>CAKAOJ020000455.1:107500-120000 GCA_916701645.2 Sebastolobus alascanus | reverse complement strand
GTCTTTTCATTTCGGGACAGAGTCCGTTACACTTAAAGTCTGACACCACAGTTCACGATGCTCTTCTTGAAACTCTCACTGACGTTTATGTTAAGGATGCACCGGGTTCCCGACATCTGACTGTTAACGAGGTTCTTTTGGCACAGAGAAGTACTCGGTATCAGCGAGTACCCAAATGTAAGTACTTGTACTCGGTCTGAATAGAAGTGGTACCGCTGCATCCCTAGTTGATGTGACACGCTGCCTGACTCGGGTCTTTTTCTTGTTCAAACAGACGGACACAGGTCGTCACACGGATCAGGACCGAGTTGGGAAATGCAGATTGAAGATGGATCCCGGTGAAAGATACATGTTGGTATCGGGTCTATTCTAACTTTACAAGCAGCTTATTGATCCGATTCATCCCTGACAGCAATTAATGATTAAACCTAACAGCAGGATACGGATTCATTTAGTTGGCCTAAATTTTGTGGTTGGAAACAAGACTATTATCACCTCAACAGTTCATCTATTGGTCCAGTTGTATGACCAGACACAGGGCCACTTACTCACCAGAACATGTGAAGGGATGGAGTTGAAAGCTGAGCCACTAAGTGGACTTTGAGGGTTTATTTAGTTAAAGTAGTATTTCTTTGGGCAGCACGGTGGTTCAGTGGATCAACACTATCTCCTCACAGCTGGGGTTTCTCAGCTTCTCTGGCTTCCTTCCACTCTACAAACATGCAGGTTGGGTTAATTAGTGACTCGAAGGTGTGAATGTGAGCGGTTACATATAATGGTTGGTTAGTAGTTTCCAAGGTCAAAAATATGTTTTTTTATAGTTCCAGAGCTCCTCATGTGAATCCTTTCAGTTGTTCTATGACACTTCATGTCCTTTTACTTCAGCCTTGTTCTCTTTACGTGTTAATAATCACAATACAAGGATATGTAGGAAGGTTCTTTTCACCTGTTTCTGTAAATTACTGTGTAGAAGACTGATTTAATCAATCTGTACGTCAAGATTTAAGGTTTGTACTCACTAAAGATGTGAAAGCAACAACCTGAGTTTAGAACATGTTGTTAGTAGTTTTCATTAGCTGAGAGATTCTGAGAACTTGATGTCCTGAGAGGACCCAATAACATGCTGCCATTTCCCATGTATGGACTTTGAAATGTGTTTTTAAACAAAGAAAGCCAGTGGAGAACACTGTTATCTAACGAGATGACACCTCACCTCCAGGTCACATGCAATGGATTTTATTCTACTCTCAGATTGTGGTGGCATGTATAACCTGCAGTATATGGACACATTCACACCTCCAGGTAATTAATGAGATCTGTGTGTGTTTGAACTGTGAGACATCCAGGACCTCGGAGCTGTGAGGTGAAGCTGCTAATCACTGTTCCACCGGGCCGAGCGTGTGATACAGACTCCAGAAGCTGGGTAAGAGAAGTCGCTCTCTCATGTCTACAAGTTACTGCTTGAAAATCAAAACTTCAGTGACACAGTTCTGTCTATAAACGTCCCTGTACCTTCTCCACTTCCAGGTTGAACACTCGCTCAGAAGCCGAATGAAACTGAGACTTTTCAAATCACTTCTATTGTTTAAAGGGGAAATTTCCGGTTTAATTCAACTTGTTTATCTGCAGTTCTGTCCATCATGACCCTTTATGAGAGATCATGTAAAACCCTTCCTGTCAGTAATAATAATAATGCACACATTAACGGCTTGTTTGAAACAAACCCCCCCCCACCCCCACGTTAGCCAAACACAGATGAGCGTTAAAACTTTCCCTCGTGAACATCCATCACAGTTTGCTGCTTCAGCTTCGACCTTCTGTTGACTGTAGATGTGCAATGAAGGATTATTACAGACAGGTTGTCAGACTTCAGCTGTAACACACCGTAGTTTTCATTTAAAATATCCTTTAAATCCTGTGTAATAGTAAAGTTTAAACATTCTGCTTCCGGGAGGCTCTCTGACATCCCGACGACCTGCTAGAGGATGGATAACAAACACTGGGAGAAGTCACCTACTAACCATTTAAAGTCTTCAAACGTTGATGAAACACGTTTCCAAGCTCAACCACAATCTTACACAATACATTCTGTTTGAGTCAATTATTTTAAATCCAAGATGCCTTTCTGCACCATCTGATCAGAGGGGGGGGGGATACCAGACGTCTTGTGCATCATTTAATATACATGTTGATGTTAAAGGAATATGTGTATGATAAATAAACCTCGGGGGTGTTGGACTAGATTGAACACGGAGTGTAAACAGATGCAGGTGATTATAACCCGCTCAAAGGTCCACGGGCTCGATCAGAGGTGAAGGAGACACTTGATGATCCGTCCCACCGTCCTCACACTGTGATCACATATAAAAACATTTTTCAACATGTTACTACCAACGCTGTGTAAGTAAAGGCCTCAGTCTGCTTCAAACAAAGTGCTTGTTGGATCAGCGAACAGCATCAGAGGCCCGGTTCAGACCTGGTGTTGACGTGATCCCATCACAAGTGGACCGCTCCGAGTACAGTAACCTTTTATTTTAAGGTTAATAAAAATGAATATGTAGGATATTACTACTGACATACTTGTAATATTACGTCTAGGGATGTTAATAATTAACCGTTTAACCGACGTTAAGCGTTTTAACCGATTAACGCTGTCGGTTAAAATAAACATTAATAATTAATTAAAAAGCTGAGAGAAACTCTGAGGAGCGGCTCGTCAGTTTAAGGGAAAAAGCTGGTCCACCTTAACAGTCCACCTTAAGAGAGTCTGAGCCGGAGTTACAGATACAGGAAGTCGGCTCCCGTCTCTTGAGCTGAGCGAGTTGTAGCCTCGTAGCATTTATCCACCGACTAATAAACTGTACACACACTGTCTGCTACACCTACGTTCACAGATTTAACACCGCCAACAAACACACACACACACACGGTCTGTCGGAAACTGGCTGAAGTTACGCCGCGCTGACAGACCGTATGTGTGTGACAACGGCGAGCACGAAGCCACCGGTCACGCTGCAGCTGCTAACGTAGCACAAACACTCACACGGTCTGTCGGACAATCGCTAAAGTTACGCCTGGCGACGCACAGCTGATAACCTGCTTTACTAAACTAAATGATGCGGGGGGGGGTGGAGGACTTTTACTGGGGAAGTGGCTGCATGTCGGCGACACTACACACAGCATCGTGGCTGCTAAGTTAACGCTCTCCTGACGGTGAACTGGAGACTCAGTTATCTGTTGTGCTCAAACACTGCAGCTGGAGCACCGCCGCATCGTAACTACTTCACAGAGCGGAGAGAAGACCTCAACTCAACAACGCTTCCTCATGAAGAGTAACCTGTGCAGTGCTACTGCAGAGCTGAGTTTTCCCTTCCATTCTCCAGGAAACGTGCGGCGGCGACGCGCTTTGAGTTCAGGCTGGTGCACGCCAAGGTAGAGAACGAGCAGGGAGGCAGGGAGGCATCTGATTGGTTCTTTCCAAGCGGACCTCGAGGCAGTGATTGGTAGACGTTTTTACAGGATTACAGCAGCTACAGATGACGGCTCTTTTCAGGTCCTTTTTCAGAGCTCATCAGTAATGGATCGCTGTCATTTCAACCAGTATAACAGATACTGGAGAACATCATCAACCCTGACTTTAACGGTTAATAATCGGTCAACGTGGGTCGGTTATCGGTTAAGAACATTTTTCAAAGTTAGCATCTGTAATACGTCACAGCTGTATCAGACGTGTGTTCTCTACGTGTTTATCTGCTTATAGAGCAGTGAAGAGAGATCACATGTGGAGACGCATCCTAACGCCAGGTGTGAACGGACGCACTTAGAGCTGACCACTTGTGATCGGACCGCTCAGGACGCAGCTGTGGCTTAGAGGTAGAGCGGGCCGGTGGTTCGATCCCCAGCTCCTCCGGTCCATATGTTGATGTGATGCCGTCGGCGTGGCAGCTTCTTAGTGTGTGAATGTTGACATGTAGTGTGAACCGCTTGTGAAGTCCATTAACCATCTAATGCCAGGTCTGAACCGGGCCTGAAACCCACTCTCCCACAGCACAATCAGCTTCTTCCAACAACTTCTGTAACGTTGCACAAACTAGTTTGTTTAAAACATGCTGAGGCCGTAGCAGGACAACACACTGCTGTGTTACCATGGTTACGGTGCTACAGTATCATGAGCTCAGGTTAACATCAACCACTTTCTGTCCGTGTCAGCGTAGCCCTTGAAGTAGCTTCATCTAGGTGGAGCTCTTAGATAAATTGGTCAGTAATCTGTCTCCCTAGAGAGGGCATCATGTACACCCCCCCCTCCCCCCCCTCCTCATATTCGTTAACAGCAGAGCAGAACCCAACACCCTCTGGTCCGTTTGTACAGTGTTATCCTCTCTGTTAGTTCAGGTCAGCTACAGCTCGCTAACATCGACTGGATAACTCGCAGTTTTTTTTGTCAAACATTTTGTATGATATCCGTAACGATGGAATTTCTCTTCGCCGTCGCTTCTTGGTCCACAGATGGTGATGATCTCCGAGCTGAGTTCTGTATCAAAGAGTCTCCATCCGATCGCAGCCGTCTCCGTCCCAGAAGGGTCTTTGATGTCGAACCATACAACTGCTGGTTCTGGAAATCTTTCAGCAACTATGATTCCACAGAGCGTCCTCTGGCCTGACCCGGGTCTGACTATAGTCCAAACTCACCCGTCCCTCCATCCTACGTGACGTACTCATCGTCATCACTAGGTTCTGATTTGATGTGGTCCGGGTGAAGTAGAGGGAAGTGCGGTGCTGTACTCCTGGTACAGACGTACCACTCCTTAATGTTAGACAACTGAGGTAAGGCTGGATTGACGGAGCGCTGGCTCCTCCGCGGGGTCCGAGCGCTCTGCTGCCTCTGGGCCAGCCGGCTCTTGAGGCCCGACAGAGAGAGATCCAGAGGCATCGCCATGGGAGACGAGCTCCGCAGCAGCAGCTTGTGGTCGACGTCGCCGGCCGAGCCGAGGTCGAACCCGTGATTGGACAGAAGAGGAAAATGAGTGTTTCTATTGGCGAGCGACGGAGAGAGGCGGTTCATCTTCAGGTCGAGGGGCTCGAGGAGAGCCTGGTGAGGTTGTTGGAGTTGATGGGGGATGGAGTCGTACGCGTCCCGGGGTTCGGAGGTAGGCGACGACTTGACGTGGACCTTCATGTGTTTGCGCAGCGAGCTGGGGTGGGTGTAGGACTTGGTGCAGCCCAGGGCCTTGCAGTCGTAGGGCTTGGAGGCCGTGTGGACCTGCGAGTGCTTCTTCCGGTCGCTGCTGTTGGCGAAGCGTCGCTCACAGAACTCACACTGGAACGGCTTCTCACCTGCAACACAGACATCACACTCAGCACCATTATCACAGTCTACAACGAGCCAGATTCAGTAACCTTTCCCCGCCCGTGCACACTGAACGCCACTGAGTGCAGTTCCACCGATGGTGGGTTGAATGTATTGAGCCACAAGGAGCTTTTATTCATTGAAAGTGTGTTCAGGTTAAAGACTTCTGGAAGGAGGTGATTAAAAAGAAATCTGTAAATGTTCCTTTAGTTTTTTCACTTCGAGCGTTCACATATTAATTTAGTTTAAAGTGTGTACATTACAAGTTAAGTTACTTATTGCCTTAAACTGGAAGAAAACTTGATAACATTGGTGTCTGGGTTAATAATACTACTGTACTATTATATGGGATCTAAAGAATATTCCAAACACTTTGAGAGCAAAACTGAGTTTTTATGAAGAGATTATATTCTCGTGCATGAAGAACTGAGTCATGTTCAAATATAAATGCAATGGTAGAGGTGAGAGGTCGGCTGATTCATCAGGTAAAAGTAGGGAGAAAATGAAAGAGAAAAGGGGTTTGCCACATTTTGCTGTTCATATACTCTTTCTAATACATATATATTTGAAAATTGTCAATATCAATAGTGTCAACCAGTACATGAAATAACTCCTCAATAAATTATTATTTGAACTCGAAGCCAACAGATTGTTTGACATAGTATAATAATTACTGTATTAATAATAATTAGGGTTCAACAGCGGTACGTAGCGGCACGCAGCGATACACGCAGCGATACACGCAGCGATACACGCAGCTATACGCAGCTATACACGCAGCTATACGCAGCTATACACGCAGCTATACACGCAGCTATACACACAGCTATACACGCAGCTATACGCAGCTATACACGCAGCTATACGCAGCTATACACGCAGCTATACGCAGCTATACACGCAGCTATACACGCAGCTATACGCAGCTATACACGCAGCTATACACGCAGCTATACACACAGCTATACACGCAGCTATACACGCAGCTATACGCAGCGATACACGCAGCTATACGCAGCTATACACACAGCTATACGCAGCTATACGCAGCTATACACGCAGCTATACGCAGCTATACGCAGCGATACACGCAGCTATACGCAGCTATACGCAGCGTTACGCAGCTATACACGCAGCTATACACGCAGCTATACGCAGCTATACGCAGTGATACACGCAGCTATACGCAGCTATACGCAGCTATACGCAGCTATACACAGCGATACACGCAGCTATACGCAGCGATACGCAGCTATACACAGCGATAAACGCAGCTATACGCAGCTATACGCAGCGATACGCAGCTATACGCAGCTATACGCAGCGATACGCAGCTATACACGCAGCTATACGCAGCTATACGCAGCGATACACGCAGCTATACGCAGCTATACGCAGCTATACACGCAGCTATACACGCAGCGATACGCAGCTATACGCAGCTATACACGCAGCAATACACGCAGCTATACGCAGCTATACGCAGTGATACACGCAGCTATACGCAGCTATACGCAGCTATACACGCAGCTATACGCAGCTATACACGCAGCTATACGCAGCTATACGCAGCGATACACGCAGCTATACGCAGCTATACACGCAGCTATACACGCAGCTATACGCAGCTATACGCAGCGATACACGCAGCTATACGCAGCTATACGCAGCTATACACGCAGCTATACACGCAGCTATACACAGCTATACGCAGCTATACACGCAGCTATACACAGCAATACGCAGCGATACACGCAGCTATACGCAGCGATACGCAGCTATACGCAGCGATACGCAGCGATAAACGCAGCTATACGCAGCTATACGCAGCGATACGCAGCTATACGCAGCTACACGCAGCGATACGCAGCGATACGCAGCTATACGCAGCTATACGCAGCGATACGCAGCGATACGCAGCTATACGCAGCGATACGCAGCTATACGCAACGGTACACACAGCGGTACGTAGCGATACACGCAGCGATACACGCAGCGGTACACACAGCGGTACGCAGCGATACACGCAGCTATACGCAGCGATACGCAGCGATACGCAGCGGTACGCAGCGGTACACGCAGCTATACGCAGCTATACGCAGCGGTACACACAGCGGTACGCAGCGATACACACAGCTATACGCAGCGATACGCAGCGGTACGCAGCGGTACACACAGCGGTACGTAGCGATACACGCAGCTATACGCAGCTATACGCAGCGATACGCAGCGGCACGCAGTTATACGCAGCGATACACACAGCGGCACGCAGCTATACGCAGCTATACGCAGCGATGCGCAGCGATGCGCAGCGGCACGCAGTGGGATACAGCGATACACGCAGCGGTACGCAGCGGTACGCAGTAGAGGTCGACCGATAAATCGGTCGGCCGATTAATCGGGCCGATTTTTTTACATTTTTTTTCATAATCGGCATCGGCCGATTCCTGAGCATATTAAGCCGATTTGTTTACAGGCAAATCTGCGGGCAGCCCAGTGTTGTTGTTGCTGCTAAAAGTCTCCGCCGCACATTTAGTTTAGTTTAGCAGATTGTCCGCTGTGTCTGCCCGGCGTAACGATACTCTGTCTGCACAGATTAACTATAGCGAGTGTGTTTTTGTGCTACGTTAGCATCTGTAGCTCTGCTGCAGCTTCGCGATCGCCGCCGCTCTGTCATTGCAGCGAAACTTTTGCGAGTGTAGACAGACTGTATGTGTGTGGCGGCGGGGAGTGGGGTGTCGGTGGAGTGAACGTAGGTGTAGCAGACAGTGTGTGTACAGTTTATTTGTAGGTGGATTAATGCTACGAGGCTTCAACTCGCTCTGCTCAGCCAGACCCCGGAGAAAACTTCCTGTATCTGTAACTCCGGCTCCGCCTATTAAGGTGGACTGTTAAGGTGGACTGTTAAGGTGGACCTGCTTTTCTGCTTAAAGAGACGAGCCGCTCCTCTGAGTTTTTCTCAGCTTTGTAATTCATTATTAATATATATTTTAACCGTTTTAACCGATAGCGTTAATCGGTTAAAGTTCTTAACGTCGGTTAACAGTTAAGTGGTTAATTATTGACATCCCTAGAGTGAACAAAGTTATTATTATTTTTTGATCATTTAGATTATGGCCATATAGCTTGTAACAGTGTCTGTCAACAAACATAAATAAAAAACATGCTTTAGGACAGTTTTGGAAAGGTGCTTAAAAGGTTTTGAGCTCTGTACTATTACTACTATTAACCATCATGCACAAAATAAAATATGCACTGCAGTGCACACACAAAGTGCAAATTGGAGAGACAGACCATAAGTGTTGTTCAATAAATGTTTACTTAAGTTAAGACATTTTGTGTATTACTTGTTATTATTAAGCTGTTATATTTTATCAGATGGAGGAAAAAAAGAAAACCAGCCAAACATATCGGCAAAAAAAAAAAAAAATCGGCATCATATATCGGCCATCGGCTGTCCTGATTCTGTAAAAAATCGGCATCGGCATCGGCCATAAAAAAACGATATCGGTCGACCTCTAGTACGCAGCGGCATACGCAGCGGTATGCAGCGATACACACAGCGATACACGCAGCGATACACACAGCGGCACTCAGCGGCACACAAAGCGGGTACGCAGCGCCACGCAGCTATGCGGCACGCAGTAGCGCCACTTCTTCATTTTACACCTTGGCGTACCGTGACTTTATCATGTGTAACGGAGCTTCTCACAAGCTGCCGGTACTCTCCTCTGCTCTCTCCATATCAGGTTCTCTGGGAGACTCGACGCAGAGCCAGCTGTTCACGACCTATTTGTAAAAAATAATCAGTGAACTGTTCTTCATAATTTTTTTTTTTATTTGTGAACAAATATCATTAATGAAACATTATTTATAATTTTCTGAATCTGCTCTTCTGATTTATAGAATGTGATTTTACAGGACAAACATTTCCAGAAGAATTAAATGTTCAGACTTAAGGCTGTGATCAATAATAAAATAATCATTTTAACCAGTAATAATAATGGTCCGAAATGATGTAAATTGAATAGTTTTAAGTCAAAAACCTTCAAATGTTCTTGGAAGACCCTCAAACCTAACATCTCCTGGTACCTTTATTCAGTGTATAAACTCAGAACTAAAACCTGAATGAAGAGCTGTCTCACACCTCAGCTCTGCAGGTATACCTGTCTGTCTGCCTGTCTGCTGTTGATTCCAGCCTATAGACATCTCATAATATATTATAGCGAGATGCTGTAGGCTACAAATAACACACATCAACTGTTAACACTACAAACACACCAACCTTTACTCTATAATGTTCCAGGATGAATATTACTGGAGTATTATAGGCCTCCTATAGAAGATGCATAGTCCAGGTATAATAATATAACAATAAAACCACAACTGACACAGTTTAACATGCTTAAAGAAATAATGAATAAATAGGAATAAGTCACAATAGATTACCGGATACCGGCTGACACACACAACAGCATGTGAATAAGAGAAGCACCGGTTCAAACTCACAGTAGAAAATGTATTTCAGCTCTAAGCTTTTTATTTTTAAGAGACTCAGTTCAACTTCCAGGTGTTTCTGCAGTTTAATGTATTTAGGCTTTAAAGTTTCTACATTTCCTTCCAGCCGTCAGCATTCACACGCATGTTCTGCAGGAAATGCATCTTCTAGTTATTAGGTGTTGTTTTTATGGAAGGAGCTACAGACGTGATGATACTTTACCCCATAACTGGAAATAATGTGAAAATACTTCACAAGAAATATGAACATATCGGTCGTTATGATTAAAAGCTAAAAATTAAGCCTTTGAAAGTCTGACGTGCCGACACTAGGAGTCCGACTGACTCACATATCTAATTCAATTTGTGAATAATCTTCATAAAAATATCAGCTACTTTTTGGATTTTGACTGTATAACAACACCACATTTATACAGCAGATACATTACATCAAAACTACTCGCTTCTGTTGACCATAAAAGGTTTGAACCCAATATATTAATATATCATCTTTGTTATGAAATGTTTGCAGAGAAAACATGATGAAATTATTACAGATCTCTGGTAGAGGTCGACCGATATGGGTTTTTTATGGCCGATGCCGATGCCGATTTTTTACAGAATCAGGACAGCCGATGGCCGATATATGATGCCGATTTTTTTTTTGCCGATATGTTTGGCTGGTTTTCTTTTTTCCTCCATCTGATAAAATATAACAGCTTAATAATAACAAATAATACACAAAATGTCTTAACTTAAGTAAACATTTATTGAACAACACTTATGGTCTGTCTCTCCAATTTGCACTTTGTGTCTGCACTGCAGTGCATATTTTATTTTGTGCATGATGGTTAATAGTAGTAATAGTACAGGGCTCAAAACCTTTTAAGCACCTTTCAAAAACTGTCCTAAAGCATGTTTTTTATTTATGTTTGTTGACAGACACTGTTACAAGCTATATGGCCATAATCTAAGTGATCAAAACATAATAATAACTTTGTTCAGTCGTATTACACAGCCTGTTGCTCATATCTGCTGCGGACTACAAACAGGCCAGTGACGTCATAGACGCGATGTAGGACCCATAGACACGTTTAATGAGGAAGTGAACTTTTTGCTAAATGTTTCGACAAATTGCTCGTGTTTCCGTCCTCACACGCAAACTTGCACTTATGACAAGCATTGTCAGCATCAACTCTAGTAAAGTGTAATCACGCTTTATAAGTTTAGTTTTCTCCGTCATAGTTACTAAGAGCAGAAGCTCTGTGTGTGTGTCTGCGCTGCAGCAGCGTGTGTGTGAGAGCTGCTCCGCCCCGCACAGAGCGCTGCGTTACCTACGGAGAGAAATTCTCCGTTACCAAAAACAGAATTGATAACGTCGGAGCATTTCATATCTAACCAATTAAATATATAGGGCTTTGAAAGAGAAGAATTTAAGCCTACCGGGCGGCAGAATGGCAATTTGATTGACACACAAGGGGCGGTGTCACACGTGTTCCACAGCAACAACAACACTGGGCTGCCCGCAGATGTGCCTGCTTGATAATCGGCTTAATATGCTCAGGCATCGGCCGATGCCGATTATGAAAAAATGTCAAATAATCGGCCCGATTAATCGGCCGACCGATAAATCGGTCGACCTCTAATCTCTGGTATATTTATATCTTCATTGTCTTAATTTAGGCTCTTTATTTCTCCTTCTTTCTCTCTAGTAGAGTTAAAACTGTTTCTATATTCACGTAATGATAATATATCATTTATACTCACATCACATGTGATCTCTGGGTATGTCATGTACTATCTGCACCGTACTAGTTTTGTACTCTGGACCTATAAAAGGTGGATTAGTCCTTGTTTATGAAAAGATAATCAACAAATAATCGTGACTTTTTTTATTTACTTTAACCTGCATTATTTCATCCCATAGAGCTTAAATGTGTTGAGCTAAACATGCACTCTAAATCGACCTTGCTGAAGGTCACGGAGCCCCTTCAGGGTCACGGAGAGAACTTTTTTGTGTGCAGCTCTCATTGCATGAATTCACTGATTTTCAGATGTTCAGATTTAGTCCATGACTTCACATTTGTGATCTGGAGGTGTGAATGTGTTTTGCACCAGATTAAAGTGTGCAAGTTTCTTAAATTGTGATTTATAGAAGAGGATCTGTGAACCTGCAATGAAGAACGTGAGGAGGTGGAACTGTTGTGGGAGAGAAAAATATTCTCTAAGTTTGCTGCTACTAAAGCATTAATATACTGATACACGTGATCTTTTCACAGGTTGCTTCAGTAATACCTTCATATTCATCCTCCACTTGCTTTATCTTTTTGCTTCATCGCTTTCTAATAAACCAACAGCTCTAGTGAACAAGTGGAGCACAAATATAAATCAATTTAAAAAGCTTTACAAAGAAAATATTTTGGGAGCTTTATGGACGAGGAGGAGTTGTGATATAAGAGTTGTGTTAAAGGTTGGTTTATATCTATTTATGAACTCCGGATGGATGCAGTATGTGAGCTGTAAATAAACACGGGATGCTGTTCATATATTTAATTTGGGATGTTTGTGAAAACAGCTTATAGTCTAAGTATATAGAATATAAGTCTAATGCAGTGAGGGCCAAAGTGTTAATGTACTACGGAGTATTAGGGTCACA
>CAKAOJ020000455.1:67500-102500 GCA_916701645.2 Sebastolobus alascanus | reverse complement strand
GAGAATAAAGTTGTAATATTAAGAGAATAACGTCGTAATATTACCAAAATAACGTCGTAATATTACGAGAATAACGTCGTAATATTACGAGAAAAAAGTCAGAAGTTTAAGAGAAAAAAAGATATAATATTACGATAATAAAGTCACAAGTTTACGAGAAAAAAAGTTGGAATATTACGAGAATAACGTCGTAATATTACGAGAATAAAGTCAGAAGTTTAAGAAAAAAATCGTGATATTACGAGAATAACTTCGTAATATTACGAGAATAACGTCGTAAGATTAGGAGAAAAAAAAGTCGGAAGTTTAAGAGAAAAAAAAGTCGTAATATTACGAGAATAACGTTGTAATATTACGAGAAAAAAGTCAGAAGTTTACGAGAAAAAAAGTTGTAATATTATGAGAATAAAGTCATAAGAATAGGAGAAAAAAAGTCGTAATATTACGGGAATAACGTCGTAATATTACGAGAATAACGTCGTAATATTACGAGAATAAAGTCGTAATATTACGAGTATAATGTCATAGGTTTAAGAGAAAAAAGGTCGTAATATTACGAGAATAACGTCGTAATATTACGAGAATAAAGTCAGAAGTTTACGGGAAAAAAATCGTGATATTACGAGAATAAAGTCAGAAGTTTACGAGAAAAAAAGTTGTAATATTATGAGAATAAAGTCATTAGATTAGGAGAAAAAAAGTCGTAATATTACGAGAATAACGTCGTAATATTACGAGAATAACGTCGTAATATTACGAGAATAAAGTCAGAAGTTTACGAGAAAAGAAAGTCGTAATATTACGAGAATAACGTCGTAATATTACGAAAAAAAGTCAGAAGTTTACGAGAAAAAAAGTCATAATATTACGAGAATGAAGTCAGAAGTTTACGAGAAAAAAAGTCATAATATTACGATAATAATATACTGAATCTATCAGTATCAGTGTATCATATCTATCAGTGTATATATAGATATATACACTGATAGATATACTATACTGCATATGGGTGACAGTCCATGTTGAGAGCATTTTTGAGAGGATGTTGAGAGGATTTTTAATCAATAAGTAGTGAGGGAGCACCGGTCTTTGCACTAAAGCATAGATGTTAATGGATAAAAGTCTATAAATAAACTATAATAAATGTAATGAATTTATTATTATTATTATTATATTGTCACTGTGCAATATCATATTTCCACTTGTGCAATTGTGTTAATAGACTGTTTATTGTCAATACTGTATATATTGTTCCTATTTTTATATTTCCTTCTATTTAAATTGTTTATATTTTATATGTTTGTCTACTTTTGTTTTGCTTTTTTTACTATGTTGTATCTTGATCTTGTTTTTACTGATGCTTCTTGTTTCCTGCACTATATATCCCCTTTGCTGCTGTACACTACACATTTCCCCACTGTGGGACTAATAAAGGAATATCTTATCTTATCTTATCTTATCTTATTATTATTGATAATAATAATATTAATAATAGTAGTAGCTAAAAGATCAACATGGTAGTAACCTGCTTATAAATGCAGGGCCTAAGTGTACTGCACATTGTTCTTTTTCGTTGCACTCTCACTAAAAGTGGTGATAAACTGCAGTTGGGTGGTTCCAGCCTGGAGTCCTGCACAACGTATTTATTATAGGACTGTTGGATTAGATTGTTCAACTGATTATAAGGACAACTTTTGAGACATTGAGAATAAAGTCATAATATGAGAATACATTTGTAATCTTAAGTGAAAAAAGTCTTTAATTAAGTTAAAATGTGTGAGACAAAGGTCATAAAGTAATGGGACTAAAACATAATGTTTGAAGAATAAATTTGTTGTAATTTTTAGTACTTTAAGAATACTCTGATACTGTGTCATAGAACTGTGTGTATACAGAACAGGGTGTCAGGGAGAGCAGAAAAAGTATTCAGATCTTTCCCTTCAGTAAAAGTAACAATACCCGTAATCATACTAGTAAAATACCAAATAAAAGTAAGTAAATAAAGTAAGTCAAATGTATTCATATAGCACTTTTAACATGGTAATGTATAGAGGAAAATCAATTAATAAATAAATTACTCGATAAATAAATAAATATGTCATAAAAAGTAGCAAAAAATAATATTAAAAATAAATGTAGTCATTAATTAATTGATAAAATGTGACATAAATTTATATTTCTGTTTTAATTAGCTTTTTTATTTAGTTACGTTTGTATTAAATCCCTTATTTATTTACTCTTCTGTTTAATTCCCACTTTTAATTATTAATGTATTTATTTTTAGAAATTTGTTAACTTATTTATTATTTTTGCATTTATTTTTATTCATGTATTTATTTTTGCGTTTATTTTTTATTTATTTGTTTATTTTGGTAAGTTATTATTACAAAAAAAATTATTATTTTTTTATAAAATATTTGTATTTATTTATGTGTTTAAGCATTTATTGTATTTATTTATTTCTGCATGATTTTCTCCTAGCATTTCACCCCTTATTTATTTACTCTTCTGTTTAATATCCACTTTTATTTATTTATGTATATATTTTTATACATTTTTAAATGTAATTATTATTTTTGCATTTATTTTTATTCATGTATTTATGTTTGCATTTATTTGTTTATTTTTGCAAATTATTATTACAAAAAAACATTATTATAAAATATTTGTATTTATTTATGTGTTTAAGCATTTATTATTTATTTTTACTTTTTCATTTCTTCATGCAGTTCTGCTTCCTTTTTGCAAATGAGGGGTCGTTGCTTTCACATTGTGTCACACTTTCAGCTTTAATGGAACTCAGAAAGGGCAGAGCAGGTAGGAAGTAGCAGGTAGGAAGTAGAAGGTAGGAAGTAGCAGGTAGGAAGTAGCAGGTAGGAAGTAGCAGGTAGGAAGTAGAAGGTAGGAAGTAGAAGGTAGGAAGTAGAAGGTAGGAGGTAGCAGGTAGGAAAGAGAGTGACCGGCCCGGGCACATGAGCACAATCTCCTTCGGTTTAGACAACAAACCCACTCAGTCGGACACTGTGACTCCTGTTGTTGTACTTCTAGCCCGTTGGCATTCAGGACAACGTTTTCAGAGTTGAGAAGCTCCGTAAAGCCTCCTCAACCCTGCAGGGACCGCCAGCTAGCCAGCCGGTCCAGTCGATCTCACAGACCTCGCTGTCTCCAGAGACCAGCCTCGTGTCTCCAGGCTTTTATTGCCCTGTTGACAGAGTTTATTTAAATATCACAACACAAATATAGAACATTAACGGGAACCTGTGGTTATCTGCTTTGTTCTCTTGTGGGGTGTTTCGTTGTAACGTCATTAGCCACTTATTAAAACTGTGAAATAAAAGCCTGTGGTGTATATGAGATAGTTCCCCTGAGACAGCGGGGTTGATGAATCATGTTCCAGATGTCCATCCTGTCTGTCCTCAGATTCAGCAGCTGTTTACCTCCACAAGTCAATGGCGAGTTGCTGTAATATGTGCACAACAGGACACGGCGGGCTCGTTAACCCAGCGGTGCGACCAGATCGCAGTCAGACGCGCTCTGCCGAAGTGCGTCGGGATTTCGTGGTAATTTCGTGGCCAGGCTCCCTTGGTGCACCTGTGGCGTACCTGGGCACGGGGTGGAATCAGAACGAACACATTAGAGCTCTCCCCATCATCACACACTGACAGTTTGGGAAACTGTGTAGAATAATTAATCAAAACAACACGTTTGATGTGCACATAAGTACGGAGCGGTTCTGTGGTTGTTTTACAATCCTGGTGGCACAAAATGTAGCAGATCTGACATACGTAATTTATTTGTTTTAAGATGGAACGGATACCTGCTGTAGTAAAGTACAGCCATCACTCTCATACCTGCTCTGCCCTTTCTGAGTTCCATTAAGACTGAAGGTGTGACACAACATGAAAGCCACGCCCCCCTCATTTGCATAATGAAGCAGAAATGCATGAAGAAATGTAAAACCAAATGTATGAATAAATGTATAAAGAAAAGAATACAGAAACAACTAAGTTTGGGGAAATAAATAAGGGGTGAAATGCTAAGGGAAAATCATGCATAAATAAATAAAAAAATGCTTAAACACATAAATAATTGTCAATTTAAAAATGAATATATAATAAAAAACAATGAATGCAAAAATAAATAAATAATTTACAAAAATTGCAAAAATAAAGACAAATAACAATAATGGCAATAATGAAAAAATCCATTTAAAAATTCATAAAAATAAATACATACATAAAAGTGGAAAATAAACAGAAGAGTAAATAAATAAGGGAATTAAGACAAAGGTAGATTAATAAAAAGGTTTGGGGAAATAAATAAGGGGTGAAATGTTAGGAGAAAAACATGCAGAACTAAAAAAATAAATGCTTAAACACATAAAATAAATACAAATATTTTATAAAAATAATAATTTTTTAGTAAAAACAAATTGCAAAAATAAATAAAAATTAAATACACAAATAATGCAATTAATGCATAAATAACAAATACATTAAAAAATTATAAAAAATAAATAAAATAAATAAATAAAAAGTGGAAAAATAAACAGAAGAGTAAATAATTATGGGAATTATAACAAAGGTAGATTAATAAAAAGGTTTGGGGAAATAAATAAGGAGTGAAATGCAACGGGAAAATCATGCAGAAATAAATAAATAAATACGTAAACACATAAATATATACAAATATTTTATAAAAATAATAATATTTCTTGTAATAATAATTTGCAAAAATAAATAAAAAATAATTGCAAAAATAAATACGTGAATAAAAATAAATGCATAAATAATAAATAAATTTAAAAATGTATAAAAATAAATAAATAAAAGTGGAAAAATAAACAATAAGATAATTAATACAAAGGTAGATAAATAAAAAAAGAAGCTAATTAAAACAGAAATATCAATTTATGTCACATTTTTTTCCAAATTAATGACTACATTTGTTCTTAATATTATTTTTCCTACTTTTAATGGCACATTAATTTATTCATCGGGTCATTTATTTATTTATTCATTTATTTTTGGCAGGTTCTGTCCTCCATACATTTCTTGGAGCACTTCTATGTGCCCTCTATTAGAATATTTATATTTTACTGTTGTATACTTTTATGAATCTAGTATCATCATGTAGTTCTAACACAAACATGTTACATTCATGGATTATTTTTCATAATTTTGCCAAAAATTACGTTATGTTGGTTTATTCTGAAAAATTCAACCGGAAGGTGTAATTAATGTACTTCCTGTCAGGAAGCGAGAGGGACACAGGAGGAGAAGGCGAGCCGTTCCGTGCTGTAAACACAGCGATGTCGGAGTCTCCAGAGACCCGAAGCCTCTCTGCTTCCTCTCAGCTCAACCTGGTGGAGATGGACGCGGTGAGACTTTATATATATATATATATATATATATACATATATATACCTGTATGCTCCCCTGGAAGAAAGTTTAGTACATTTTAAAGTTAAAGGTCCCATATCCTGCTCATTTTCAGGTTCATACTGTCTGAATATACCTGTATTCACCCTCAGTCTGAATATACCTGTATTCATCCTGTCTGAATATACCTGAATTAACCCTGTCTGAATATACCTGTATTCACCCTCTGTCTGAATATACCTGTATTCACCCTCTGTCTGAATATACCTGTATTCATCCTCTGTCTGAATATACCTGTATTCATCCTCTGTCTGAATATACCTGTATTCATCCTCTGTCTGAATATACCTGTATTCACCCTCTGTCTGAATATACCTGTATTCACCCTCTGTCTGAATATACCTGTATTCACCCTCTGTCTGAATATACCTGTATTCATCCTCTGTCTGAATATACCTGTATTCACCCTCTGTCTGAATATACCTGTATTCACCCTCTGTCTGAATATACCTGTATTCATCCTCTGTCTGAATATACCTGTATTCATCCTCTGTCTGAATATACCTGTATTCATCCTCTGTCTGAATATACCTGTATTCATCCTCTGTCTGAATATACCTGTATTCATCCTCTGTCTGAATATACCTGTATTCATCCTCTGTCTGAATATACCTGTATTCACCCTCTGTCTGAATATACCTGTATTCACCCTCTGTCTGAATATACCTGTATTCACCCTCTGTCTGAATATACCTGTATTCATCCTCTGTCTGAATATACCTGTATTCACCCTCTGTCTGAATATACCTGTATTCATCCTCTGTCTGAATATACCTGTATTCACCCTCTGTCTGAATATACCTGTATTCATCCTCTGTCTGAATATACCTGTATTCATCCTCTGTCTGAATATACCTGTATTCACCCTCTGTCTGAATATACCTGTATTCACCCTCTGTCTGAATATACCTGTATTCACCCTCTGTCTGAATATACCTGTATTCACCCTCTGTCTGAATATACCTGTATTCATCCTCTGTCTGAATATACCTGTATTCATCCTCTGTCTGAATATACCTGTATTCACCCTCTGTCTGAATATACCTGTATTCACTCTCTGTCTGAATATACCTGTATTCATCCTCTGTCTGAATATACCTGTATTCACCCTCTGTCTGAATATACCTGTATTCACCCTCTGTCTGAATATACCTGTATTCACCCTCTGTCTGAATATACCTGTATTCACCCTCTGTCTGAATACACCTGTATTCATCCTCTGTCTGAATATACCTGTATTCATCCTCTGTCTGAATATACCTGTATTCACCCTCTGTCTGCATATACCTGTATTCACTCTCTGTCTGAAACTCTCCGTTTTAGTACATTTCAACGGAATTGCGTTGCTAGGCAACAGCTTGGGTCCATGTTTACTTCCTGTCAGCTGATGTCATTCACATCCACTGCAACAGGAAATAAACTGGGACACATTCAGAATGTTTACGTTTGAAACCGTGAAAGGGTCTATATATTGTCCATTTGTGACATCACAAATGGACAGAAATCCTGACGGCTTGTTTCAAAAGCTCAGTTTCTGAATACGGGCTGTGTGTATTTCTCTGTGGATTAATAAGCGTTTCGATACTTTCACAGTATTTATATACAACTTAAACCTGCTTTGTAATATAAAAGACATGAAAATGTCACTTTTTACAATATGGGACCTTTAAATGCATCAATCTGGTGCATTTTAAAAGCCAAATTCAGAGACTAGATCTTGTGCTCTTGTAAACAGTTTTGTGCTCTAGCAGTGGAGGACTGTAGGCTCCTCAAGGACTGTACTTAAGTACAATTTTGAGGTACTTGTACTTGAGTATTTCTATTCTTTTATAAAACTTTATTAAAACATTGGACGGCAGGGAAAATTAGTTTTGTTAACTTCAGTGATTGGTGAAGACGTTACCAGGGGAAACACTGTCGCTCCGCTTTGCAGTGATCCAGCAGAAAACCAAAACAGACGGCTCATTTCTTCTTCTTTGGTAGTTTTGTCAGCGCGGTTCACCGTGCTGATTACGACACAGCGCCACCACGACGGTGTAATGCCGCAATTGCAGTTACAGATGACAGAAATCCATCAAGTACCAGTTAGACTTCCACAGTCTGAGTTAAAGGAGAACGTCGCTATTTTTCAACTACTTTCAATTTTTCAACCTGGTTCAACCAGGACCCTGTTTCTCACGTTTTTGTGTCTAAAGGTACGTGTCCACAGGATCCGTCCTTTCCACGCTTCCCATTCATTGTCTATGTAAACAGCCGTGCAGTGCATTCTGGTAGCGCGGCGGAGCGATTCGAGAGACGTATTGCAGACATCATTTGCATAAAGTTGAGGTCTACCCAGCAAACATGTGACAGATCACGTCTGTATAACGTCCGTCAGTCCAGACCCACTTTTGTACGTCTGGTGGACGTGCAAAATATTCAATAACTTCAGTATTATACAGTGTAGTACCATCAAAATGACTTCACACATTAATGCTCTCTTCAGTATCTAGACATCTGACTAGGACCCCTTTTGGACGTCTGTGGACGTACAACTCAGGTTGACATCAATAGTTGAACGTTAAAAAGACGTTTAAAAAAGACGTCGGAAAAACTTTCATTCTGGCTCCTCGTGGATGTCTTTTGGACGGTCGACAGAGACGTTAAATTGATGTCTTTTGGACGTGTCTTTGCTCAGTGGGTAGGCTACTTTATGCAAATCACTCGCCGCCTCTCGATACTCCCGAGAATCTTTTAAACTAACCGTTGTCGATCTAAAATAAAGACAGATTCATCAGCATGGATTATTTCTCTCCTCAGATGTTTTCAGAAACACATCTCGGTGAACTATTTTCATGAAATAAGAGAAGAAAGTTTCCAAACGAGCCGCCATGTTGTTTCGGGTTTGAAAGCTGGGAGCTCACGGAGGGAAAGCGTTCGTCCAATCAGGTGGGAGATCCTTGTTTCTAGTGGCGGCCCATCAAGCGTCCAATGCTGGGAAGCGAGGCGTCCCCTCGCGATAAAAAACACTCCTGTGGACACGAACCATCAGTGACTAACGGGGACAACAACACCTTTTTAAACTGGTCCAGTACTGAGGGAGAACGCTGCAGTCACTAAACCAGCTGTAATGTGATCCTTTGGGGCAACCTGGTACCGTCGGTTTACGTCCACTAACAGTTGTTGTTGCTGCTGACAGCCTCAGACTGTTACTATCTGTGACAGACATCATGGTGGAGAGGAGCCTCCAGAGAAATGAACCGTTGATCCGTCTCTTTGCAGGGTTCCCGCGGAGTCTTAAAAAGTACTACTACTGCTAATACTACTACTTCTGTTCTCAGATCGATGATAAGGAGTTTGACATTCCCCAAGTGGACACCCCCCCCACACTGGAGAGCATCCTTAATGAGGTGAGTACATGTTACTCTAATACTACTAATACTCTGTTGTACTCCATCACACACTGTCAACAGTACAACCACAACTTTCTGAAAGAGTAGAGTATTAAATACTTTAAAAATATCCATTGAAGGTACATTTTGAACCTTTTAAAAAATATGTGATAAATCGTGATTAACTATGGACACACATACATAAATACATAAATACATACATGTACATGTACAGAGAGAGATATTGAGATGAACTGATCTTTATGAAGTACTAGTCCAGACTCCTCCTCGTGAAGCCCAATAACAGACACTCACTTCATAATAAACTCCAAACTCTACATTTTCAGTCGTTGTCAGTTATAGTTTGAATGTTTGTGAAACACTTTATTTGCATATGAAGGTACTGATGTAATGTATACTGTAAATTAGGGCCCTTTATTTATCTCAGCTGCAGAGAGAACCAAGACTTTATTACGGCCCGAGCACTTCACGAAGTGAAAGGAAACCTATTGTTTTTCTAAAGTTTATTTTTCCACTGTGAGATCGCATTTTTGAGGCTCTTAGGATGAACGAAAACTCACGAAAACAAGAACACGCATCAGAACTGGTGTAAATCACAAAGTTCTGTAGTGATCGGGCTCCATAGCGCCCCCTAATGCGTGGAAGGCCATAGTTTGGACAAAGTTGATCCTATATTCATGAAATTTGGTAGGCACATCCCGCTCATTATTTCAGACATATTCCTCATTGGGTCTCATTAGCTCCGCCCACCTGGAAGTCGGCCATCTTGAATTTTGTGCGTTTTTCATGTATTTTATGCATACTTTTACACACTCCTCCTAGAGAGTTTATCGGATTCACGTCAAATTTGGGTGGTATAACCCTCAAACTGATGTGACGTAAAATCGTGAAGGAATTTTTTATCGCTCGAACAGTGATGTCATAGGTCGTGTGAGAAGACGCCATTTTATCACTTCACAGGTGTGGAACTTTACGATACTCCTCCTAGAGGATTCAAGAGATCCATCTCAAAGTCGGGCAGCAGAATCTCAACACCTTCACGATGCTAAATTGCGAAGCTTTTGTGTTTCGCGGCGCGGCGTTGACGTGGCGGCGCGGCGAATTTCGATTTTCGAAGTTCGAAGTTTTCGATGTTTCGACATGACACAGGAGGCTGTTGTAACTTGACTTTACAGAGTCAGATCTGACCCAAATTTCACAAGCTGGATAAGAGTCCCAGCCTGAAGACATACACGTGTCATTATGAGTGATAGTCATAGCGCCACCTACAGGAAACAGGAAGTTGTTGTAAATTGACTATGCATTGTCCAATCAGCCCCAAACTTGACTTGTTTTATAAAAGTCTTTAGCTCCAAACGCTCCACGCAGAAAACACTCTCTAACTGTTGCCTGCAGTGTCCGACTTTCATGGAAATGCACGTCAGCGGGTACCGCCGACGTGCACAAAGGGGCGAGGGCCCGTTCAACGCTGCTCGCAGCTTTAATTTTAATTCTGTTCTCCCCTGTTTTATATGTATATTCTATCTTACTGCCTGGAAACTCATCACTTTCTGCTCTCTAGATAAATTCTGTATTATGTACATTTCCACAGCAGAGACGGATCATACTCACCACTCTGCTGCTCTCTAATGCTGGAACGCATTCAGGAGTCTGTAATGTACTTGTTGTAGAGACCTGTCATGGACATGAGGTCATAACACAATTTGGACTTAATTTTTGTCTCAAGTTTGTCTCTCAGTCTGGTGTCCTGTCGCTGTGAGTGGGACCAGTGATACACTGATTAAAAGTTTTTAGCATCTTTTAGCGGTTAAAGTGGTTAAAATCATCCAGGAGAAGGTTCCAGTCTGTTATACTGAGAGGAAGATAATGTCATCAGCTCAGGGATGATATACACGACAGTCAGAAATGGTGCTCATACAGACGGTAGTTTGATATCAGGTAAACGTATTAGTTCATGGACCCCCCCCCCCCCCCCTCGGAGGATGTAGGAGGTGTTTGTGACTGTTCTCCTGTCTGCAGCTGGAGGATGAGGAGGAACCTTTCGTGTTGGAGGACACCTGCCTGCTGAACACAGACAACATGGACGCTCACTCCTGTGACACCTCCTCTCTGGCCAGCTCTGACAGCGGAGACCCAGCACACCTCAAACGGCATGAGCACACACACACACACACATGCACGCACACACACACACACACACACACACACACACACACACACACACACACACACACACACACACGTATATGCTTCCCCTTGGGCAGATAATAAATTACCTCAGTAACCTCAACGAAATAAGATTAAGGAAGCAAATAAGAGACAGAAGTATTTTAATGTTAACAGCCACGGAATACTTCAAGCTAGGATCGGTAATGTTGTGAAACTAGTACTACTACTACTGGAGTACGCTAGATTGTAAAAGTTATCCATCTGATAAACCTCAGCTCAGTGATACCAACTCTTATCCAGTGAAAGTAGCTCCAGAAGACCCTAAATCTAGAGAGAAAGTCTCCAAGTCATCAACACCTCCGTCCTTCAGAACTCCCTCCAAACACACTCCCCCAACACTGTCATTATATCTGTTATTGAGTGGTCAGTAAGTATTTAAAGCTGCAGTAGGCAGAAAGATTTTTGCATCATTGAGCAAACATCCCATAATAACCTTTCAGCATATTGTAATTCAAGTGTTCTGAGAGAAAACTAGACTTCTGCTCCTCCTCATGTCTCTGTTTTCAGGGTTTAGAAACATCTAGTCTGTGACGGGAGACTCTGACCAATCACAGGTCATTTCAGAGAGAGAGAGCGTTCCTATTGGCTGTGCTCCGGCTGGTGGGCGGTGCTTGGTATTTCCTCAACTGATCTCAACATGGCTGCCGGGTCACAAACTTTCTCATTTTACAGCTAAACAGTAACTACAAGATGATTCTGAAAAGATTATCCCCAGTTCATATCAACCAATGATCCAACACAGTTTATATATATATATATATATATATATATATATATATTGTTGTTTTTTTACCATGGAATCGAATTGGGTATCGAGAATCGTGGAAATTCACTTGTATTGGTATCGACTACTAGATTTCTGGTGTGGTGACATCCCTACTCCTGATCTCTGCCTTTCACTGTGACCTCTGACCTTTTCCATTCCTGTGAGCTCTCCCAGTTTCCACAGGATCCAGCGTCCACTTTAAGTTTTGTGGTGAGCAGTTCTCGTACTTTGGACTCTGTTTCAGCCCAGGTTTCATCAGCTTTATCCGACCCAATCCATTAATCACCAGATTATTTGTCGCCTATTTGTTTGCATTTCTATTGTAGCCCACCGTGATGCAGCAGTTCCAACTCTTTCCAAATCTCTCTCTGAAATGACCTGTGATTGGTCAAAGTCTCCCGTCACAGACTAGATGTTCTAAAGCCTGAAAACAGAGACATGAGGAGGAGCAGAAGTCTATATATACTGCCTACTGAAGCTTTAATCACTTCATTATTCTGTATAACAACAATCTAAAAACAAAATGTCCTAATTAAATAAAATAAATACATTAAGTTTCAAAATGTTAATAATAATAATAATAAAAAGTTTCCAAACTGAATAATAACATGGTAATAACATGGACAATGTCTTCTTTGTGTCTATGTGACGTGTACGTGCATGAAGAAAGAGGAGGACGGTGGATCTGAATACGACCGTTCATGGGTCTGTTCTCCGACACAGTCTGCTGAAGGGCATCTCTGCACAGATCGTCTCTGCTGCTGTAAGACACACACACACACGCACACGCACATGCACACGCACACACACACACACACACACACACACACACACACACACACACACAGCACCATGCAGCAGCGAGATCCAGAGATCCTTTATGTTGAGAAGAGGGTTCACTCGTGGGGGAAAAAACTGACCTGAACAAAGTGAATTTCTGTCTTTTGTTGCTTATTGTTAAATCTCTGAAAAGTGGTGTTTTTATTAATGAACTCTGGACTCTTTGTTTCCGGTGAATGTTATTGAGACTTGATTATCTTACACTTAACTCCCCAGATATACTTAGTTTGAACCGATCCAACAGCATCCAATCAGGTTTCAGGAGAAAACCATGAAGAACTAACGTTATGTTACTGAGCAGCAGTTGGATCCAGTTACTCTGCTGTTAAAATGAAGTTATTGATGAAAAGCTCATACGACTTGTTTAGGACTCGAGACCTGAGTTGGGACCTGAGTTGGGACTTGAGTCACAGACTTGAGATTTACTTGTGACTTGTAAAACAATGACTTGGTCCCACCTCTGGCAGCCTTTATACCCAGTAAAATGTCACCATATCAGTGAATTTAAACTACTGCAATCTGAGGATATATACAGACACATGTTCACATTACATGGATTTAGTGGTTTGTTTTTTTGTTTTTTTTACCGTGGAATCGAATATGGTATCGAGAATCGTGTAAATCCACTGGTATTGGTATCGACTACTAGATTTCTGGTATGGTGACATCCCTAGTTTACTTCCTGTTGCAATGTATGTGAATGCAGGAATCAGCTAACAGGAAGCAAACATGGACCCAAGCTGTTGCCTAGCAACGCAACTCAGTTTTTTCTTCTCATGGTGACTTTTTGCTGGATTCACGGCGCTTTATGACTTTACCAACTGTAGTCACCATGATCTGAACAGAGAACAGCTGGAGGCAAGTCAGTGCTGTACTTGAGGTTTTGGGTAAATTGTTTTCATTAATTTAAAACTGTACTATTAACTATTAGTGTCACGTACAGCTCATGGTTTGTAATAAAGGAACGTTAGAACTCATCTGGTTGTTGCCTCCGTCTGATCGAGGCCTGATGCATCGATGTATTCAAGCATAATAAAAAGCTCTGTATATTTTTCCTCAGGACAAAGTGGACGCTGGACTGCCGACTGCTATAGTGAGTATTAGTTTATTCAACAATGAATTCAACTGAGTGAAGAGAGATTGTCTTAGTTTAAAGGAACTCTTTCTATGACTTTAGACTATATGTATGCATTTATATAAATCGCTATGATCATTTCTATTAACTCCAAACGTGACTGTAGACCAGTTTCAGAAGGTTTTACACAACAGTACAACAGAAAGCTAAGCTGAACATTCAAACTAGATCAACCACTATTATTATTAAGAACACCCAGAGGTGAGTCTGTGTTTGTATCTCCACATTATTTAGATATTGATTACAGGGTTTTGTCTGATTCAGTTCCTGACCTCCTCTGATCACTCTGAGCTCTACATGTTTCTGTGTTCAGACAGTGTCGGGTGTGATCGCTGTAGGAACGTCTCACGGTCTGGCTCTGGTCTTCGGTGAGTTTATCTTCATTACTCTCTTTATATAGACACACAGTGGTGTTAATGATATCTTCACTTTTTTAACTTTTTACAATGCAAATATAACACAAACAGTGTAGATGAAGCTAATTAAGTGATAGTTCTGTCTTGTTAAAGGACCAGTGTGAAACAGTTAGCTGGGTCTATCGGCAGAAATGGAAATAAAATATTAAAGTCCATGTAAAGAAGTAATAAATATACATTCTGGGTTTATCACACCACAGAAAAATGTGTGAAAAAATCACCAAGTATATAAAATTATCTTTCAAAATCATTTAAAAATCCTCAGTATTCTGCTCTGAGACGCTGGGGGGGCGTCGCTGAAGGAGCTGAAACCACGCCCACAAGCGGGGAAGGTGCGTTCCCTCAGTAGCGGCGAGCGAACAGGGAAGAGTTAAAGACGTTCGTGGTCCTGGTAGTCTTAAAGATGTTCGTGGTCCTGGTAGTCTTAAAGATGTTCGTGGTCCTGGTAGTCTTAAAGACGTTCGTGGTCCTGGTAGTCTTAAAGACGTTCGTGGTCCTGGTAGTCTTAAAGACGTTCGTGGTCCTGGTAGTCTTAATGACGTTCGTGGTCCTGGTAGTCTTAAAGACGTTCGTGGTCCTGGTAGTCTTAAAGATGTACTTGGTCCTGGTAGTCTTAAAGATGTTCGTGGTCCTGGTAGTCTTAAAGATGTACTTGGTCCTGGTAGTCTTAAAGATGTTCGTGGTCCTGGTAGTCTTAAAGATGTTCGTGGTCCTGGTAGTCTTAAAGACGTTCGTGGTCCTGGTAGTCTTAAAGATGTTCGTGGTCCTGGTAGTCTTAAAGACGTTCGTGGTCCTGGTAGTCTTAAAGACGTTCGTGGTCCTGGTAGTCTTAAAGATGTTCTTGGTCCTGGTAGTCTTAAAGATGTTCTTGGTCCTGGTAGTCTTAAAGATGTTCGTGGTCCTGGTAGTCTTAAAGAGGTTCGTGGTCCTGGTAGTCTTAAAGACGTTCGTGGTCCTGGTAGTCTTAAAGACGTTCGTGGTCCTGGTAGTCTTAAAGATGTTCGTGGTCCTGGTAGTCTTAAAGACGTTCGTGGTCCTGGTAGTCTTAAAGATGTTCGTGGTCCTGGAAGTCTTAAAGATGTACTTGGTCCTGGAAGTCTTAAAGACGTTCGTGGTCCTGGTAGTCTTAAAGATGTTCGTGGTCCTGGTAGTCTTAAAGATGTTCTTGGTCCTGGTAGTCTTACAGACGTTTGTGGTCCTGGTAGTCTTAAAGATGTTCGTGGTCCTGGTAGTCTTAAAGATGTTCGTGGTCCTGGTAGTCTTAAAGATGTTCGTGGTCCTGGTAGTCTTAAAGACGTTCGTGGTCCTGGTAGTCTTAAAGATGTTCGTGGTCCTGGTAGTCTTAAGGATGTACTTGGTCCTGGTAGTCTTAAGGATGCACTTGGTCCTGGAAGTCTTAAAGATGTTCGTGGTCCTGGTAGTCTTAAAGATGTTCGTGGTCCTGGTAGTCTTAAAGATGTTCGTGTCCTGGTAGACTTAAGATGTTCGTGGTCCTGGTAGTCTTAAAGATGTTCGTGGTCCTGGTAGTCTTTAAAGACGTCGTGGTCCTGGTAGTCTTAAAGATTCCGTGGTCTTAAGGATGTACTTGTCCTGGTAGTCTTAAAGATGTTCGTGGTCCTGTAGTCTTAAAGATGTCGTGGTCCTGGTAGTCTTAAAGATGTTCGTGGTCCTGGTAGTCTTAAAGACGTTCGTGTCCTGGTAGTCTTAAAGATGTCCGTGGTCCTTGGTAGTCTTAAAGATGTTTGTGTCCTGGTAGTCTTAAAGACGTTCGTGGTCCTGGTAGTCTTAAAGACGTTCGTGGTCCTGGTATCTTAAAGATGTTCATGGTTCCTGGCAGTCTTAAAGACGTTCGTGGTCGCTGGTAGTCTTAAAGATGTTCGTGGTCCTGGTAGTCTTAAAGATGTTCTTGGTCCTGGTAGTCCTTAAGGATGTACTTGGTCCTGTATTGTTAAGGATGTACTTGGTCCTGGTAGTCTTAAAGATGTTCGTGGTCCTGGTAGTCTTAAAGACGTTCGTGGTCCTGGTAGTCTTAAAGATGTCCGTGGTCCTGGTAGTCTTAAAGATGTTTGTTGTCCTGGTAGTCTTAAAGACGTTTGTGGTCCTGGTAGTCTTAAAGATGTTCGTGGTCCTGGTAGTCTTAAAGACGTTCGTGGTCCTGGTAGTCTTAAAGATGTTCGTGGTCCTGGAAGTCTAAAGATGTTCGTGGTCCTGTAGTCTTAAAGACGTTCGTGGTCCTGGTAGTCTTAAAGACGTTCGTGGTCCTGGTAGTCTTAAAGATGTTCGTGGTCCTGGTAGTCTTAAAGACTGTTCGTGGTCCTGGTAGTCTTAAAGACATCGTATCTGGGAGTCTTAAGGATGTTGTGGTCCCTGGTAGTCTTAAAGATGTTCGTGGTCCTGGTAGTCTTAAAGACGTTCGTGGGTCCTGGTAGTCTTAAAGACGTTCGTGGTCCTGGTAGTCTTAAAAGATGTTCGTGGTCCTGGTAGTCTTAAAGATGTTCGTGGTCCTGGAGTCTTAAAGATGTTCGTGGTCCTGGTAGTCTTAAAGATGTACGTGGTCCTGTTAGTCTTAAAGACGTTCGTGGTCCTGGTAGTCTTAAAGACGTTCGTGGTCCTGGTAGTCTAAAGACGTTCGTGGTCCTGGTAGTCTTAAAGACGTTCGTGGTCCTGGTAGTCTTAAAGATGTTCGTGGTCCTGTAGTCTTAAGGATGTTCGTGGTCCTGGTAGTCTTAAAGATGTTCGTGGTCTGGTAGTCTTAAAGATGTTCGTGGTCCTTGTAGTCTTAAAGATGTTCGTGGTCCTGGTAGTCTTAAAGATGTTCGTGGTCCTGGTAGTCTTAAAGATGTTCGTGTGGTCCTGGTAGTCTTAAAGACGTTCGTGGTCCTGTAGTCTAAAGATGTTCCTGTCCTGGTAGTCTTAAAGATGTACTGGTCCTGGTAGTCTTAAAGATGTTCGTGGTCCTGGTAGTCTTAAAGATGTTCGTGGTCCTGGTAGTCTTAAAGATGTTCGTGGTCCTGGTAGTCTTAAAGACGTTCGTGGTCCTGGTAGTCTTAAAGATGTTCGTGGTCCTGGTAGTCTTAAAGATGTTCGTGGTCCTGGTAGTCTTAAAGACGTTCGTGGTCCTGGTAGTCTTAAAGACGTTCGTGGTCCTGGTAGTCTTAAAGATGTTCGTGGTCCTGGTAGTCTTAAAGACGTTCGTGGTCCTGGTAGTCTTAAAGATGTTCGTGGTCCTGGTAGTCTTAAAGATGTTCTTGGTCCTGGTAGTCTTAAGGATGTACTTGGTCCTGGTAGTCTTAAAGATGTACTTGGTCCTGGTAGTCTTAAAGATGTTCGTGGTCCTGGTAGTCTTAAAGATGTTCGTGGTCCTGGTAGTCTTAAAGACGTTCGTGGTCCTGGTAGTCTTAAAGACGTTCGTGGGTCCTGGTAGTCTTAAAGATGTCCGTGGTCTTAAGGATGTACGTGGTCCTGGTAGTCTTAAAGATGTTCGTGGTCCTGGTAGTCTTAAAGATGTTCGTGGTCCTGGTAGTCTTAAAGATGTTCGTGGTCCTGGTAGTCTTAAAGACGTTCGTGGTCCTGGTAGTCTTAAAGATGTCCGTGGTCCTGGTAGTCTTAAAGATGTTTGTGGTCCTGGTAGTCTTAAAGACGTTCGTGGTCCTGGTAGTCTTAAAGACGTTCGTGGTCCTGGTAGTCTTAAAGAAGTTCTTGGTCCTGGTAGTCTTAAAGACGTTCGTGGTCCTGGTAGTCTTAAAGAGTGTTCGTGTCCTGGTAGTCTTAAAGATGTTCTTGGTCCTGGTAGTCTTAAGGATGTACTTGGTCCTGGTAGTGTTAAGGATGTACTTGGTCCTGGTAGTCTTAAAGATGTTCGTGGTCCTGGTAGTCTTAAAGACGTTCGTGGTCCTGGTAGTCTTAAAGATGTCCGTGGTCCTGGTAGTCTTAAAGATGTTTGTTGTCCTGGTAGTCTTAAAGACGTTTGTGGTCCTGGTAGTCTTAAAGATGTCCGTGGTCCTGGTAGTCTTAAAGACGTTCGTGGTCCTGGTAGTCTTAAAGATGTTCGTGGTCCTGGTAGTCTTAAAGATGTTTGTGGTCCTGGTAGTCTTAAAGACGTTCGTGGTCCTGGTAGTCATAAAGACGTTCGTGGTCCTGGTAGTCTTAAAGACGTTCGTGGTCCTGGTAGTCTTAAAGATGTTCGTGGTCCTGGTAGTCTTAAAGACGTTCGTGGTCCTGGTAGTCTTAAAGACGTTCGTGGTCCTGGTAGTCTTAAAGACGTTCGTGGTCCTGGTAGTCTTAAAGACGTTCGTGGTCCTGGTAGTCTTAAAGACGGTCGTGGTCCTGGTAGACTTAAAGATGTTCGTGGTCCTGGCAGTCTTAAAGATGTTCGTGGTCCTGGTACTCTTAAAGACGTTCGTGATCCTGGTAGTCTTAAAGATGTTCGTGGTCCTGGTAGTCTTAAAGATGTTCTTGGTCCTGGTAGTCTTAAAGACGTTCGTGGTCCTGGTAGTCTTAAAGACGTTCGTGGTCCTGGTAGTCTTAAAGATGTTCGTGGTCCTGGTAGTCTTAAAGACGTTCGTGGTCCTGGTAGTCTTAAAGATGTTCGTGGTCCTGGTAGTCTTAAAGATGTTCTTGGTCCTGGTAGTCTTAAAGATGTTCTTGGTCCTGGTAGTCTTAAAGATGTTCGTGGTCCTGGTAGTCTTAAAGATGTTCGTGGTCCTGGTAGTCTTAAAGATGTTCGTGGTCCTGGTAGTCTTAAAGATGTTCGTGGTCCTGGTAGTCTTAAGGATGTACTTGGTCCTGGTAGTCTTAAGGATGCACTTGGTCCTGGTAGTCTTAAAGATGTTCGTGGTCCTGGTAGTCTTAAAGATGTTCGTGGTCCTGGTAGTCTTAAAGATGTTCGTGGTCCTGGTAGTCTTAAAGATGTTCGTGGTCCTGGTAGTCTTAAAGATGTTCGTGGTCCTGGTAGTCTTAAAGACGTTCGTGGTCCTGGTAGTCTTAAAGATGTCCGTGGTCTTAAGGATGTACTTGGTCCTGGTAGTCTTAAAGATGTTCGTGGTCCTGGTAGTCTTAAAGATGTTCGTGGTCCTGGTAGTCTTAAAGATGTTCGTGGGCCTGGTAGTCTTAAAGATGTTCGTGGTCCTGGTAGTCTTAAAGATGTTCGTGGTCCTGGTAGTCTTAAAGACGTTCGTGGTCCTCGTAGTCTTAAAGATGTCCGTGGTCTTAAGGATGTACTTGGTCCTGGTAGTCTTAAAGATGTTCGTGGTCCTGGTAGTCTTAAAGATGTTCGTGGTCCTGGTAGTCTTAAAGATGTTCGTGGTCCTGGTAGTCTTAAAGACGTTCGTGGTCCTGGTAGTCTTAAAGATGTTCGTGGTCCTGGTAGTCTTAAAGATGTTCGTGGTCCTGGTAGTCTTAAAGACGTTCGTTGTCCTGGTAGTCTTAAAGACGTTCGTGGTCCTGGTAGTCTTAAAGATGTTCTTGGTCCTGGCAGTCTTAAAGACGTTCGTGGTCCTGGTAGTCTTAAAGATGTTCGTGGTCCTGGTAGTCTTAAAGATGTTCTTGGTCCTGGTAGTCTTAAGGATGTACTTGGTCCTGGTAGTGTTAAGGATGTACTTGGTCCTGGTAGTCTTAAAGATGTTCGTGGTCCTGGTAGTCTTAAAGACGTTCGTGGTCCTGGTAGTCTTAAAGATGTCCGTGGTCCTGGTAGTCTTAAAGATGTTTGTTGTCCTGGTAGTCTTAAAGACGTTTGTGGTCCTGGTAGTCTTAAAGATGTCCGTGGTCCTGGTAGTCTTAAAGATGTTCGTGGTCCTGGTAGTCTTAAAGATGTTCGTGGTCCTGGTAGTCTTAAAGATGTTTGTGGTCCTGGTAGTCTTAAAGACGTTCGTGGTCCTGGTAGTCCTAAAGACGTTCGTGGTCGTGGTAGTCTTAAAGACGTTCGTGGTCCTGGTAGTCTTAAAGACGTTCGTGGTCCTGGTAGTGTTAAAGACGTTCGTGGTCCTGGTAGTCTTAAAGACGTTCGTGGTCCCGGTAGTCTTAAAGACGGTCGTGGTCCTGGTAGTCTTAAAGATGTTCGTGGTCCTGGCAGTCTTAAAGATGTTCGTGGTCCTGGTACTCTTAAAGACGTTCGTGATCCTGGTAGTCTTAAATATGTTCGTGGTCCTGGCAGTCTTAAAGATGTTCGTGGTCCTGGTAGTCTTAAAGATGTTCTTGGTCCTGGTAGTCTTAAAGACGTTCGTGGTCCTGGTAGTCTTAAAGACGTTCGTGGTCCTGGTAGTCTTAAAGATGTACTTGGTCCTGGTAGTCTTAAAGACGTTCGTGGTCCTGATAGTCTTAAAGATGTTCGTGGTCCTGGTAGTCTTAAAGACGTTCGTGGTCCTGGTAGTCTTAAAGATGTTTGTGGTCCTGGTAGTCTTAAAGATGTTCATGGTCCTGGTAGTCTTAAAGATGTTTGTGGTCCTGGTAGTCTTAAAGATGTTTGTGGTCCTGGTAGTCTTAAAGATTTTTGTGGTCCTGGTAGTCTTAAAGATGTTCGTGGTCCTGGTAGTCTTAAAGATGTTCGTGGTCCTGGTAGTCTTAAAGATGTTTGTGGTCCTGGTAGTCTTAAAGATGTTCGTGGTCCTGGTAGTCTTAAAGACGTTCGTGGTCCTGGTAGTCTTAAAGATGTTCGTGGTCCTGGTAGTCTCAAAGACGTTCGTGGTCCTGGTAGTCTTAAAGATGTTCGTGGTCCTGGTAGTCTTAAAGACGTTCGTGGTCCTGGTAGTCTTAAAGACGTTCGTGGTCCTGGTAGTCTTAAAGACGTTCGTGGTCCTGGTAGTCTTAAAGACGTTCGTGGTCCTGGTAGTCTTAAAGATGTTCGTGGTCCTGGTAGTCTTAAAGACGTTCGTGGTCCTGGTAGTCTTAAAGATGTTCGTGGTCCTGGTAGTCTTAAAGACGTTCGTGGTCCTGGTAGTCTTAAAGATGTTCGTGGTCCTGGTAGTCTTAAAGATGTTCGTGGTCCTGGTAGTCTTAAAGATGTTCGTGGTCCTGGTAGTCTTAAAGATGTTCGTGGTCCTGGTAGTCTTAAAGATGTTCGTGGTCCTGGTAGTCTTAAAGATGTACGTGGTCCTGGTAGTCTTAAAGTTGTTCGTGGTCCTGGTAGTCTCAAAGACGTTCGTGGTCCTGGTAGTCTCAAAGACGTTCGTGGTCCTGGTAGTCTTAAGATGTTCGTGGTCCTGGTAGTCTTAAAGATGTTCGTGGTCCTGGTAGTCTTAAAGATGTTCGTGGTCCTGGTAGTCTTAAAGATGTTGTGGTCCTGGTAGTCTTAAAGATGTTCGTGGTCCTGGTAGTCTTAAAGATGTTCGTGGTCCTGGTAGTCTTAAAGATGTTCGTGGTCCTGGTAGTCTTAAAGATGTTCGTGGTCCTGGTAGTCTTAAAGATGTTCGTGGTCCTGGTAGTCTTAAGATGTTCGTGGTCCTGGTAGTCTTAAAGATGTCCTGGTAGTTTAAGGATGTACTTGGTCCTGGTAGTCTTAAGATGTTCGTGGTCCTGGTAGTCTTAAAGATGTTCGTGGTCCTGGTAGTCTTAAAGATGTTCGTGGTCCTGGTAGTCTTAAAGATGTTCGTGGTCCTGGTAGTCTTAAAGATGTTCCGTGTCCCTGGTAGTCTTAAAGACGTTCGTGGTCCTGGTAGTCTTAAAGATGTTCGTGGTCCTGGTAGTCTTAAAGATGTTTGGGTCCTGGTAGTCTTAAAGGACGTTCGTGGTCCTGTAGTCCTAAAGACGTTCGTGGTCGTGGTAGTCTTAAAGACGTTCGTTGGTCCTGGTAGTCTTAAAGACGTTCGTGGTCCTGGTAGTGTTAAAGACGTTCGTGGTCCTGGTAGTCTTAAAGACGTTCGTGGTCCGGTAGTCTTAAAGACGTCGTGGTCCTGGTAGTCTTAAAGGATGTTCGTGGTCCTGGCAGTCTTAAAGATGTTCGTGGTCCTGGTAGCTCTTAAAGACGTTCGTGGTCCTGGTAGTCTTAAAGATGTTCGTGGTCCTGGTAGTCTTAAAGATGTTCGTGGTCCTGGTAGTCTTAAAGATGTTCTGTGGTCCTGGTAGTCTTAAAGACTGTTCGTGGTCCTGGTAGTCTTAAAGATGTTCGTGGTCCTGGTAGTCTTAAAGATGTACTTGGTCCTGGTAGTCTTAAAGACGTTCGTGGTCCTGATAGTCTTAAAGATGTTCGTGGTCCTGGTAGTCTTAAAGACGTTCGTGGTCCTGGTAGTCTTAAAGATGTTTGTGGTCCTGGTAGTCTTAAAGATGTTCATGGTCCTGGTAGTCTTAAAGATGTTTGTGGTCCTGGTAGTCTTAAAGATGTTTGTGGTCCTGGTAGTCTTAAAGATTTTTGTGGTCCTGGTAGTCTTAAAGATGTTCGTGGTCCTGGTAGTCTTAAAGATGTTCGTGGTCCTGGTAGTCTTAAAGATGTTTGTGGTCCTGGTAGTCTTAAAGATGTTCGTGGTCCTGGTAGTCTCAAAGACGTTCGTGGTCCTGGTAGTCTCAAAGACGTTCGTGGTCCTGTGAGTCTCAAAGACGTTCGTGGTCCTGGTAGTCTTAAAGATGTTCGTGGTCCTGGTAGTCTTAAAGACGTTCGTGGTCCTGGTAGTGTTAAAGATGTTCGTGGTCCTGGTAGTCTTAAAGACGTACGTGGTCCTGGTAGTCTTAAAGATGTTCTTGGTCCTGGTAGTCTTAAAGATGTTCTTGGTCCTGGTAGTCTTAAAGACGTTCGTGGTCCTGGTAGTCTTAAAGATGTTCGTGGTCCTGGTAGTCTTAAAGATGTACGTGGTCCTGGTAGTCTTAAAGTTGTTCGTGGTCCTGGTAGTCTCAAAGACGTTCGTGGTCCTGGTAGTCTCAAAGACGTTCGTGGTCCTGTGAGTCTTAAGGATGTTCGTGGTCCTGGTAGTCTTAAAGACGTTCGTGGTCCTGGTAGTGTTAAAGATGTTCGTGGTCCTTGTAGTCTTAAAGTTGTTTGTGGTCCTGGTAGTCTTAAAGACGTTCGTGGTCCTGGTAGTCTTAAAGATGTTCGTGGTCCTGGTAGTCTTAAAGATGTTCTTGGTCCTGGTAGTCGTAAAGATGTTCTTGGTCCTGGTAGTCTTAAAGATGTTCGTGGTCCTGGTAGTCTTAAAGATGTTCGTGGTCCTGGTAGTCTTAAAGATGTACGTGGTCCTGGTAGTCTTAAAGACGTTCGTGGTCCTGGTACTCCGTATTCTGACACTTTGTCATGTTCCTGGGCTTCTCTTCTGCCTATCCAAAACCAGGTTTCTGTAGACGGGTGGGGTCATGTTAAGGATGACTCAACTGCGTTATCGAGCCATTGTTTCAGCCCCGCCTAAAGAAAATCCTGAACACAAAACAGTTTAACGGTCTAACTCCACAATGTTCACAGTCTTTTCATGTTTTCAGTCATTATTTTCCAACATTTATAATGTTTTTAGAAACAAATCTCAGAATTTCCTTTACAAGACCTTTAAAAGTGGGTTTTCTTTACTATATAATCACCTGAAAATAAAAATTTGTTACCTTAGAATGAGCCGTTTATATCTACATAGGGAGCTGGTCCTCTTCACGGAGTCCTCCGTGTTTCTACATTAGCCCAGAAAAGACAAACCTAACTCTGGTTCTAGAGAGAGACGTTCATGTTTTCATGTTTTCTCCTCGTCCACCGATCTCCCACACACAAGAGAAGTTTAAGTTGGATGCAATCTGTAACCTCACCACTAAATCTCACCGAATCCTACAAGCTGCACTTATAAAACAAGTCAGCATGTTCTGCTATAAATCACAATGTGTCTGAATCCAGCGAGGCACCTCTGTTGTATGTTGTATGTGTACAGTAGCAGCAGTGGTGGTGCTGTGCCTTACTGTCTGCAACAGGGTCTTATTTAATACTACCACAAGAGGTAGTTACACACCATCCACAAATTGGGCAAATATTCTGCTGCACTCTAGTGTCTGTCCTCTTCATACACACCTAAACATAGCTTACTGTATCAGTAGTGTAGAACGGGCACCTCCCTACATAAGTCCTGTCCCATAGATCTGAGGAGGGTAATAGAAGCTCCGGTATCCTCTCACAGTCGAATCATGTATGAATGTAGAACGTTGAGGTTGAGGATTGTCTGAATCCCGTCCTGACCTTCAGTTATCAGCTGTATAAAATGGGAAAATGTAATCAAACTTAAAATTAAAGTAAATATTGGACTATTAAATATGGTGAGGACATCCACAAATGAGGGTAAGATACTGATAATAGCTGCACCACAGTGCATTCTGAGAGGAGTAACAGCCAATCAGAAACCTGGATGATGATCTATCAAGTAGATCTGAGAGAAAACAATACTTTTATTGATCGGGCAGTCGCACCTTCACGCACGAAGTCGATCGGGTTAAATCTCTAGGAGGAGTTTGTTAAAGTATAGCGCCTGGAAATGGTAAAAAAAAACTAAAATTCAAAATGGCCGACTTCCTGTTGGGTTTACGGTATACCTCCAAGAGGATTTTTTTTACGTCTCAACATGTTCTATATACCTACCAAATTTCATACATCTAGGTGAAACAGGTCGCCGGGGCTCCTCAGTAGGGGGCGCTAGCGAGCCAATTTGCGTCACCTGAGCATGAAACCCATATCAGATATCTATTTCACGCATGTCTGATGCGTGTGCCAAATTTAAAAAAAAACGTTGAGTAGCCCAAGCACCTTGTTTTTTTGCTCAAACACGTACAATAATAATAATAATCCTTAGAAGAACAATAGGTCATCGGACCCTAATGATCATTTTCTTACAGAAAAGACATGATTTCATCGACACGTAAAAGTAAAAGTTTTTTATTTGCAATCAACTTTTTTTTAAATAACAGCAGAAATAACCAACATTTAGTGTACCAACTCATATTCTAAGAATATTGATTAATGAGCTTCACACACATTTGATTACAGTTACTGTGATCGTCTGCTCCGTCTCACGTAACACCAGCAGGATGTTAATACATCCCAGTATCACTGACATCCACCCTCAGGACTGCTTCACCCGAGTCTGACATGGAGGCACCGACGATGACATAATCACCCTCGTAAGAGACGCCGGAGCCGTCAGCCTTTCCTCTCACAAAGTTATTTTCACTTCCGTTGTACATGATGTCGTAGAGGTTGTAGTCGCAGTCGTTCCCTCTGTCGAAGATCCCCACGGCGAACCAGTTGGAGTAGAGGTTTCGGTCGTAGGGCACGGAGAACATGACGGCCATGACGTGGCTGTAGTCGTTCAGGTCGCCGTTGAAGAGGTCGTAGGTGAAGACGCCGACGGAGCCGGTGGCGCTGCCGGTGGTCTTGTTGAACAAGGCGCTGGCGGGGGAGCAGGGACCCACCATGGGGGGCAGAGGGACCTCACAGCAGCCGCTCTCAGTGAACACCCTGAACACAGAAATCACTTTACATTCACACACAGAGGGTTTACTGTTTCTTCCTACGAGCTGTGAATGCAACACAAAGTCAAAGCTATTTGTTATGGCAACAGTAAAGCACCAAAACCCCAAACTGAAGCTCACTATTCTCTAAATATTCTGCATACACGGAAGCATTAAGTTCATCATTCATTGGAACGAAAGCCTCATTTCCACCACATGGATCGACTCCACTCACTCTTTGTACCGGGTCCTTTTCTCGATGTAGTTTTCCCCTGCGGGTAGTACTATACCCTCTCAGTGGAGGTGGGATACTCAGCTGATCGCCATAGCGACGCCATGTGAAACTGCCGTTGTCTGCAGTGCTTTAACTTCTCCTTCTATTATCAGCTCAGCTCGCTTGGAACCTCGAGCGAGGTGATGCCAAAAGAGAGTACCAGATAAAGTGGCTTCAGTAAAGTCAGTTTTGGTGGCAGCTGCAAGTTGATCAACACCATCTACCTTCATATTTCTGTCTATTCTGTACACACAGCATTGACTTCACGTCTGTGCGTCCTGGGGAGGGATCCTGTCTCTAAGCAGAGAGGGTATCGTACACTGTATAGACCCTAACGCTATTTGAGGCAAACGTTTTTGGGCTGCATAGATCAAATTTACTCAACTTGACTCTGAGACTCTGATGCTGCTCTAAAACTAAAATCTCATCAGTAATAAGTGAAAACACCATCGATGAGTGTTTGACTTCAGTAAATCACTAAGAAGACGGGGAAACACATTCAAACCTAATCTATGGGATACATTATACTGCTGTTAAAAAATACAACCAGGAAAACCCAGTCAGGTTCAATATGTTCTCTCAAGTACAAAAGCAAAGTGTGACCTCGGGTTGGCGAGAGTGTAGCAGCCGGAGTTGTTGTTAATCTCAACGGAGCAGAGGCGATGAGGCATTGTGATGAGAGGAGGAGCGCTGGCTGCCTGGAGGAGACGAGAGACAAGAAGACGACATCACTTCAGTTAGTTCAGCATCTCTGAAGCACAGTGACAGTTTATCACTCTCACTCATCTCCTGTAGGATTCACTGACTGATGTGTTGGAGTTTCAGTGTGTGATTAAGTCTGAAGGTCTACGTTACAAACTGTACTCCACTAGTAACAACTAACTCAGGTTTGTGTTATTACTGCCACTAACTTACATCCTGCTATCGGGGGGGAAAATGCTCTTTAAACCAATCAGAATCATCCTGGGCAGCGATATGCCGGGGGAAAATGGATTGTATGGATACTAAGGATTTACACCTTGTATTTAAGGACGACAAACGTAATATTAAAGTGTTTTTTATCACTTTTATTAGTAAAGAAACGTTAAACTTTACTCCGGTTCACTCTCGAAACATGAGCCAGCTCTACCAGCTCTGCAGCGAGAGCTCGCATCTACGCAGACGAACGGAGCGCTGGACTCCTCGCTCTCTCACCCGGTAGCGGCGTGGAGAGCAGACGGTCCGCGAGGTAAATTATCACGACGGGAGTAAAGTAAAAAACTAAACAGAAACTCAACTAACGTTAGTCTAACGTAGTTTTAGCATGTTATTCCAGATGTTTTCACGTATGAAAAGACCCCAAATGAACACTGTAGGTGAACTACTGGATCACTATCAGCTGTTTGATCACTATCAGCTGTTTGATCTCTATCAGCTGTTTGATCTCTATCAGCTGTTTGATCTCTATCAGCTGTTTGATCTCTATCAGCTGTTTGATAACTATCAGCTGTTTGATCTCTATCAGCTGTTTGATCTCTATCAGCTGTTTGATCTCTATCAGCTGTTTGATCTCTATCAGCTGTTTGATCACTATCAGCTGTTTGATCTCTATCAGCTGTTTGATCTCTATCAGCTGTTTGATCACTATCAGCTGTTTGATCTCTATCAGCTGTTTGATCACTATCAGCTGTTTGATCTCTATCAGCTGTTTGATCACTATCAGCGGTATCTAGATGAGCCAAATATCGTCCTTGAATCGTATCGGAACCATGGAAATCGTATCGTTAATCGTACCCCTAACCCTAACCCCTAAAATATAAATATAAGGTGCTGCACTGCAAATATTAGAATTTTGGACAATTGGAGATAGAGATGTTCATGATACTAATCATTGGTAAACTCGGCCAGTCATCAGCTGTACAAAAAAAGAAAATCAATATGTGGCAGTCAATGATGATATGTGGCGGGCCACCACAAATAAATCAATGTATGGGAAACACTGATTTTATATATATATATATATATATATATATATAATATATTAATAAGATTAAAGAGAAGACAAAATAATATGCATTTTTTCCAAACAATCCCATTAATCCATGACTTTTAGAGCTCGAGTCGTCTCCCTGGTAGTTGGAGCCGGAGCTCTCAGCACCCTGCAGCCTTTTAAACTTATCTAAATCACTGTAAATATCTCAATCTAAATCTAAATCAATAAAACACAAAAAAAATTGACTAGTACCTCAGCTCTGCCTCTTTATACGAGGCTTCAAACTGAATCAGAGAGTTTTTATTTTCTAACCACGTGGTCGGTCTGCTACTTATAAAAAGGATATCGATAAATAAGGCTGCTAGACTCGTTCTTCACTCTTCATACCGTAGTAGTAGTAGTAGTAGTTGTAGTAGTAGTAGTAGTAGTAGTAGTATAGTGTTGTATCCAGAACAGACTCAGTTCATTCCCTTCTGTTTGTTTTCATCAGCAGATTCATATTTTTAGGTATAATCTGAATCTTTCTGAGGTCTCTGAGTGGACGCTGGTCAAACATACATTTCCCCTCCGTTAGTGTATGAATAACAGTTAGTTATCCTCCGTATAGAGCCAAGACTAACTTCTTAAAACATACATACAGCATGTAGTATGTCATCAGTGTGTACTTAGATATAGCAGCTTTATTGTTGTCTTTAGTTCAAATTCAAATTCAAATTCAAACAACTTTATTAATCCCTCTAGGGGCCATTGGTTTGGAGCAGCTGGTACATAAAAACAAAAAAACATACAGTAGATAAAACACAGTGACACAACAACAACAACAACAACAATATATGTAAGTTTAAAATATAAAACAGGACTTAAAGCGATGACTGATGTAAATTAGACAAACTAATAAATAAACAGACTGAATAAGAACAACAGAAGGATCAGTCGAATAAGGGATAAAAGGATAAAAGTCTGTAAGAAATACTAAATCTAAGGAGCGTTCAGTAATCTGATATCAGAGGAGATAAATGATTTAAACAGCGATTAGTTTTACAAACCGGTAAAACCGTAACGACGTCCTGACGACAGCGGAGAAAAGTTGTCTAGTCTTTGCTTTATTTAGTGTGTAATACACCGTATGTGGTGATCAGAACCACCGTTTTGTGTTAAGATTAACTTTGTTTTTCTATTTTTATTTATTTTCATTTGAACCTTCCTTTCATGATCGTGTTAATGTTTTATGTGGACATTTTTAATGTCGGGGACCACAGTAAGGTCGGACTAAAACTAGATGACGGAGTGGTGGAGAAGACAACTGGTAATGAAAGAAAACATCGTCCATGTGGAGATAGATCTCCTGAAACATCAGCCCACACACTGATGTCTACTATCTAAACATGATATGAATATAGGAGTTGTTACCTTTGGATGATCTGCAGAGTTAAAGCCAGTAGTTGGAGCTGACGGGTTGTTGGTGCAGGTTTCAGGCAGGATGTGGTGATCAGGTCACATTAAACACGAGCTGCTTCCACTCCGGCTTTTTATTGACTCAGGTAATCAGGGCCTCCTTATCTCCTGTCCAGTATCAGCTCCCCCGTCTGTTCCCGGACCTCGCCACCACCTTATCACCGTTAAAGGTTGGATCGGAGTGATTACATCAAACTGGGCTTTTATTGAGGACCTTCCTTTGTTTGAACCTTTTTAAAATGGTATCCAGTATTTGTAGAGGGCGTCCGGAGGAGGGTGAGGACCTGCTACTAAACACAGTATGAGGAGGAGCAATACACGCATTAATGCACTGACCATGACATGAGACTGTATGCTGAGTCAGGGGTCAGGGGTCAGGGGTCAGCAACCTTTACTATCAAAAGACACATTTTAGGGAAAGAAAAAAAAAACTATCTGTCGCATCAGCCGCAAAACATTTGATCGTTATGATGAAGGTAACACAGTTTATATTCTAAGTATATAGAATATAAGTCTAATGCAGTGAGGGCCAACGTGAGAATGTACTACGGAGTATTAGGGTCACATTGAGGGAAGAAAAAATCTGAGATTTACAGAATAAAGTCATAACTTTACAAGAAAAAAAAAGCCGTAATATTACGAGAATAAAGTCATAACATTACGAAAGAAAAAAGTTATAATATTGCGGGAATAAAGTCATAACTTTACGAGAAAAAAAGTCGTAATATTACGGGAATAAAGTCAGAAGTTTACGAGAAAAAAGTCGTAATATTACGAGAATAAAGTCATAACTTTACGAGAAAAAAAGAAAATAACACGTAAAATTACTACTTTATAATATTACGACTTTATTCTCTAAATCTCCACCATAGACCTACAACAATGATAAAAAAAAAATGAAAATGTAAACAAAAGAATAGTTATTAATTTCCATTTTTAAAAGTCCACAGGGAGCCGCTGGAGAGCTGCAGGTTGCTGACCTCTGACCTCTGACCTCTGGTCTAAGTGAACAGTAGTTACCGTAAGATAAAACAAGAACCAAGACAACCACAACACTATAATATAACTCCTCAGTAGAGCGCTTTGCACGCAGTGAATATGTGATTGGAATTTCTTTAAAGTTGCTTTAGCCGTGGTGATCGTAGTAGTTTGCAGCAGCAGTAGTAATAATAGAGGTATTAGTCTTTTTATCAGCAGTCTTATCAGTTGTATGAGCAGTATTTGCAGTGGCAGTAATCAGTGCTTGAATTGGAATAGAAAGTGCGTCAGCAGCCAGCAGCCTGTTCAGTGTGTCTACATGTTACTGTTCAGTACTGAGGACCAATATCTGTAATCAGGAAAACACCCTGCAGGTGTGGTGATAATAATACAAAGATATATTTATATGGAAAAGTCTGTCAGCCAAAACCATTCTTAACTTTAACCTCTTTAACCTCGGGGAGACGGGGGGAGTTCAGGGGGAGATGAAGGTCAACAGTAGAGGTCACACAGAAGTGGTGAACATCAACACTCAGCTCAGCACTGTGGGTCAAGTTCTTCTAGTCATAAATCAGAAATAAACATCAGTTCATTAATTCATTAAAATAAATTGTTAAAGTGTTTAATGTCCGGTTTCAGACTCCACGATATCAGCCCGGATACAGCCCGGTTACAGCCCGGTTACAGCCCGGTTACAGCCCGGTTACAGCCCGGATACAGCCCGGTTACAGCCCGGTTACAGCCCGACACGGCCGTCGTAGGGTGTCGACTCGGATCTGGAACGATAAATGAGTGTCGTGTGCGACAGTCAATGGTTTTATCTGGTGTAGTGTGTCATAGTACACGAAAACCGACGCAGAAGTCTAGCATGTTTGATTGTTTCCACGACGTGTTCCGTCACGGCCGTGAATCTGACCGCCTGAGCACACAGCTGTAAACAGGAGCACATGGCTACTTATTATGCAGAATGATGTCATCGGACCTTCAGCTGCTGCCTGACCTCTTCAGTCTAGGTTGTGTCGGAGTAAAAAACACTAAAAAAAACACGCCCGCTTTCTCTTCTCCCTGTGAACTATATTTTTATTGTTTTCCCCTGGAGCCTCGTGGGCCTCTTTACATGGTCGGGCCCGGGGGCTTGATCCCCGGTAAGCCCGTATATTAAGACGGCGGTGCCGGGAGAGTGTGTGTTGTGTCGCGGCCGAGTCACGACAAGAGTTTATGACTCTCAGTCGTCTAATCTGACATAGTGACCATTGTAAGCGTCAGAGATGTCGTGTAGGTTGATCCTGCAGCAGTTTTTGGGTTGATACCATTTTGTTACTCAGATTGTGGTGTTCCCATAGAACCCATTTTCATTTTCATGTCTTGAGGTCAGAGGTCAAGGAGACCCGTTTGAAATTCAAAATCACCATGCTAGTTTTTCCCCTCGCCAAAATTTAGCCTCTCTTTGGAGCGTTATTTAGCCTCCTTCCTGACGAGCTAACATAACACTCAGCCCGTTACAGCCGCCAAAAGACAGGATGCTGACCGGGCCCAATGCCGGGCCCACCGCCGGGCCCAATGCCGGGCCCAATGCCGGGCCCAATGCCGGGCCCAACGACGGGCCCAATGCCGGGCCCAACGTCGGGCCCAACGACGGGCCCGACGACGGGCCGTCGGATTGCTATCAGGTTAAAGCAATAAGAAGACACATGCACATAAGTTTATAAATGCATTCAGTATAACAAAGACTGTTTCAGCTGATCCATGACAGCAGTACTGTGTTCTGGTCTTTGATCAGGTCATTCTGGGAGAGGAAGTGGAGGTGGTGGACAAGTACAAGTATCTTGGAGCTCACCATGTTTACAGGAAAGGACGGAGCAGACTCTACTTCCTGAGGAAACTCAGCTCCTTTAATGTGTGCAACAGATCTTTTACTAGTCTGTTGTTACAGTGTTCCGGGCCGGTGCTATCAGGGCCTGTTAAACATCATCTTTGTTAGAACTTCCAGGGGAAATTGTCGAATTGGTACCAAATGAATGCGTGTTAAGTTCCTACTGTAATGTTGTTTGGTTTCTGACTGGGGTTCTGACTGGAGTTCTGACTGGGGTTCTGACTGGGGTTCTGACTGGGGTTCTGACTGGGGTTTGATTGGGGTTTGATTGGGGTTCTGACTCAGGTTTTGACTGGGTTCTGACTGGGGTTTGATTGGGGTTCTGACTGGGGTTCTGACTGGGGTTTGATTGGGGTTTGATTGGGATTCTGACTGGGGTTTGATTGGGGTTCTGACTGGGGTTCTGACTGGGGTTTGATTGGGGTTTGATTGGGGTTCTGACTGGGGTTTGATCGGGGTTCTGTGTGGGGTTTGATTGGGGTTTGATTGGGATTCTGACTGGGGTTTGATTGGGGTTCTGACTGGGGTTTGATTGGGGTTCTGACTCAGGTTTTGACTGGGTTCTGACTGGGGTTTGATTGAAGTTCTGACTGGGGTTCTGACTGGAGTTCTGACTGGGGTTCTGTGTGGGGTTTGATTGGGGTTTGATCGGGGTTCTGTGTGGGGTTTGATTGGGGTTTGATTGGGATTCTGACTGGGGTTTGATTGGGGTTCTGACTGGAGTTTGATTGGGGTTCTGATTGGGGTTCTGATTGGGGTTCTGATTGGGGTTCTGACTGGGGTTCTGACTGGGGTTCTGATTGGGGTTCTGATTGGGGTTCTGACTGGGGTTCTGATTGGGGTTCTGATTGGGGTTCTGATTGGGATTCTGACTGGTTTCTGATTGGGGTTCTGACTGGGTTCTGATTGGGGTTCTGATTGGGGTTCTGATTGGGGTTTGATTGGGGTTTGATTGGGATTCTGACTGGGGTTTGATTGGCGTTCTGACTGGGGTTTGATTGGGGTTCTGACTCAGGTTTTGACAGGGTTCTGACTGGGTTCTGACTGGGGTTCTGACTGGGTTCTGATTGGAGTTCTGATTGGGGTTCTGATTGGGTTTCTGATTGGGGTTTGATTGGGGTTTGATTGGGATTCTGACTGGGGTTTGATTGGCGTTCTGACTGGGGTTTGATTGGGGTTCTGACTCAGGTTTTGACAGGGTTCTGACTGGGTTCTGACTGGGGTTCTGACTGGGTTCTGACTGGGTTCTGATTGGGGGGCTGAGGTCTCCTTAGGGCTGACCCATGTTTCTTTATGTTGCTGACATGATGCCTGGGCAGGAAAAGGTATGAACATCACCTGTCAGACGGCTCAGTCACGCTTCATGTTCTTCATGTTGTATTGGACCCGACTGGAGACGTCACCGCTCATGTCCATTTTGGTTTTGGCCGAGCTACCTTGGTGCATGCTCTGTTGTTTGATTTGGTTCTTTGCAGTTGGCAGTTTTTTTTTATTGCATCTCCAGCTCTTCATTTGGTGCCAGTGTTTTGTGTTTTTGGTATCGATGTACGAAAACCTTGAATTTGTCTGTTTTTATTTTCCTTTTCACCATCCACACCGTCTCCATGTCTGCAGCTCTGCTTCAGTACTTAAACCTCCTCTTCATCTTCCTCTCCAGATACCAACCAGGCTCTGCGGCTCTGTCTCGGTACAAAGGCCACCGGGGCCGAGTTTGGAGCCGTCTCTGCTCTCAGCATCAACCACGACTGCTCACGACTTCTCTGTGGGTTCGCCAAAGGACAGGTACAGTATATACTCAGAACCACGTACGGTACATGGTGTTGGTTCTGAGTGACCGAGGGTCGCTAGTAGCATGCTACAGGTTTTGGCTCCATCATCTTTATTATTTTCATTTTTATTTATCATTGTTGTAGGTCTATGGTACGACTGTACGACGGAGTATTTGGGCCACCTTGAGGAAAAAAAATAAATCTGAGATTTAGAGAATAAATTCTCGTAATATTACGACTATTTTTCTCTATATTATGTCTTTATTCTCGTAATATTCCGACTTTTTTTTCTCTATATTATGTCTTTATTCTCGTAATATTATGACTTTTTTCTCGTAAAGTTATGACTTTATTCTCGTAATATTATGACTTTTTTCTCGTAAAGTTATGACTTTATTCTCGTAATAATACAACTTTTTTTCTCGTAAAGTTATGACTTTATTCTCGTAATATAACGACTTTTTTTCTCGTTAAGTTATGACTTTATTCTCGTAATATTGTGACTTTTTTTCACTTAACATTATGACTTTATTCTCGAAATATTTCAACTTTTTTTCTCGTAAAGTTAGGACTTTATTCTCGTAATATTACGTTTTTTTCTCGTAAAGTTATGACTTTATTCTCGTAATAATACAACTTTTTTTCTTGTAAAGTTATGACCTTATTCTTGGAATATTACGACTTTTTTTCTCTATACTATGACTTTTTGCTCGTTATATTATTATTTTTTTTCTCGTAAAGTTATGACTTTATTCCCGTAATATAACAACTTCTTTTCTCTTAAAGTTATGACTTTATTCTCGGAATATTACGACTTTTTTTCACGTAAAGTTATGACTTTATACTTGTTATATTACTACTTTTTTTTTCGTAAAGTTATGAGTTTATTCTCGGAATATTATGACTTTTTTCACATAACGTTATGACTTTATTCTCGGAATATTATGACTTTTTTTCTTGTAAAGTTATGACTTTATTCTCGTAATATTACGACTTTTTTCTCGTAAAGTTATGACTTTATTCACGTAATATTACGACTTTTTTCTCTTAAAGTTATGACTTTATT
>CAKAOJ020000455.1:10000-55000 GCA_916701645.2 Sebastolobus alascanus | reverse complement strand
AGCGAATGCAGTAGAACTGGGGAGAGGGCGACTGCGACATCTAGTGGCTGAATGTTGTCAATGTTATCAACGGCACCGTTAATGATAACGGGGAACCAAATTATGTTGGTACATAAACTCAAAAAAGGCATTAAAGTGGTAATTAATAATTATCAAAATAATTATGTTGAATAATATGATTTAATGTATATTAATGTTCAGGGTTCAGGATATTTGGAACATTAGGCCAAGAGGCTAATGAAGAGGTTAATTACTGATGTGATGATGTCATGTGATGATGTCATGTGATGATGTCATGTGATGTGATGTCATGTGATGATGTCATGTGATGATGTAATGTGATGTGATGTCATGTGATGATGTCATGTGATGATGTCATCTGATGATGTCATGCGTTGTCTTCCACCAGTCCGATCCGTCCAGCGTTCCTCAGCTGGCGTGGCAGTTTGTCCCCGTTCAGAAGACGGTGAACCCGATCCTGGCTTTCTGTAAAGGAGACACGGTCCACTTCCTCCTGGTATCAACTCAACCTCTTAACTTCACCACAGATAAAAACACACTATAGACACCGAAGAAGTCCAGTTTGATTGTTATTTTATCCCAGATAAGATGTCTACATGCTAAACTGCTGATGACTAACGATCAGTGGGCAACAGTTTAACGTTCTCCCTGTTTGTTCAGGTAAAGAAGGAGGAGACGGGGACCATCCACGTCATCAAACAAAAACAGCTCCACCTGAGCTGTGACATCATCAGCCTGAGTGTGAGTACCGAACTAAAGACGCCGGCTGCGGTCGGAAAGTCCTTTTCTCTCATGAAGGTTCCTAACCGAGTGAAATGACCCTCTCAGTATCTCAGTGTAGCAGCCATGATGAGAGCTGTTTGAATCCTCTAAATGTTGAGGAAAGGAGCTTCAGTGCTTCCTTTATTATCTCCTTTAGCAGAGGAAACACTGGAGCATCCTTTACCAAAGGAAAGGAGCTTCAATGCTTCCTTTATTATCTCCTTTAGCAGAGGACACACTGGAGCATCCTTTACCAAAGGAAAGGAGCTTCAATGCTTCCTTTATTATCTCCTTTAGCAGAGGAAACACTGGAGCATCCTTTACCAAAGGAAAGGAGCTTCAATGCTTCCTTTCTTATCTCCTTTAGCAGAGGAAACACTGGAGCATCCTTTACCAAAGGAAAGGAGCTTCAATACTTCCTTTATTATCTCCTTTAGCAGAGGAAACACTGGAGCATCCTTTACCAAAGGAAAGGAGCTTCAAAGCTTCCTTTATTATCTCCTTTAGCAGAGGAAACACTGGAGCATCCTTTACCAAAGGAAAGGAGCTTCAATGCTTCCTTTATTATCTCCTTTAGCAGAGGATACACTGGAGCATCCTTTACCAAAGGAAAGGAGCTTCAATACTTCCTTTATTATCTCCTTTAGCAGAGGAAACACTGGAGTATCCTTTACCAAAGGAAAGGAGCTTCAATGCTTCCTTTATTATCTCCTTTAGCAGAGGATACACTGGAGCATCCTTTACCAAAGGAAAGGAGCTTCAATGCTTCCTTTATTATCTCCTTTAGCAGAGGAAACACTGGAGTATCCTTTACCAAAGGAAAGGAGCTTCAATGCTTCCTTTATTATCTCCTTTAGCAGAGGAAACACTGGAGCATCCTTTACCAAAGGAAAGGAGCTTCAATGCTTCCTTTATTATCTCCTTTAGCAGAGGATACACTAGAGCATCCTTTACCAAAGGAAAGGAGAGAATAACATCCCACAATTCCTTGCGGCCGCAGCATTTAAAGCGACGTACCATTCGGCCGTTCCTGATAACAAACGATTAACAAATAATCAACATAAATAAATATTACATGTCCAAAAAGAAGTTGGAAGAAGTATATGATCCTACACCTTCTCCATAACTCCAACAATTAACTCAGTATTTATCATATATTCCTGTTTATTTCAGATCCATCCTCGGTAATGAAGTGATATTTTTCACCGTTTGTCCTCGTTAGGTTAGATAATCTTTATTATATGTTGATGTAAAGTCTTCCAGCTGCAGGTGGACGTGTGGTATCTCTCTTTAAGCAGTCGGATTCTCTGAACACCACTGTTGTCTTTACCTCGATGTCTCCCGGCTACGGTGTGAATAAAGACAGATATGTCTTTGTTTGTCTGTCAGTGACTCGTCCTCCTCCCGTCTTTGTGTCTCTGCAGTGGATCAACAGCCGGACGCTGGTCCTGGTAGACAGCCACGAGAAGCTGCAGGTCGTGGACCGGCCCAGTCAGGAGGTTCTGGAGACTCTGGACTTGGAGCAGGTGCAATTGGTCTATAACAGCCGACATTTCAAATCGCTGGCGACTGGAGGGAATGTCTCCCAGGCTCTGGTGAGGGGTTAGCTGACGGGGAACAGGGTCAGAGGTCAAATTTACCATGAACGATAGTGATGATAAATTGGATTTGGAAGGTAAGAAGTTATTGATCGTCAATAAATGGATGATTAGTAGTTAGCAGTGCGGAGCTGCTGCTGAGACTTTAGAGGCTGTATTTCACTTTTTAGACTTACACTCTGTCAGTTTTACTTTGTGTAATTGTCTTGCAAATCCCAAAAGTTCCAGGAATTCTGGAACCAGAGGAACTGAACTAGGAGCTAAAAGTTCCTTTTGCACTTTTTTACCGTGTCTGAAGAACAAGTTACTGATGACAGATTAAAAAACGGAAATAGGAAATGAAAGCAGAGTCGTCCCAACACAACTCGAAATGTTTTAACGGAGGTCCGACTATAAGTCACATACTGTAGGACGATGGTAGAAAGAACAATAAGTTGACTTTATGTGGATCCAAACTGTGACCTGCTTCGGCCCTGGAACAACGAACATCTACAGCCTCCCGCTCTGACAGCGATAGACTCTTTCAACATACTTCCGTCGTAAAACATTGTAATAAGTCCCTTTTATTATACCGGCCTCCCAAAGTGCAAACAGTACCAATATTTACAAAAAGTGAAAAAATAGAAAAATAAGCTATGTACAAAAACATCAAATAGCACTGAAATGTTAGTTCCTCCAAAACTCAATTAATTTCCAGTCAGGAACAGGCAAAAAAAACAATCCAAAAATGCAGTCTGTTAGTTCAATGAATGTTACCTTGGATCCACACCTGGGCTGATTTTAAAGAACTCACCTGTCTGACTCACCGGATGCAGGCTGTGGGTAGAAGTCAGCGTCCTCCTCCTCTTCCTCTATCTGAGCTATCTACTTGTCAAGGGCTCGTCGCTGCATCCTGAGCTAAAGCCTCGTCCACACCAGGAACGTCAGCAGCGCGTGGCGGCTGCGCTACCTGTTGTTTTTTTTATTTCGGCGTCCATGTTAACAGGTTATAGCAGCCACACTGCCAACTTGAGACGCGGCTCGGCTGCGTCTCTTCTAGAGATTCGAGGTCTCGCCTATTTTTGACACGAGCCGCGCGGTTCACAAAAACAACAGACAGTGAAGGTGATCTATTGACTGTATATTAACATCATATCAGCAACATTACTACAGTTTACATGTCTCTATCTGTAGAAAATGTTACGGAGATGAAAAAAAGTAAAGATTTATTTTTAAATCAACACTTCCTGCTTTTTTTTCAAAATAAAAGCTCTCAAGTGTTTTTTCTGTGGACAGAATCCATTAATTTGTTAACACAAGGCTTTTATTCTGAAATATGTGCAGACAGTGTTGTAGAACATGCAGTGACTTGCACAGCTCCATGAATGAATATAGTACGGGGTTTTAATGGTGGATTATTACTATTATTTACAAATTACCACACGTTTATGAACCTTTTTCTGTCTAAAATAAATATAAATCATATTTATAATTAAATGAAATTGTCATTATGAAAGGAAACTCTATTTCGAAAGAAAGGGCTGAAAGCTGCAGCAGAACACCCGACGCGTGAGTCATGCAGCCGCCACGCGACGATGCAGCCGCGCCGCCACGCATGCCTGACATTCCCAGTGTGGACGAAGCGTTAGCGCCGCCTAAGATGATTGTGATTGAGAGAAAAAAACCAAAAAAAAACCAAGCCTGTGTTTTTTTCCCCCGATAGCAGGATGATAATGTGTTGAGAGCTTTCTTTCTTTAGCGCTGACAGCGCTGTGGAGATACTGTAGCTCTGACTATGTGAGACTATACTCAGCCTGACAGTCTGGATCCAGACCCACAGAATAATATGCTGATATCATATCATGTTCTATCGTGGTGTCATATTAGAACAGCTAGAACAACAGGTTGGTAGGTTGGCTGCAGTCATCTGTCCTCTTCATCCCGGCCGTCCCATCCTAATGTGACATCACCCTTAAAGATGGGAGACAAAATCCTCCAACTGTTTCAAAGATGCATCGTAAAGTTCATCTGAAGCTAATTTGAGTTAACCAGTGATAACACTCCTGTGTGTGTGTGTGTTGTAGGCGTTAGTCGGAGAGAAGGCCTGCTACCAGTCGGTCTCCAGCTACGCAGGACAGATTGTCTATCTGGGCACTAAGGTACTGGGTTGTATGGGTGTGTATGTTGTATTTATTCAGCTGTGAGCTGCCACGTCTGTGGGTGGAGCTCACTTATTACACTAGATGCTAAAAGCACCTCTGTCTTATTTTGTTAAATGCCAAAAATCAGTTTTGGTATTTGGTGTAAAAAGTCTTGTATTGCATTCATATGTCATTTGATGATGTCTGGTAACGGTGTGATATTCTCTTGTCTTGCAGTCGGCTCACATCATGGCTCTGAGGAACTGGAGAGAGGTGTGTATGTGTCATATCATACTCCCCCACCCCCCCCCTTCTTTCACATTTTATTGTCCTTCTGCTAAAATCCAGATTGTTTTGTAAAACCGATCATGACCCGGTGCACACGCACGTTTCACAATTGCTTGTGTGTGTGTTTAGACCAATGACCAGTAACACACTGGTTTCTATTTAACATGTGAACTGGTGATTTAAACAGACTGCACATATATATATATATTTATATCTTGTGTAGACGTGTGAGTGATTAACTTGTGTAGATCAGAACAGAGCCACAACTGGCCAACTGTTGGAGCAGCTGCTGGTTGACATGTACTCCAACATGTAGCAGTGAACACTACGTACACATCCATCGGTTTAACTCTGAATATATTCAGGGGAACATATTGACTTCAGGAGGATCTGATGGAGAGTCAGTTACACAGTGATCATCCATCACCTGAACTCACTACAGTAATAACATCTGCAGAAACATAACACATCATTATTAACTGGAGTGATCAGATAAAGGTCGTGGACTCATAGTACAAGTAGAGTGGAGGTACAGCAGCAGTGGACAAGGCTCTGTCCCTCCCCAGGTCTGGTGCTTGGAGTCTCTGTATGTGGAAAAATATCCTTAAATTATTAGTAAAATATGTGGAAAAATATCCATAAATTATTAGTAAAATATGTGGAAAAATATCCATAAATTATTAGTAAAATGTGTGGAAAAATATCCATAAATTATTAGTAAAATATGTGGAGAAATATCCATAAATTATTAGTAAAATGTGTGGGAAAATATACAGAAATTATTAGTAAAATATGTGCGAAAATATCCATAAATTATTAGTAAAATATGTGGAAAAATATCCATAAATTATTAGCAAAATGTGTGGAAAAATATCCATAAATTATTAGTAAAATATGTGGAAAAATATCCATAAATTATTAGTAAAATGTCTGGAAAGATATCCATAAATTATTCATAAAATTTGTCAAAAAGTATTGAAAAATGTCCAAAAAATGGCTGAAAAATATTAGTCAAATATGTGAAAGCTAAACAAAATAACATCTATTTGTAAAGAGGCTAAAAGCATGAAAAAACCATTCAGAAATATGTGAAAGGTATCTGAAATATTTCAGAAAATTATTACTAAAATATCCAAAAAATGTCAGAATATTATTAGTAAAATATGTCAAAAAATATTGAAAAATGTCTGAAAAATGTGTAAAATATCCACAAAATGTCTTAAAAATATTAGTAAAATATGTGAAAACTAAACAAAATAAAATCTATTTGTAAAGAGGATAAAAGCAAGAAAAAAACATTCAGAAATATGTGAAAGGTATCCGAAATATTTCAGAAAATTATTTCTAAAATATCAAAAAAATGTCAGAATATTATTAGTAAAATATGTCAAAAAATATTGAAAAATGTCTGAAAAATGTGTAAAATATCCACAAAATGTCTTAAAAATATTAGTAAAATATGTGAAAACTAAACAAAATAACATCTATTTGTAAAGAGGATAAAAGCATGAAAAAAACATTCAGAAATATGTGAAAAATATCCGAAAAATGTCGGAAGATCTGTTCGTGTGTCCAGCGTATAGACTGTCTCTCTGGATTCATGTCTCTGTCTGTGTGTCCAGCGTATAGACTGTCTCTCTGGATTCATGTCTCTGTCTGTGTGTGTCCAGCGTATAGACTGTCTCCTGAAGCAGGAGCATTATGTCGAGGCTCTCTCTCTGTCCTGGTCCTTCCACGAGGGAACTGCTAAGGCGGTGGTCGGTGAGTATAACACACATCTACACACATCTACACACATCTACACATCCAGCAGCCTGTAAAACCAATCAGGTGTTTGGTTCCACTTCTACTTACTGTCTTATTGCTTTATGTTGAGTGATCACAATTAAGCATAAATGTTTTTTTCTTAAAGGTACTATATGTAACTGTTATTAATAACACCAGTGGCTGTAAATATGTGAAAACTAAACTAAAAAACATCTATTTGTAGAGAGGCTAAAAGCATGAAAAAAACATTCAGAAATATGTGAAAAGTATCTAAATATTGTCAGAAAATTATTAGTAAAATGTGTGGAAAAATATCCATAATTATTAGTAACATATGTGGATAAATATCCATAAATTCTTAGTAAAATATGTAAAAAAATATTGAAAAATGTCTGAAAAATATTAGTAAAATATGTGAAAACTAAACAAAATAACATCTATTTGTAAAGTGGCTAAAAGCATGAAAAAAACATTCAGAAATATGTGAAAATTATCTGAAATATTTCAGAAAATTATGACTAAAACATCCGAAAAATGTCAGAATATTATTAGTAAAATATGTCAAAAAATATTGAAAAAGGTCTGAAAAATGTGTAAAATATATATAAAAAAATGGCTGAAAAATATTAGTAAAATATGTGAAAACTAAACAAAATAACATCTATTTGAAAAGAGGATAAAAGCATGAAAAAACATTCAGAAATATGTGAAAATTATCTGAAATATTTCAGAAAATTATTACTAAAATATCCGAAAAATGTCCGAATATTATTAGTAAAAGATGTCAAAGAATATTGAAAAAGGTCTGAAAAATGTGTAAAATATCAAAAAAATGTCTGAAAAATATTAGTAAAATATGTGAAAGCTAAACAAAATAACATCTATTTGTAAAGAGGATAAAAGCATGAAAAAAACATTCAGAAATATGTGAAAAATATCCGAAAAATGTCAGAAATTTTTTGGTAAAATGCGTGGAAAAATATCCATACATTATTATTAAAATATGTCAACAAATTTTGAAAAATGTCAGAAAAATGTGTAAAATATATTAAAAAAATGGCTGAAAAATATTAGTAAAATATGTGAAAACTAAACAAAATAACATCTATTTGAAAAGAGGATAAAAGCATGAAGAAAACATTCAGAAATATGTGAAAAATATCCAAAAAATGTCAGAAAAGTATTACTAAAATATCCGAAAAATATCAGAAAATGATTAGTAAAATATGTCAAAAATATTGAAAAATGTCTGAAAAATGTGTAAAATATCCAAATATTAGTAAAATATGTGAAAACTAAACAAAATAATATGTATTTGTAAAGAGGATAAAAGCATGAAAAAAACTTTCAGAACTATGTGAAAACTATCCCAAAAATGTTGGGAAATTATAAGTGAAAAATATATAAAAAAAATGTGTAAAATATAAAAGAAAAATGGCTGAAAAATATTAGTAAAATATGTGAAAACTAAACAAAATAACATCTATTTGTAAAGAGGATAAAAGCATGAAAAAAACATTCAGAAATATGTGAAAAATATCCAAACAATGTCAGAAAATTATTGGTAAAATGTGTGGAAAATATCCATAAATTATTAGTAAAATATGTCAAAAATATTAAAAAAATGTCTGAAATATTTGTAAAATATCCCCAAAAATGGCTGAAAAATATTAGTAAAATATGTGAAAACTAAACAAAATAACATATATTTGTAAAGAGGATAAAAGCATGAAAAAAACATTCACAAATATGTGAAAAATATCCGAAAATATGTGAAAAATATTATCTATTTTTTTTTAAAAATATGTGAAAATTGTCCGAAAAATATCCAAAAGATTACAGTAAAATATGTGAAAACTAAAGAATTTCCTTACATAGAAATCAGACTACAGGCTGTTAAAGGCAACAGAGAAAGTCCTGGAAGGTCAAGTATTACAATCTGTAAACGTAAATTGTTACGTATAGTACCTTTAACAGTATTTTGACTAAAACAACTTAATTCAAGGTCTACTTACTATCTTGTAGTCGAGCTTTCAGCCACACCTTACAGTCTTTCTTTGCTCAGTTATAATGACACAATATTCAAAAAAACGTCGTCTATCTCATGATGTATGATGGTGATAGAAAACTGTCTTAGCTGGCCGATTGTTGGCTGTTACAGGACGAAATCTGTAAACTATAAAAGTCTCTTTTGAGGAGTTGATGAGGCCTGATATATATATTATTATATTTTTTTGAAAAGAAAAGCAGTTGTTATGATCTGAGAATAATGTGTGATGTGTTTTTATTCCAGGTCTGGCTGGAGATCCAGTGAAAAGGAAGGGAGTGGTAGGAGACAAGGTGAGAACAGAGAACCTGTATTAGACCTGTATTAGACCTGTCCCCCCTGGAACGTGGACTCTAACATGAACCTGTATTAGACCTGTCCCCCCTGGAACGTGGACTCTAACATGAACCTGTGTTAGACCTGTCCCCCCTGGAACGTGGACTCTAACATGAACCTGTATTAGACCTGTCCCCCCTGGAACGTGGACTCTAACATGAACCTGTATTAGACCTGTCCCCCCTGGAACGTGGACTCTAACATGAACCTGTGTTAGACCTGTCCCCCCTGGAACGTGGACTCTAACATGAACCTGTATTAGACCTGTCCCCCCTGGAACGTGGACTCTAACATGAACCTGTATTAGACCTGTCCCCCCTGGAACGTGGACTCTAACATGAACCTGTATTAGACCTGTCCCCCCTGGAACGTGGACTCTAACATGAACCTGTGTTAGACCTGTCCCCCCTGGAACGTGGACTCTAACATGAACCTGTATTAGACCTGTCCCCCCTGGAACGTGGACTCTAACATGAACCTGTATTAGACCTGTCCCCCCTGGAACGTGGACTCTAACATGAACCTGTATTAGACCTGTCCCCCCCTGGAACGTGGACTCTAACATGAACCTGTATTAGACCTGTCCCCCCTGGAACGTGGACTCTAATATGAACCTGTATTAGACCTGTCCCCCCTGGAACGTGGACTCTAACATGAACCTGTATTAGACCTGTCCCCCCTGGAACGTGGACTCTAACATGAACCTGTATTAGACCTGTCCCCCCTGGAACGTGGACTCTAACATGAACCTGTATTAGACCTGTCCCCCCCTGGAACCTGGACTCTAACATGAACCTGTATTAGACCTGTCCCCCCTGGAACGTGGACTCTAACATGAACCTGTATTAGACCTGTCCCCCCTGGAACGTGGACTCTAACATCTGTATTCCTCCCTGTGTGCAGATGGTTGAGATCCTGTTCCAGTTTGCAGAGCACGCTTTGAAGAAGTGTCCAGAACAAGGAAAGATCCAAGTGATGGAGCAACATTTCCATGTAAGCTAACACACAGAGTCAGCACAGCCACAGAATACATATAAATATAATATAAATTAAAGCTGCAAGCAGCGTTGAGCATATATCTGTCTTCAGGTCTGGACTCTTATCCAGCTTGTGAAATTTGGGTGAAAACGCGAAAGCTTTGCAATTTAGCATCGTGAAGGTGTTGAGATTCTGCTGCCCGACTCTGAGATGGATCTCTTGAATCCTCTAGGAGGAGTATCGTAAAGTTCCACACCTGTAAGGTGATAAAATGGCGTCTTCTCACATGACCTATGACATCACCGTTCGGGCGATGAAAAAATTCCTTCACAATTTAGCGTCACTTTAGTTTGAGGGTTATTCCACCCAAATTTGACGCGAATCCGATGAAGTGTCTAGGAGGAGTGTGTAAAAGTATGCAGAAAATACAGGAAAAACACACAAAATTAAAGATGGCCGACTCTGGGTGGGCGGAGCTAATGAAACCCAATGAGGAATATGTCTGAAACAATGAGCAGGATGTGCCTACCAAATTTCATGAATATAGGATCAACTTTGTTGAAACTATGGCCTTCCACGCGTTAGGGGGCGTTATGTAAGTGATAATGTACAGCGAGGGGTTTATTTCACAACAATGACCCGCTAGCTGTACATTATCACGCTTATTACACAGCTACTTACTGAAGAAATCAATATTTTGACGCAAAAACTGTCCTCCAGAGTCCGACATCAGAGCTGCGCCCATAGCAACGGTCTGTTATACATAGCAACGGTCTGTTATACAGTAATAACAGACCGCAGATTGACCAATCAGAATGGAGTATTCAACACAGCCGTGTAATAGGGAGCCTGTTAAACACACTGAACCAAATCACTGCACACTCACGTAAAGTTCACAGCTGTCCATCTTTTTGTCATGAGTTTTCGAGTATACCAAAGACGTCAAAGGTATGTTCAAAGGCTAAAAGACATAAGGGGGCGCTAAAGAGCCAACATGCCCAATTACACCCCGAAATCAGAGTATTACACCCCCAAATCAGAGTAAGTACGAGTGTGAATACGCTTGGAAAGTTTCATGAGTTTTTGTGCATCCTAAAGTCCTCAAACATGTGTTCGTAAATTTGAAATTAACGCACGAAAGAGCTTTCGTGAGTTTTCATGAGTTTTCTTGAGTGTTTTCATGAGTTTTCGGGAGTTTTCATGAGTGTTTTCTGAGTTTTGGGAGTTTTCGGGTGTTTTCAGAGTTTTCGTGAGTTTTCATGAGTGTTTTCATGAGTTTCGTGAGTTTTCATGAGTTTTCGTGAGTTTTCATGAGTGTTTTCATGAGTTTCGTGAGTTTTCATGAGTGTTTTCATGAGTTTTCGTGAGTTTACATGAGTTTTCGTGAGTTTTCATGAGTGTTTTCATGAGTTTCGTGAGTTTTCATGAGTGTTTTCATGAGTTTTCGTGAGTTTACATGAGTTTTCGTGAGTTTTCATGAGTGTTTTCAGAGTTTTCGTGAGTTTTCGTGAGTTTTCGTGAGTTAACATGAGTTTTCGTGAGTTTTCATGAGTGTTTTCAGAGTTTTCGTGAGTTTTCGTGCATCCTAAGCGCCTCAAAAATGCGATCTCACAGCGGAAACATAATAATAATCTTTAGAAAAACAATAGGTTTCCTCGCACTTCGTGCCAGAGACACCGTTGGGTCCCTGGCACTTTCGTGCTCGAGCCCTAATAATATAGTATAATATAATAATAAAAATATAATAATAATAATATAATAATACAAACAGCTGGGCCGATACAGTGGACGTCTGGAGACAACATTTAATCATCATGGCTGACACACTTCAAACAATCCAGCATTGGTAACTGAATAGTTCAACATTTTAGGAAATATACTTATTTTCTTTCTTTCTTAGAGTGAGATGAGAAGATATAGATAGATTATATTATATTATATTATAGATGGATATCAGTCAGTTCAAAAAAGCACTCACCAACACCTCTAAGGTCCAGTAATTAATAATTATAATAACACATTTATCTCATTTATTTCATCTATACACAAACAGAAATGTAAAATGTTGTTGTTTTGCCGAGAGTTATGTTGTTATTAGATATTTTTCAGCGATCAGTGGCTGAAATAGTTCCTTCTTGTCTTCTTTAGAAGTATTATTACAACAATGTGAAAAAAAATACTCAATTACAAATACAAGTTTTGCGTTTAAAAAGAGTATTATCAGTAAAATGTACTCAAAGTATCAAAAGTTGCCCTGTGAGTGATATATAATTATATAACATTAGATTATTATTATTATTATTATTATTATTATTATTATTACATTATTAGATTGTTGATATTGCTGCATCAACGTGTGGAACTATAACTACTGTATGTTCAGTTAGGATGTTTAGTTCAGCTGCTGCTTATTATAAGGATCTTTAATATAAAGCGGTGTTAAATGTGTCTAAATGTATTATTTTAGGTGAAAAAATAACACATAAATAGTGTCTCATTATTCAGGGTGTTTCAGTAGAATCAATTACAGTTTTGATTTAGGTATAGACAAATCTAAATATTTATATTAATATAAATATAATATAATATTTATATCTAAAATAGGTACACTGGACAGTTACAAACATTTGATTGTGGTGTGTGTGTTGCATTACTGCTGATTTAGTACATTATTTTATTATTATTATGCTTGTTTTATATGTAAGTATGTGTGTTTATTTGATTTATATTATAACATGAGATAGTGTTTAATTATTTTTCTTTCTTTGATGGACTTGAGAAGAAACTGCACCAAACAAGTAGACACCTTTTATAGTGAGGCATCACAAGCCAAAGAGTTTGGAAATCACTGGTTTATTATATAACAATTCGTTGTATTTTCATGTATTTTTCATATATATAATAAGATATATTGATTGTAGATCATTCCCTGTCCCTCAGGTTGATACATGTTGAGCAGCTAGATACTGTTCGCCTCGTCTCCTTCTCCTATAGGAGCATTTTTAATTTACATTTTTAATTCCTGAAATTACAGAGATGAACTTTGTCAAAGTAAATGTTCCTTATTTCATTGAATGTTATATATTCTCTGTCTCTCTCTGTGTTCAGGATGTGGTTCCAGTCCTGGTGGATTACTGCCTGCTGCTAAAGAGAGCGTAAGCAGCTGATTCACTCTATATGTTGTAGATGTTATATACTCTATATGTTGTAGATGTTATATACTCTATATGTTGTAGATGTTATATACTCTATATGTTGTAGATGTTATATACTCTATATGTTGTGGATCTTATATACTCTATATGTTGTGGATCTTATATACTCTATATGTTGTAGGCTGGTATGAATGGTTCATTGTTAATATATTAAGCTCCTTAAATATCCCTCTGAGCCTCTAAAACCTTTTTCCCACAGTGGATGGCAGGATCGCACACACAGTATACATTATACTACATAGAATATACTAGATGTTCAGCCTGACTCGTTTCATCTCGCTCAAATTTGAAAGAAAGTTCTGTGGGTTCGACAAAGCACATTTGGAGTTTAAAGTCGCGTTTGCACCTGTAGTTTGGTTTATTTAGTAAAAAAATAAATAAATAGCCCACAATATAGATTTTTAGTTGTTGTTTATTTCATGTTCACACTGACTAACCTGGGCTGTAACTTCTCCAGGGGACAGATGTGGTGATGTTGTCCTGCATCATCAGAACCTGCAGAGTACCAACATCAAACCATGTTTCCTCACATCACTTCATGCAGCACTTCACTGAACCTGATGTGTTTCTGTAACTTCTCTCTCTGGAGTCACAAAGAGCTGATTAGAAGCATTATAAGGAAACACTGCAACACATCCTCATTTTATGAATAGCGGTGGTGTTCATTTGTTGTGTGAAATCAAACACACCAAAGTAGTAGTTATATAAATATAGAAGAAACAAATCACTCACAGATTAAGAGTCTTTTTTAGTTTGTTCTGGGCAAACGGATGTTTCAGCTGTGAGCAGTCATCAGCGTGATCTCTCAGGACTTAATGCCAGTTTTAAATATCTCAGGTGAGACACAGACACCAATCAGGAAAGAGACGACACGATTACATCACAGGAATCAGTCTGTGGATGCACCGCCAGGACACATCCTTTGACCTTTGACCTTTGACCTTTGAGACGTCCTCTCACAACTACATAGGCGTGGTTAAAACAGTCAGAAAAAAGCAGCAATACTATGAAAGAAATATATATATATATATATATATATATATATATATCTTGAGAGCCCACACTCCATAAAAATAGAATGGTGACAGACTCATATCATTTTCTATAACCTCTATTGAGGGAAGACATAAATAAAATAAATCTGTGCTTACAAACTGTACAATAAAACCTCCTGAATGCTGAAGATACCTACTGTAGCACTGACAAAGAGACTGTGATAACAAGTCAGTGAAACGCACTAACTGGATTGTGTGTGTGTGTGTGTGTGTGTGCGTGTGTGTGTGCGTGTGTGTGTGTGTGTGTGTGTGTGTGTGTGTGTGCGTGCGCAGCGACCTGATGTTCAACCAGCTGTATGCTCAGCTGGTGGAGAACATGGTTGCTAAGGGAGTATTTCTGGAGTCTCTGGAGTCGTACATCGTGGCCGAGCGCCTCGGTCACCTCACCACGCCCATCATGAGGGACCTGCTGGCCCATTACCACGGCAACGGCATGATGGACAGCCTGGAGCGGTGCATCGTCCACCTGGATGTGACCAGCCTGGACATACAACAGGTGTGTGTGTGATATATATATATATATATACTATATATATATATATGGAGAGTAAATAGTGCCGTTCACAGCGGTGAGCAGCAATCAGACAAAATTAGTGAGGACGTGCTAAAAGACTAGAGTAATTATTCTCCATATTTTCCACTGTGTGTGTGTGTGTGTGTGTGTGTGTGTGTGTGGTGTGTGTGTGTGTGTGTGTGTGTGTGTGTGTGTGTGTGTGTGTGTGTGTGTGTGTGTGTGTGTGTGTGTGTGTGTGTGTGTGAAGGTGGTTCAGGTGTGTTGGGAGAACCAGCTCTATGATGCAATGATCTACGTCTTCAACAGCGGGATGAACGACTACATCACACCGATGGAGGTAAGAAGAGCAGCAGAAGGTTGATTTCATCACGTCAGAGCTGATGAGGATCTTTTGCTAAATTATATATATATAAATTAAATGTTTTAATCAAATGATGAATAGTAGGCCTCCACTTGCTGAGATGAGCTGTTCGGGGCCTTTAGTTTGAAGATCTGTGAAGCAGAAGTCGATGATAGAAACTTGTTGAAGGATTTTTTTAGTTTAATTATGACTTTATGAAGCATTTCTCTTAAAAAGTGCTTTTCTAGCCAGGATAAAGTGTTTTAATACGTCATTGTAATCAGGGAATGAAATTAACTTTCTTCACTTCCTGCCACTGTGACAGGAGAGTATTTTTTTTATCTGCTACTCAGAAAGTTTATCTGTCACTTTTGAAATCTCTGCACTAAATGAAGGAATAACATTTTAGATCTGATGTCCTTCAATGTTCAATATATTTAACATGATAAACATTATATACACGGTAGATTACAGTGTTGGAATCACACCGTGGAGAGGTAGAGTACACTGTACTGTACTTTGTTATTGTCATCTATAGTGGTTATTTGCATAAAAACACACAATTCAAAGGATTATTTAAATATTTGATTTGATTAAAAATAATCTTTGCAAGCTGTTTAGAGCTAGTGTTAGGAAGTTAAACAGGTCATAATTCTCTCTCTAATATCTATTTTAAATAAAAAATGTATTATTATAAGCTGTTTAGAGCTAGTGTTAGGAAGTTAAACAGATCATAATTCTCTGTATAATATCTATTTTATATAATAATGTATTATTATAAGCTGCTTAGAGCTAGTGTTATGAAGTTAAACCGGTCATAATTCACTCTTTAATACCTATTTTATATTGATGTGAAAACATCTCCTAACAACTGGATTTATTCAAGTTTCTCACCAAAATCTACATTTTACCAGATTACATTTGAACACATCATGATAACGTTGTAATTTACCTTCACCCAATAGTCATTTTTCCTGAGCAGACTTTGAACGCCTCATAATAATAACGCGATGGCACCTCCATTAACGTTAGTATCTCCGTTATTTATCCAGTCAGGATTGAGCTGCTAACGGCTGCTAACAGCTAACGTTACTAACTCTCCTCCTGCTGATTTAAACACAGGTTTGTTGTTCTCAGTGTCTCTTTATCAGGTATAAACAGGTTGCACCCCCTCAGGTTTAGTTTTTCTCTTCACCATGTCTCCGGTCAAACAAACTGAAACATGATCCAGCGTGAGTCTGAGTCATTGTGCAGCGTAACTTTGCTGCTCTAAAGTTTAGCAACAGTATTTTAAAATGGATGTGAAATATAATTGGAAGCCGGTGCAGATATATATAAATATATATAAAATATTCACATATTCAGTCATTTGTAAAGAAGAATCTGCTTTTAGTCATCTATTTTTTTAATGTATGCACCTATTAAAGCCTTTTAATATGAACTGTACATCCTGAGCAGTAATTCATAACATATATTGTGTTTATATTTCAGAAACTCTTTGCAGTGATTGGTCCACCTCTTAGAGCGGGGAGGAGCCTCACAGGTATGGCTGGAAACCACACTACCCAGAGTTCATAGCACCAACTGTTTATAGCATCGCGGTAGTATTTTAAGTTTGAAAAAGCACCTTTAAATCTTTAACTCTTCTAACTCTTCTTCTTGGACAGATGAGGAAGTGGTGATGGGAAACAAACTCCTGGTGTACATCAGGTACGTTCACACACACATATTAGTTTATACATTATAGCCGAGTCTGATATCTGCAAACAGCTGCTACATCTTCACTGTCGCAGAGCATTTAATGTGATTATGAGGTGTCACGAAGTGCAAAGGTGCTAAGAAAAATGCTAATATATATATTCTGTGGCGTGACATTACGCCAAATATATACACAGAAACACTTTATTTATGAACTGCTCGCGTTTTTCTTTATCCGGGTCAAAAAGGGATGAACTAAACTTAAAAAAAAAACGGTTTGATTTTCATTTTTTATTTCTAAAACTGTTCTATGTTATAGTCAGTCAGCACCTTTGTTCCCCATCAAACACTTCATATCTCCTCCAGTAACAGAACAGTGTAAAGATGGACCGATTAATCAGTCGGCTGATCGTCATTTAGTCATTTAGAGATAATCAGCCAACGCCTATACCTTCTCTCTTCTCTTTCATAAATTTATCACAACTTCCGCTCGCAGAATATGAAAATATGTTCGTTTTTGTCTTCTAGCGATTTTATTTTTTGTTTTTAGAAATAAAAAATGAACCCGTTTTTTTAAAGTTTAGTTTAGTCCTTTTTTGACCCCGATAAAGAAAAACACCTTGTATCTCAATTTTAAATTTTTGTATTTTAAAATGAAAATCAAATCACCGCTCATTTTTTGTTATTTTAATATCCGTTTGTGAAAAGGAAAATGGAATGACCAAAAGATACACTGACCCCGTCTAATATTTATGGAGAAATTACTGTCTTCATTCCCAGCATGAACAAAATACTCAACTTCAACAGAAGATTTGCTGCATCTGCAGAATGTCTTTCCTCTTATGGGCTTCCTCTTATGGGCTTCCTCTTATGGGTTTCCTCTTATTGTGAAAGATGTCAGTTAAAACTTGTGTCTGCTGTTTAATAGAAAACAGTTTTTATGGAGAGCAGAGGAGTGACAGCTGATTAGAAGTGGAAGAAGCTAAGGGACTTTATTGATTGGCCAATCACAGCTAAGCATGAAACAAATGAAATGCATTGAGTTGATAGAAGAGGTCCCGCCCTAAGGGAGGACAGAGGGTGCTCGACCTCCTCTAACCCCCCACGATGCCACAACCACTTCACACACCTTTAACCTGCCCTTTAACCTCTGACCTGCAGAGGCTGTTCAGGCATTTTAATCAGGATTTGAATAATGGATTTTTTCCAAAGAAGAGAGAAAATTATTTAATTGGTACCAATTTAATTGGTTTAAATAGAGGAGGATCAACCTCCACTGCCTCTATGGACCAGCCTCCACTGGTTGGCATCTGTGTTAATATCCTGAACACTGTTATACATGCAGTATATTCTTGTAGAAGGTATAGACAGTATATCTGCTTGTACTTCGGTGAGGGGATTTAAATCCATCGGATACTCGAGGTTAGGAATATGAATGACATATTAAGGTGAAATATTTAAACATCTTTACCACAATCATCCCACTTGTTGAGACAGGACTGGATCTTCACATAAAATAAGTTGTATTTTGTGTGTGTGTGTGTGTGTGTGTGTGTGTGTAGCTGCTGTCTTGCAGGAAGGGCATATCCACTTGGAGACATCCCCGAAGACCTCGTGGTTCAAGTTAAGAACCAGGTATGTAGATACTCTTTGTTTGATTGAGAGAACTGGAAGTTGGCCGAGTATTTTCATCCCCGCATGCCAACCAACCGTATGTGTAAACCCAGTAGAACAGTCGGCTATAAGCAGAATTATCACCAGCCTAAAATGTTCCTGTTTATTGTGAGTGAGTGATGTGTGTTGTGTTGTGTTGTGTTGTGTTGTGTTGTGTTGTGTTGTGTTGTGTGTTCAGGATTCACTGTGACAGACTTCCCGTAGTCTATATTGTTGAGCACCATCATAAAGCCACTGACGTCACACTAGCATTTCCTCCAGAACTACTTCCTGTGTAGACGTGCCTTTCAAAATAAGAGCACACTGCAATATTAACTGGCTCCACTCACCACAGTATGTAGTTACAGCTTCACGTTTTCTTCCACATAGAAGAGTCCCAAACACTAAGGTACTCTGTATCATGGATACCCTGAAGGAGTGTGACTGGTACTCTGTATCATGGATACCCTGAAGGAGTGTGACTGGTACTCTGTATCATGGGTACCCTGAAGGAGTGTGACTGGTACTCTGTATCATGGATACCCTGAAGGAGTGTGACTGATACTCTGTATCGTGGGTACCCTGGAGTAGTGTGACTGGTACTCTGTATCATGGATAGTGTGACTGGTACTCTGTATCATGGGTACCCTGAAGGAGTGTGACTGGTACTCTGTATCATGGATACCCTGAAGGAGTGTGACTGGTACTCTGTATCATGGATACCCTGAAGGAGTGTGACTGGTACTCTGTATCATGGATACCCTGAAGGAGAGTGACTGGTACTCTGTATCATAGATACCCTGAAGGAGTGTGACTGGTACTCTGTATCATGGGTACCCTGAAGGAGTGTGACTGGTACTCTGTATCATGGGTACCCTGAAGGAGTGTGACTGATACTCTGTATCATGGGTACCCTGAAGGAGTGTGACTGATACTCTGTATCATGGGTACCCTGAAGGAGTGGGACTGGTACTCTGTATCATGGGTACCCTGAAGGAGTGTGACTGGTACTCTGTATCATGGATACCCTGAAGGAGTGTGACTGGTACTCTGTATCATGGATACCCTGAAGGAGTGTGACTGGTACTCTGTATCATAGATACCCTGAAGGAGTGTGACTGATACTCTGTATCATGGGTACCCTGAAGGAGTGTGACTGGTACTCTGTATCATGGGTACCCTGAAGGAGTGGGACTGATACTCTGTATCATGGGTACCCTGAAGGAGTGTGACTGATACTCTGTATCATGGGTACCCTGAAGGAGTGGGACTGGTACTCTGTATCATGGGTACCCTGAAGGAGTGTGACTGGTACTCTGTATCATGGATACCCTGAAGGAGTGTGACTGGTACTCTGTATCATGGGTACCCTGAAGGAGTGTGACTGGTACTCTGTATCATGGGTACCCTGAAGGAGTGGGACTGATACTCTGTATCATGGGTACCCTGAAGGAGTGTGACTGGTACTCTGTATCATGGATACCCTGAAGGAGTGTGACTGGTACTCTGTATCATGGATACCCTGAAGGAGTGTGACTGGTACTCTGTATCATAGATACCCTGAAGGAGTGTGACTGGTACTCTGTATCATGGGTACCCTGAAGGAGTGTGACTGATACTCTGTATCATGGGTACCCTGAAGGAGTGGGACTGGTACTCTGTATCATGGGTACCCTGAAGGAGTGTGACTGGTACTCTGTATCATAGATACCCTGAAGGAGTGTGACTGGTACTCTGTACCATGGTACCCTGAAGGAGTGTGACTGGTACTCTGTATCATGGGTACCCTGAAGGAGTGGGACTGGTACTCTGTATCATGGGTACCCTGAAGGAGTGTGACTGGTACTCTGTATCATGGATACCCTGAAGGAGTGTGACTGGTACTCTGTATCATGGGTACCCTGAAGGAGTGTGACTGGTACTCTGTATCATGGGTACCCTGAAGGAGTGGGACTGATACTCTGTATCATGGGTACCCTGAAGGAGTGTGACTGATACTCTGTATCATGGGTACCCTGAAGGAGTGGGACTGGTACTCTGTATCGTGGATACCCTGAAGGAGTGTTACAGGGCTAACGCTGTGTGTGTGTCTCTGTGTGTGTCTTTTTGTCTCAGGTGTTTGAGTTCCTGATCCGTCTCCATTCAGCCGACTCGTTAGAGGAGGAGGAGGTTTTCCCGTTTATTCGTACACTCCTCCACTTTGATACCCGGGAGTTCCTCAATGTCCTCGCCATGGTGAGATTTCTTCATGTCATTTTAATGATATCTTCATGCTGATAAATGTGTGTTTAGCATGTTGTAAGACTGGATGACTGGATCTTTGAAAACCGGTCCTCCCCTTCAGTAGAAGGATCAGTTAATTTGTCACGCAAAAAGTGCTACTGATGAAATGAAAACATATTTGTAAAGCTTCCATCTAGACCATAGGTCAGAGGTCAGAGGTCAGCAACCTGCAGCTCTTCAGCTCCTCTCCAGAGGCTCCCTGTGGATTTATAAAAATGGAAATTAATAACTCATTTTTATTTATCATTGTTGTAAGTCTATGGTACGACGGAACGACAGAGTATTAGGGCCACATTGAGGAAAATAATAAATCTGAGATTTAGAGGATAACGTCAGAATATTATAAAGTATTAATTTTACATGTTATTTTCCTTTTTTCTAGTAAAATCATGACTTTATTCTCGTAATATTACGACTTTTTTCTTGTAAAATTATGACTTTATTCTCGTAATATTACGACTTTTTTCTTGTAAAATCATGACTTTATTCTCGTTATATTACGACTTTTTTCTTGTAAAGTTATGACTTTATTCTCGTTATATTATGACTTTTTTTCTTGTAAAGTTATGACTTTATTCCCATAATATTACGACTTTTTTCTTGTAAAATTATGACTTTATTCTCGTAATATTACGACTTGTTTTTCTTGTGAAGTTATGACTTTATTCTCGTAATATTATGACTTTGTTTCTCATAAAGTTATGACTTTATTCTCGTAATATTACGACTTTTTTTCTCGTAAAGTTATGACTTTATTCTTGTAATATTATGACTTTATTCTCGTAAAGTTATGACTTTATTCTCGTAATATTACGACTTTTTTTCTCGTAAAGTTATGACTTTATTCTCGTAATATTACGACTTTTTTTCTCGTAAAGTTATGACTTTATTCCCGTAATATTACGACTTTGTTTCTCGTTAAGTTATGACTTTATTCTCGTAATATTATGACTTTTTTTCTTGTAATATTATGATTTTATTCTCATAATATTATGACTTTTTTTCTCGTAAAGTTATGATTTTATTCTCGTAATATTACGACTTTTTTCTTGTAAAATTCTGACTTTATTCTCGTAATATTACGACTTTTTTCTCGTTAAGTTATGGCTTTATTTTCATAATATTATGACTTTTTTCTCGTAAAGTTATGACTTTATTCTCATGATATTATGACTTTTTTTCTCGTAAAGTTATGACTTTATTCTCGTAATATTACGACTTTTTTCTCGTTAAGTTATGGCTTTATTTTCATAATATTATGACTTTTTTCTCGTTAAGTTATGACTTTATTCTTGTAATATTACGACTTTTTTTCTCGTAAAGTTATGACTTTATTCTGTAAATCTCAGATGTTTTTTCCCTCAATGTGACCCTAATACTCCGTAGTACATTAACACTTTGGTCCTCACTGCATTAGACTTATATTCTATATACTTGGACTATAAACTGTGTTACCTTCATCACAATGATCAAATGTTTTTTTCGGTTCCAGACAGACATATATATTTTTTTTTTTTTCCTAAAATGTCTCTTTTGATAGTAAAGGTTGCTGACCCCTGACCCCTGGTCTGGATGCATTAGCCTGAATATGTATTTCTATGTTGTTACTCACATCCTTCATCACCACCAGTTGTAGTCTGGTTCTGGTAGATTCCACCAGGCTTCTTCCAGGTTGTGTCTTCACTGGACTGTCACCTTCTGAAAGGTGAAATCTGCTTTTGTAGTATTTTTCTGTCATTTCTGATTTGTTTGTTTACTACGTTCTAGACATTTGAAGACTTTAAGAACGATAAGCAGGCGCTCGAGTACCAGCAGAGGATAGTGGACATCCTACTTCAGGTAGGTCTGTTTCACCTGGTTGTTGATAGTGGAGACAGATTGGAGCATGAAGACAGAACCAGTCACAGATTTAACCTTCTCTTGGTTGTTAACAACCAGAGCGACTTGTCTTTTTGGTTTCCTAGGTGATGGTGGACAACCCAGACTTCACTCCATCCCAGGTGGGCGGGCTCTTCACCTTTTTGGCTCGCCAGTTGGCCAAGCCAGACAACACGCTCTTTGTGAACAGGAAGCTCTTCGATCAGGTAAAAGTAAATACTTTTACTTTTACTTATTCTAGATGAAATGATCCTGATACTTTCCCTCGGAGCCGGCTGCTTGTAAAGGCAGTACGGGGTACTTTGTTGAGGGACGGGGAGATAGATAAATGAACCTGGGGTTGGACAGCTCCACTGGTATCTCATCCGGAGATACCCAGCCAGCAGATATAGTGTTTAGATCTGCAGCGACCTCCGTTTCTCCCAGCGTGCCAGAAGCTTTGCTCTCTGCTGCAGTAACGTCCTTTTCCAGCGTTCATCCACATCTCTCACTGTCTGTCTGTCTGTCTGTCCAGGTTCTGGAGTTCCTGTGTTGTCCAGATGATGACTCCAGACACACTGAGAGGCAGCAGGTTGGAGAAGAAAACAAACACACACAGTATATATGTGTATATTCATGTGTGCAGTCTGTGATCTGCGAGACGATGTCATCACTGGTCTTTATTCTGACTGGTTTGTAGGTTCTGCTGGAGCTGCTTCAGGTCGGGGGGGTGGTCCAGTTCAACGAAGGAAGGCTGTTGGCGCTGGCAGAGAAGGCCAAGTTGTGAGTAGCTGGCCGATGACGTTTACATTGAATAATTGTGTTCAAGTAATTTTAGCATTGTATATATATATATATATATATACTTTTGCATTTTTTTTCTCCATGCATTCTTTAAAAATAAAAAATGTTGTAACTTCTTGTAAATTTAAAAGAGGGGATGTTGGGGGGAGATAGCAGGTCAACAGTAGAGGTCACATAGAAGTGGTGTACATCATCTGAAAGCTGGAACCTTGAGATTAATCTGAGATGCAGCTCAGCACCGTGGGTCATGTTCTTCTAGTCAGTAAGAAGAAATAAAAACTAATTAATAAATGGTTGGTACCGAAGGATTCATTAGGTTTTCTCATATGTTCATATGATGCCAGTCAGTCTCTCTAGCTTGAAAACTGAGCCCACAACAACTTCTGAAAGACAGAACAGCGTCCGGGCCCGTCTGCAGGAGTGTTAAAGGGTTAAAGGCTTGCAGTTTCTCTCTCTATCCCGGGTCTCTCTGGTGGACCTTGTCCATTCTTTGCGTGACTCGTCTGCCAGGTTAGACCTTTCATCCTCTCCATCCAGTTCTCCACTGGTTTGACTAACGGACACTACAAAGTCCTCTCGCCACCATGTCCTTAGTAGCCTCCTCCGCTGTGTTATAGATGCGTGTTTCTCCCTGAATAGGATAATAGTTCGCTACACAGGAAATCAGTCCACACAGGCAAAGGTATCCAAAAACGCTGGGCAAGCAGGTAGTGGGTTGAAGCACACGAGGAACACAGGCTGGGACAGACGAACTGGCAACAGACAGACGGGCAGCACGAGGACTAAATACACAAGGGAGGAGGGGTAATCAGGACCAGGAAGTGAAGGATCTGAAACGAGAGACAAAGTGAGTATACCAAAAGAAAACAGGAAATACAAACAGAACTGGAAACAAATGAACACATGACCTTAATAATCAGGAGGCTGGGATGGAACAGAACTACCTGTGGAAACATCGGGGACAATGGAAATAAGTTCTAATAGTGAAATAAACATCAGAGATGCTTTGCTACAAGCAGAAACTGCAGGAGCAACTTAGTGAGGCTACGGCCACCTCTTCTGGGAAGACGAGCCTCTTCTGGAGATCCGCTTGCATCTCCCAGTCAGAATGTCCATGCAGAATGGAGGGCGGGTTCTTTGCAGTTGTTCTTGTCCTGGTAAACTTATCTCCTTCCCTTTGGAAGCCGGTGACTCCGGGTGGTGGTGCCTGGTGTGTGTTGGCTTTAACCCTCTGTACTGTAGGTCTGTCCATTTGGTGATTCCTGTGAGGACCTTATCGTGCCTCCACCTGTAAGGACCTTCACCCAGATGTGATTCAGGGTGCAGAGGGTGGCTCGAGTAGCTTATATAAGTTATAAGTTACTATTATTATTATTATTATTATAGTTTGTGGCCTCACCTACATGTCTTTGTGTCTCGCTGTGTTTCCCTCCAGCTACCAAATCTGTGAGTTTCTTTATGAGAAGAAACATCTGTATGACCGGATCATTGACTGCTACCTCAGAGACCCCCTCAGGAAGGTATTTATCAGACTGTACCTGTATCTGGTTGGTAGGGGCTACATCTGTGTGCTAGACAGCTAGTGAAATGTACAGTTCCATCTCAGCTGTAACAGGTAGCCTGGATGTGGAACACCTGTTTACTATTGTACTGTAAGTGGTGGGTTCATGTGTGTGTGCGTGTGTGTGTGTGTGTGTGTGTCAGGTTGAGATCTTCAGCTACATCCACAACCTACTGTCGATGCCCGGCTACAGCGCTGAGGAGAAACAAGCAGTGAAGGACAAAGTACTGCATCACATACAGGTCAGAACATCCTAAGACATACTGTATAAATACCGTTATTATCTCTTCATCTCCGGCCACGTCCTGGTCGAGGATGGACCGGCCACGTCCTGTCCGAGGACGGACCGGCCACGTCCTGGCCGAGGACGGACCGGCCCCGTCCTGGTCGAGGGCGGACCGGCCACGTCCTGGTCGAGGGCGGACCGGCCACGTCCTGGCCCGGCCATGTCCTGGCCCGGCCACGTCTTGGTCGAGGACGGACCGGCCACGTCCTGGCCCGGCCACGTCCTGGTCGAGGACGGACCGGCCACGGGCAAGTTCAGGAAGACTCCCCAACGGCCGATCCATTCCAGGCCGGACCGGCCGGGGCTCATAGGGTTTTTGATTTTCAAATTTCTTTTTTTATCGTATCGCTCTAGTTGAGCCAAATATCGTCCTTGAATCGTATCGGAACCACGGAAATCGTATCGTATCGTTGTAAAAACGTATCGTATCGTGTGCGATATTTATTAACCCCTTGTTTGTCCATCTGTTACACCCTTAGTTAATAGATGGTAGGAAATCTGGCTTTGTTTATATTTTAGTAGCCCTACAAATGGAATTTGGCAGTTTTAATTTCTTTTGTGCTTCTAAACATTATTTTCAACGTTCCCTTGATCCAGTCAGTCATAACCAATCTGTTTCAGTATGGAAGTGATTTAACCGGTTCATGTTGACACCCACACAGCATCTGTCTCCTTAGTTATCCACATAATTATATCAATCAATCAAAACGTTAAAAAGTGTTAAAAATTGAATTTAGAGACTAATGAACACCAACACAACCAAGATAAAAGTTCACTGAATAAGAAAGCTATAAGAGATATAAGGTATTTAAGATAAGAAAAGATAAATAAAATACAAGGAAATAAAAAAATAACAATAAAAATAAATAAATAAAAAATTATGAAACTACACAAAATAAGCAGATTGTGTTAAAATAATAAAATGTTGATAAAATAAAAGAGATGATAATGATCAGCAATAAAATGTTGATTAAATAAAATAGAGTAAAATAAACACTATAATGATGATGAAGTATTAACAATAAAAAACATAAAATTATAACACACTACATAAAAGCCAGTCTAAATAGATGGGTTTTTAGTTTACGTTTAAAAATATCAATATAATAAAAGCTCTAATAGTCGTTTTTTTTTAATTAAATAAATTCAACCCTACCTTCTCTTTTGGGCAAAGAAGTGTCTTATATTTAATTTTAGCTCGTTTTATTTGGCCATAAGAGTTTTTACATGATTTTGTCTAATATTTTAAAAGTAGAATTATAAACCACAATGACTGGAACAAAAACAACAATCTTGGTGATATATTCATTCTTACGTTTCTGTTCTCTCCACCACAGTCAGAGGTAAAATATCTTCTTTATCTCAGTGATCAGTCTCCCATAGTTTGTTTCAAATAGCTGTGATGTGATGGGAGTATATTTATATTTATCAGTTCCTGATGTCAGTAGTTATGGTATGGTCCTCGGTAAGGCTGGATATTGTTTAAAAATAGTACAGTACCGACACCAGTAACTTTACTACCAGGCTACCAAAGGTCTGTTTTTACATTCATAGCTTCTATTGAGGTTTGATCATGAAGATTTGAATGTCTGTCATCATATTTTAAGACCCTAAAAAAAACAAAATGATTAATTTGAATAAAGTGATTCATCGGAACAAATTAGTTAGTCTTTTTTTTAATGAATATAAATCCAATAACCCTCAAACATATGTTTACAGGAGCTGATGACCCTTGACCCCAGCAAGTCGGCTGACCTGGTGGTGTTTCACTTCACTAAAGAGGTGCAGCAGATCATCTCTGAGCTTCAGGTGAGGTCTAAATAAATAAGTTGTTATATCTTCTTTATCTGACAGTCTGACTACCTGCACAGAACTAGTACAGAAATACAAAGAAACTTCTGCTGAAGATCATTTTGACTTTTACTGGAACTGATGTCATTATTGTCAGAGTTCTTTAAACTATGACGAAAAAGAAACGGAAGCTTTAAAGTTATTAAAACCTGAGAAGCTGCTGTCCAATCCTTCCCTTGTGTCCTGTACGCTTCTCCATCCCTGCTTTTATTGTGAAAGAACTTCTAGGAAATGTCTTTGTATACGTGTAATTGCAGTTACATGAGGTAGGCGTGTTGGGAACCCTCCCAGCATGCACTGGAGCATTGTTACTGGTGTCATTTAGTTCTATGTTGTTCTCCACAATGTTTCCACACTTTAATCAGTGTGAGACAGTTAAATGCAGGGAAGTGATTTTAGACTTATGACACACTGAGCTCTGATTGGTCAGTAGGCGGTTGTTTCAAACATGTTGATCTCTTATCTGGAACACAACCTGCTGCAGAGCAGCTTAGGACTGCAGCATCAGTTACCATGGCGATCTTCCTCGGTAAGAAGGGAACCACCGTCGTGGGTTACACCTGAAGTTTGTAGTCCAGATCCCTGCTCTCACTGAATCAGTCACATTGACCCCAGAATACATGTTGAGATTAGCTAAACTACAAACAGAGCTGACTGCAGAGGGGAGAGACGGCGAGGTCGATCACTGATCACTGACAGCGAGCGAGTCCAGACAGACTGTCTCCAGTCACTGTGGTGCCGCTCAGCTCGGCAGCTACTATTGGACTGGTGCCGCTCGCCTGCTGCAGACTGACTGAGCCCATCTGAAGCTCGTCTACTTGTGGTTTTACGGTGCTTGGTTCTTGGTTCTTGGTTCTTGGTGCTTGGTGCTTGGTTCTTGGTACTTGGTGCTTGGTACTTGGTTCTTGGTTCTTGGTGCTTGGTACTTGGTTCTTGGTTCTTGGTGCTTGGTGCTTGGTTCTTGGTACTTGGTGCTTGGTACTTGGTTCTTGGTTCTTGGTGCTTGGTTCTTGGTACTTGTTGCTTGGTGCTTGGTTCTTGGTGCTTGGTTCTTGGTTCTTGGTGCTTGGTGCTTGGTACTTGGTACTTGGTTCTTGGTGCTTGGTTCTTGGTGCTTGGTTCTTGGTACTTGGTGCTTGGTGCTTGGTACTTGGTTCTTGGTACTTGTTTCTTGGTACTTGGTACTTGGTTCTTGGTGCTTGGTGCTTTGTGCTTGGTTCTTGGTATTTGGTGCTTGGTACTTGGTGCTTGGTACTTGGTGCTTGGTGCTTGGTGCTTGGTTCTTGGTGCTTGGTTCTTGGTACTTGGTGCTTGGTGCTTGGTACTTGGTTCTTGGTACTTGTTTCTTGGTGCTTGGTACTTGGTTCTTGGTGCTTAGTGCTAAGTACTTGGTTCTTGGTGCTTGGTTCTTGGTACTTGGTTCTTGGTGGTTGGTGCTTGGTTCTTGGTGCTTGGTTCTTGGTACTTGGTTCTTGGTACTTGGTGCTTGGTGCTTGGTTCTTGGTACTTGGTTTTTGGTTCTTGGTGCTTGGTTCTTGGTACTTGGTGCTTGGTACTTGGTGCTTGGTTCTTGGTTCTTGTTGCTTGGTACTTGGTTCTTGGTGCTTGGTACTTGGTTCTTGGTACTTGGTGCTTGGTTCTTGGTGCTCGTTTCTTGGTGCTCGTTTCTTGGTGCTTGGTTCTTGGTTCTTGGTGTTCGTTTCTTGGTGCTTGGTGCTTGGTTCTTGGTGCTTGGTACTTGGTTCTTGGTGCTTGGTTTTTGGTTCTTGGTGCTTGGTTCTTGGTTCTTGGTGCTTGGTGCTTGGGGCTTGGTGCTTGGTGCTTGGTACTTGGTACTTGGTGCTTGGTTCTTGGTACTTGGTGCTTGGTACTTGGTTCTTGGTACTTGGTGCTTGGTGCTTGGTACTTGGTTCTTTGTACTTGGTGCTTGGTTCTTGGTGCTTGGTACTTGGTGCTTGGTACTTGGTGCTTGGTGCTTGGTACTTGGTGCTTGGTGCTTGGTACTTGGTTCTTGGTACTTGGTGCTTGGTGCTTGGTGCTTGGTACTTGGTTCTTGGTGCTTGGTTCTTGGTACTTGGTTCTTGGTTCTTGGTTCTTGGTGCTTGGAGCGGCCAAAAAGGACCAAGAAAGAACCGTATTTCATCAATTTCTCACATTTGTTGTAACAAGTAAAAACGACATTCTATGTGAGTTCTTGGTGCTTGGTAATTGGTTCTTGGTACTTGGTGCTTGGTGCTTGGTTCTTGGTGCTTGGTGCTTGGTACTTGGTACTTGGTGCTTGGTTCTTGGTTCTTGGTTCTTGGTGCTTGGAGCGGCCAAAAAGGACCAAGAAAGAACCGTATTTCATCAATTTCTCACATTTGTTGTACCAAGTAAAAACGACATTCTATTGCATACTATATGAAATAGAATTCTAATAATAAAGTTGTTGATATTGTATACACTAGTGGAAAACCCTGGTACAGTATGTCTACCTGTACTGGTAGGAGCGGGGGACGTTAGATAGGAGGTGCTTATAAAATTTGATGGCTCGTTTTTGAATTTGAATTATTAGAGATTATTGACCAAGTTCTGTCCTGCATGTGTTATTGTCTGTGTGTCTGTGAACTCTCAGTTCTGTATGCAGGGTTTCTAGTGGATGTGTTTCCCATGTTGGGAGGTCTTTGCTGGCTATTGGACCCCACACTTCACTACCATGTAGTATTATGGATCTATAACTGTATTTAGAGCTTTTAGGTCCTAATTAGAAAGTCAATCAGTATTTTTCTTTCGATGGTATAAAAAGCTCCTCTTGTCTTCTCCTTCAGCTCATTCACAGACAAAATGTCCAGTGGAGCTGATGTTCCAGCCTAAATGTGTAGAATGTTTTGTTCAATTTCTACATGTGAATTTATTTTTGTTTGTTATGCTCTCTCTCTCTAGGATGACCAGCTACTCTTCAGCTTCCTCAGCTGCCTCCTGGAGCCACGGTACGATGTGATAACTCTGCTGCCTCATGTCTTCTACATGTTTTATCTTCCTCCTCACGTCTCACGTCTCGTCTGCTCTGTTGTTCAGGGAAGGACATCACTCAGGAACCGTCCTGCCTCTGGAACGGGACCTCCACGAGCTCCTGCTGGACTTACTGTGCCGCTTCGCCCCCCAGCAGCTGCTGAGCTTCCTCCAGACCTCCCAGCACTACAGACTGGAGGAGGCCATACAGGTACTGTCTGCTATACTTTCATCATGATCACTGCATGTTGAATACGTGCACTGAGTCCATGCTGCAGGAACAGCAGCAGTAGTTCACCATATGACAGGAATGATGCATTGAAACACACTAAACAAAGAGTTGACAAACATTACACCTGCTAAACATCAGCATGTTAGCATGTTGACGTTAGCATTTAGCTCTAAACACCGCTGTGACTGAGTACAGCCTTACAGAGCTGCTAGCATGTTTTCATTTAAGGTTCAGCGTTGGATTCCTCCAGTTGAGCACTAGATAGATGTATTATTATTATTGTACTATTGACAATGTCTTGTTTCACTAGACTACTGCAGATGAAGTTTCCTGCAGGGCCGCTGATAGCCGTTTGGGTTCCCTAGGCGTAATTGCTTTGTGGTGACAGTCTGGGAGTCCTGTAGAGAGTTTCCCTCAGAGGAAACGTATTGTTGTCTGGACCTACGTACATTATTTTTCAACTTGTTTTGTCTCAGACTATTATAACTAAAAATTGTGGAGCTCAGAGGACATTTCGCCCAGGATGGAGACACCGGGTGGAAGACGGAACGGACGGTCCAATTACAGTTGGCTTGATGCCTCTAACATTAAAGATGATAAGATATTTGCTTTCAGCTAACGTTATAAGATCTTAAGCTCGCTAACTTTAATAAGCTGGCTCGAGATGTTTCCTACCATTAACGCTATGCAGGACCTAGCTTACATGGTTTAAGCATTTTTAAGTATTTTAAGAATTAACATTTTTAAAACATACCTGCAAGAGATGCACGAGCGTAATTTTTCTTTCGCTTCTCTGCTCCCGACTTTTTGTAGCCATTTGTAATTGTTGAGTTACTGTCACAGGCTCGATGCCACAGGATGATGGAGAAGGGGGGCAAATATGTTTATCTTTGTATTGCCTATAATGGTCTAATGATGCCAATTATAGGGAGCGACGGCGCTGGTTTCATGCACTGTGAGAGAAGGGGGGGGGGGGCGGGAGGAGCAGATGGGAGTCTGAAAACATTCTGTCCATGTCTTTGTCTCTAGATCACAGAGAAGTACCACCACAATGAGGCTACTGCCTATCTGCTGGAGAAGAAGGGAGATGTTCATGGAGCTTTTGCTGTCTTGTTAGAGGTACAGTAGCTACCAAACACCCACAGAGTCATCATTTATTAGATTAATTAATGAACTAATAATTCATAATTTACCAATTTGACACATGAATACAAAGGCTCTAAAGCTGCAGGGACAAATATATATTCACATATATCGGTGTGCATATGGTGTTGTGGAGTAGGGGCATAGTACAGTACAGTTCAGTACAGTACAGTACAGTGCAGTACAGTGCAGTACAGTGCAGTACAGTACAGTGCAGTACAGTACAGTGCAGTACAGTGCAGTACAGTACAGTACAGTACAGTGCAGTGCAGTGCAGTGCAGTACATTGCATTACAGTACAGTACAGTACAGTACAGTAGAGTACAGTGCAGTACAGTACAGTACAGTACAGTGCAGTGCAGTGCAGTACATTGCATTACAGTACAGTACAGTACAGTACAGTACAGTACAGTACAGTACAGTACATTACAGTGCATTACAGTGCAGTACAGTGCAGTACAGTGCAGTGCAGTACAGTGCATTACAGTACAGTGCAGTGCAGTGCAGTGTAGTACAGTGCAGTGCAGTGCAGTGCAGTGTAGTACAGTGCAGTGCAGTGCAGTGCAGTGCAGTGCAGTACAGTGCAGTGCAGTGCAGTGCAGTGCAGTGCAGTGCAGTGCAGTGCAGTGCAGTGCAGTGCAGTACAGTACAGTACCGTGCCGTGCAGTGCAGTGCAGTGCAGTGCAGTGCAGTACAGTACTAGTAGCACATACCTGGACGTAAACACAGTACATGTACTGCTGTTATATGGAGCTGATATTGTTCCTTTAATTCTCTCTCTGAAGACACTGAAGGAAAAACTGAGTCTCCTCACTGCTGAGAGTGAAGGAGGAGTCGGAGGAGGAGATGGAGGAGGAGATGGAGGAGGAGATGGAGGAAATGGAGGAGGAGATGGAGGAGGAGATGGAGGAGATGGAGGAGATGGAGGAGACGGAGGACGGGTTAAAGAGGAGAGAGACGGTGAATCAACACTGTCCAGAGTACAGGATTCACTGAATGACATCATCGTCTTGTGTCATCGGAGCTCTGACAACCTCTACCAGCAACAAAGAGAGGTAGTGGTGACTGTGGGGGGGTGATGGGGTGGGGGGTGGGGGGGGGGGGGTGGGGGGTGACACTGTCTCCTCATTCATTTCTGTTTCTCCTCTCAGGTTCTGTGGTTTCCACTTCTGGAGACCATGATGGCGTCTCAGAAACTAGTGAAGGGGCTCAATGATGAACACACGTTTGAGGGTAAACTTGGAGCTGTAATACACCTCCTCACTTTTTAATGTGTCATAGAATAACAGTTCATTCACCTATTAAAGAATAAATTATTTTACTTTTTTAACATATGTTGTTCATTCAGGTATGACACAGTGAATGCACACACAAACAGGAAATACATATAATAATGTTTATCGTGTTTCAGGTTATTTCTTTGTTTGATTTAGACATTATTAATCTTCCATATAGAACCATCATTTCTTTATGATCAGGTATGATATGATTGTGATCTATGGAGCCGTTGGTTCACCTGAACCAGTGCGACAGTGATGGTGATGAAGATGATTCATTAATATGGTCTGTGTCTGTCTCAGTGCTGAAGGAGCTGACGATGAAGGTTCTCAACTGTATGAGCAGCTTTATTTCTCTTCCTGCCATCATCCAGCGGATACTGCAGGTGTGTGCGTGTGTTTCTTTATCTTCTGAGTATCAAACAGACTCTGGACCTGCAGGAGCTGCAGCTTGTGTCCACGGTTACACTGTGATTCACTGCTCTGTTGCCTATAAACAGTCACTGTTTCACCAAAACCCGGCTTTATGTAATATGACATTTTTCGTTTTTGGACATTAATTATAGCGCCAGCAATCGTGGTCATATTTCTTGTGAGGTATTTGCACATCATTTCCAGTTTGTCTCTACCCCTTCATGGTTTGAACCCTAATAAGGCAGGTGGCCGCCCACCCAGAGCCTGGTTCTGGTTCTGGTTCTGCCCAAGGTTTCTACCTGTTGAATGGGAGTTTTTTCTTGCTTTAATTTTATGGTTTTAATTGTTAATACTTATTTTATTTTTCATCATCATTACAGTGTTTATTTTACTCTATTTTATTTAATCAACATTTAATTGCTGATCATTATTATCTCTTTTATTCTATTTTATTTTATTAATTACTATTATTATTATAATTAATTAATTTTATTATTTTAATACAATCTGCTTATTTTGTGTAGTTTCATAATTTTTATTTATTTATCTTTATTGTTATTTTTTATTTGCTTGTATTTTATTTATCTTTTATTATCTTAAATACCTTATATCTTTTATTGCTTTCTTATTCAGTGAACTCTTATATTGGTTGTTCTGGTGTTCATTAGTCTATAAATACATTTTTAACTCTCTATATTTTTGTCACTCGTCTGTCCAGCACTTTGAATTACATTTGACTTGTTTGAAAGGTGCTTTATAAATAAAGTTTGATTGATTGATTGCCAGTGTTGCTCATGGGGAATCTCTCGTTATAGAGTACGGTCTTGTCCTGCTCTATATGAAAAGCGTCTCGAGATAACTTCTGTTATGATTTGACGCCTTATAAAAATAAATTGAATTGAATTAAACCGGCACAAACTTGAACCCTAATCACAAAGTGTTGACTTTGAAGAGAGACCGTTAATGTTGGACATAAAGAGGTTGTAACTTGTGATCTCATAAATGTATGATGTGTCCTTTCCTGCTGTATATTGTGTGATGCTGTCTGTCAGGACCCCGTCTATGGGAAAGGGAAGCTGGCAGAGATCCAAGGCCTCATTCTGGGCATGCTGGACACCTTCAACTATGAACAGGTAAAACATGTGTACATATATAAATTAAATAATGGAGCTATAAGCTGCGTCTCTCCCTCACTGATAGACATTTTCTGTCAATACACAACTCCATCAAAGCTGTTCATATTTTCTGATTCTATTTAAGGTTGCTCTATAATGCTGTTTGTAGTAAAATAAACATATATTTTTCCATATTTCAAACTCTTGTATTGCGTATGTGAATTGGTTTTGTGACTGACATGGAAAAAAACGTACAGCTCGTCCTTTAATAACGTTATTATCTGTTCTGTTTTAGACTTTACTGGAAACAACCACCAGTCTGCTGAACCACGACCTCCACTGGTCCCTGGCTCACCTGCGTGCTGCTGTTACGAGAGGACTCCACCCACGTCAGGATCACTGTAACATCTGTCTGCAGCAGTACAAGAGGAGGCAGGACTCAGCTGAAGAGATCATTGTGTTCAGGTGACCTTCACTGGAGCTGTTTACTTCCTGATGTGTCTGCATGGTTTGGATATATATATATATATATATATATATATATAATGGCTTTCATCCAGGAGAGCACTGCGTTAAGGTTCACTTTCACGTTACAATCAGCTGTTCCTGCTCAACAGCGTGGAGCTACTAAACCTGAGGGGGTGCACCCTGTTTATACCTGATAAAGAGACACTGAGAACAACAAACCTGTGTTTAAATCAGCAGGAGGAGAGTTAGTAACGTTAGCTGTTAGCAGCCGTTAGCAGCTCAGTCCTGACTGGATAAATAACGGAGATACTGACGTTAACGGAGGTGCCATCGAGTTATTATTATGAGGCGTTCAAAGTCTGCTCAGTAAAATTAATATTGGGTGAAGGTAAATTACAACGTTATCATGATGTGTTCAAATGTAATCTGGTAAAATGTAGATTTTGGTGAGAAACTTGAATAAATCCAGTCGTTAGGAGATGTTTTCACATCAATATAAAATAGATAATAAAGAGAGAATTATGACCCGTTTAACTTCCTAACACTAGCTCTAAACAGCTTATAATAATACATTATTATATAAAATAGATATTAGAGAGTGAATTATGACCTGTTTAACTTCATATCAACTTACCAAGATTTATTTTAATCAAAGCAAATATTTAAATAATCATTTGAATTGTGTGTTTTTATGCAAATAACCGCTATAGATGACAATAACAAAGTACAGTACTGTGTACTCTACCCTCCCTCCCTCCACGGTGGGATTCCAACACTGTAATCTAACATGTATATAATGTTTATTATGTTAAATATATCGAACATCGAATGACATCAGATCTTAAATGTTATTCCTTCATTGTTGACTGTTTCTTGAAATATTTAATTTTCTCATGTTTATGTTTTATGAAAGCATGATATATTTCCAGGTGCTAAGGTGTGTGTGTGTGTGTGTGTGTGTGTGTGTGTGTGTGTGTGTGTGTGTGTGTGTGTGTGTGTGTGTGTGTGTGTGTGTGTGTGTGTGTGTGTGTGTGTGTGTGTGTGTGTGTGTGTGTGTGTCTCGTCAGCTGTGGCCACCTGTACCACTTCCAGTGCCTGCAGCAGAAAGGTTCTGGGGGGGGCGTTACGTCAGAGCTGCAGCAGCGGTGGAGCTGCTACAAGTGTTCGTCCAGCCAAGGAGGAAGGGGCGGGACTTCCTCTGAGCCCAGCAGAGGGCGCAGCACGTCCCTGGCACAGGTATGTGTGTGTGTGTGTGTGTGTGTGTGTGTGTGTGTGTGTGTGTGTGTGTCAGTGTGTGTTATGGTACGTGTCCACAGGCTCCGTTGTTTCCACGCTTGCCATTCATTGTCTATGTGAACGGCCGTGCAATGCATTCTGGTAGCGTCGCGTCGCGATTCGAGAAACGGAGCATTGCGACGTCCGCTCCTCATTTGCATAAAGTTGAGGACTAGTCTACTTTATGCAAATCGCAGGCGTCCGACACGACCCGCCGCCTCCCGAAACTCCCGAGAATCTTTTAAAATAAACGTTGTCGATCCAAAATAAAGACAGATTTAGCAACTGCGTGGCTTATTTCTCGCCTCAAATGTTTTCAGAAACACATTTCGGTGAACTACTTTCGTGAAATAAGAGAAGAAAGTTTCCAAACGAGCCTCCATACTGGTTCCGGTTTGAAAGCTGGGAGCAGCAGAGCAGCCTACGGAGGGAAAGCGTTCGTCCAATCAGGTGCAGCCGGAATAATTTGAAATAAAGCCGGGAAAACGTCACCGCCCAATTGGTCAATCATGTATCGTGTCACCGCCTAGTAGCACGCCCACCAAGCGTCCAATGTTGGGAAGCGTCGCGTCCCCTCGCGATAAAAAACGCCCCTGTGGACACGTACCATAAGTGTGTGAATGAATACCTCAGATTAAAGGATGAGTCCGGTGTTATTTTACGTTTAACTTGCTGCCATCAAACTCTGTGAAAAGATCCAAACCAACAAGACTTTGACCTTGTAGCTGGAACTACGACTGTCATTCTAAAGAAAAGTCTGTGAGATTGTGTTCAAAGAAGTCAGCAGCGAAGCCTTCTGGTGCTTCATTAGTTGGTGTTTGTGTGAGTTCATCTGATGTTAGTGTGCATCCAGTGCTTCTGTTAGTTCCTTAAGTTAAGTCGAGGAAGGAGTCTGTTAGTTCTGGGTATTTTCCCAATTACTGTAAAACTCCTGAAATGGGTTATTTACGGTATATCTGTAGCTGAGTTCTTTATGACTGGGATGCTGGATTTTGTCTTTGCCTCTTTTAAGTTGGGTAGCAAGGTATCTGCTTGATTTATTACTGTATTCAAAGTTGTCATATTTGTATTAGGAATTGTTTTTTTTTTATTTATGATATTGGTTAATTGGAAATGAGTTATTGATTAATTATGGATTGTCAGCATACGCTTTGCTTAATTCTTTGAGTTTACGTTCCAAATTCTTTTCAAGATGAAGTTCCTTTTCCATCTTGTGTGATGACTATGATATGATTTTTCATCTCAGTACTACCTGGGTGGTTTCCCAGATTTCTGGAGTCATGTATTTCAATAAAGGATGCCCACTCTCTAGTGAAGTAAGTATTAAAGTGGGGATCTTTAAGCAGCGATATATTGAAGCGCATATACTGTACATATTAAGATTTAAACACTGTTGAGAAGGGACTTTACCAAAATCATCCCACTTGTTAAGACAGTGCTGTATCTTCCCATAAAATAAGTTGTATTTTCACATTTTGCGTGCGTGCGTGCGTGCGTGTGAGAGGTTAATTGTATTGAGTCGGCTAGTTACCTGTGGGTTAGGGTTAGCTAGTTGCTAGTATCCTTCATTGTGCACAGCAGTAATCAGAGGAGCCAGTCTGTGGTTTTTACAGTCTCAAAATAATTGTCATCTATGTAAAGTTGATCCACCACGAGGGAAACACGCTGGCCCTGTTTCCTGTGTTTTTTAAGGATTTGCCATTTCAGGAGGGAACTGCTCATTCAGGATGAATCTGATCCCTTTCAGTTCTCCTCCTTTGCTTTTCACCACTTCTGTTGGAAGTGTTTACATTTCTCAATGTGACGTTCTTAATGCTGCTGCACTACTCCATCAATAACAGAGCTGAGCTACTAAAACAGCGACGCTACCACCGCGCTCCTGGGAAATGTGGTTAAACTAGTGATGCACCGTAATGTAACATAACCACAAAACCTAAAGACTGGAGCCCAGACGCACAAAACTCTGTGTAGATCATGATCACATGTATACACTTTCTGTATACATGAAGGGACCTCAGGCCACAGCAGCTGTTAAAAAGGTCTGTTGTAACGTAATGTAATGTGTGACACTACTACAAACTGTATACTACAATAATACTGCTTTCAATCCGAGCACAGTGTTCCAGTAGCTAACAACGCTGACCTCTTCTCTCTCTCTCTCTCTCTCTCTCTCTCTCTCTCTCTCTCTCTCTCTGTCTGTCTCAGACTCGTGTTACATCAGTATATCATGACGCAGGAGCAGAGACTCACAGCAAGAAGGTAAGATTTAACAGTTATACCATATACAATATATACTGTGAATATATATAGATATATATATATATAGATATAGATATCAGTCAGACTTTGAGTCTTAAAACTTAAAGAGGTAATTCCCGTTAATTGCAACCTTATTTCCAGGAAGTTATCATTTTGCCAGTACAAGTCGTATGGAAATAGGACCCAAGTTGCAAAACAGCAGAATTATCCTTTAAGATGAAACATGCTCAGCCACAGTACTTAAAGTCTGATAGTAAAATAGTAATCTGGTTGTTGTCAGGCGGGTGTGCACAAGGCAACAAGGGAAAGGAGCCATGCAGTCAATCCAGGCTGACAGGGACTCAGGGACAGGGAATATATCAAATCATCCTGGCATGGGCAGCAAGTCTAAATAAAAGGAACTTAGAATTCACAGGTGAACAGGAACGGAACAGGTAGGAAGTACAGGCAGGAAGGCAGGAAGGCAGGAAGGAAGGAACAATGACAAGTAGTTCAGAAATTAAAACCAGCAACAGTGCATTTTTATCCAGGTTTATAAGGTACTTTTTGTCTGCTGTTTTTAAGTAATTGTTTTCTATTCATTTATAATTAGCATTTTATTTATTTATTTGGTTATAAACTGTGAAAACCTGAAACAAAGACTGGGAAAAACTGCTGGAAGGAATGTGTTTCAGTGAATAAATTAATTTACTTTGCAAGTAATTCTGGGGTTCCAATTTTCTCTCATATCCTCAGTACTTTCATGCCAGTATGGATGTGAAGTAGGTCTCATGTTGCATTCATAGTGGTCTTAAATGGACGTTAAGTAGCTCTCAAGTTGCACTCATGGTGGTCTTAAATGGACGTGAAGTAGGTCTTAAGTTGCATTCGTAGTGGTCTTAAATGGACGTGAAGTAGGTCTTAAGTTGCACTCATGGTGGTCTTAAATGGACGTGAAGTAGGTCTTAAGTTGCATTTATAGTGGTCTTAAATGGACGTGAAGTAGGTCTTAAGTTGCATTTATAGTGGTCTTAAATGGACGTGAAGTAGGTCTTAAGTTGCACTCGTAGTGGTCTTAAATGGACATGAAGTAGGTCTTAAGCTGCACTCGTAGTGGTCTTAAATGGACATGAAGTAGGTCTTAAGTTGCATTTATAGTGGTCTTAAATGGACGTGAAGTAGGTCTTAAGCTGCACTCGTAGTGGTCTTAAATGGACATGAAGTAGGTCTTAAGTTGCATTTATAGTGGTCTTAAATGGACGTGAAGTAGGTCTTAAGTTGCATTTATAGTGGTCTGAAATGGACGTGAAGTAGGTCTTAAGTTGTATTCGTAGTGGTCTTAAATGGACGTGAAGTAGGTCTTAAGTTGCATTCGTAGTGGTCTTAAATGGACGTGAAGTAGGTCTTAAGTTGCATTCGTAGTGGTCTTAAATGGACATTAAGTAGCTCTCAAGTTGCATTCCTAGTGGTCTTAAATGGACGTGAAGTAGGTCTTAAGTTGCACTCATAGTGGTCTTAAATGGACGTGAAGTAGGTCTAAAGTTGCATTCCTAGTGGTCTTAAATGGACGTGAAGTAGGTCTTAAGTTGCATTCGTAGTGGTCTTAAATGGACGTGAAGTAGGTCTTAAGTTGCATTTATAGTGGTCTTAAATGGACGTGAAGTAGGTCTTAAGTTGCATTCGTAGTGGTCTTAAATGGACGTGAAGTAGGTCTTAAGTTGCATTCCTAGTGGTCTTAAATGGACGTGAAGTAGGTCTTAAGTTGCATTCCTAGTGGTCTTAAATGGACGTGAAGTAGGTCTTAAGTTGGATTCATAGTGGTCTTAAATGGACATGAAGTAGGTCTTAAGTTGCATTCATAGTGGTCTTAAATGGATGTGAAGTAGGTCTTAAGTTGCATTCATATTGGTCTTAAATGGACGTGAAGTAGGTCTTAAGTTGGATTCATAGTGGTCTTAAATGGACGTGAAGTAGGTCTTAAGTTGGATTCATAGTGGTCTTAAATGGACATGAAGTAGGTCTTAAGTTGCACTCATAGTGGTCTTAAATGGACGTGAAGTAGGTCTTAAGTTGCATTCATAGTGGTCTTAAATGGACATGAAGTAGGTCTTAAGTTGCACTCATAGTGGTCTTAAATGGACGTGAAGTAGGTCTTAAGTTGCATTCGAAGTGGTCTTAAATGGACGTGAAGTAGGTCTTAAGTTGCATTCGAAGTGGTCTTAAATGGACGTGAAGTAGGTCTTAAGTTGCATTCGAAGTGGTCTTAAATGGACGCGAAGTAGGTCTTAAGTTGCATTCGAAGTGGTCTTAAATGGACGTGAAGTAGGTCTTAAGTTGCATTCATAGTGGTCTTAAATGAACGTGAAGTAGGTCTTAAGTTGAATTGATAGTGGTCTTAAATGGACGTGAAGTAGGTCTTAAGTTGCACTCATAGTGGTCTTAAATGGACGTGAAGTAGGTCTTAAGTTGCATTCCTAGTGGTCTTAAATGGACGTGAAGTAGGTCTTAAGTTGCATTCATAGTGGTCTTAAATGGACGTGAAGTAGGTCTTAAGTTGCATTCATAGTGGTCTTAAATGGACGTGAAGTAGGTCTTAAGTTGCATTCATAGTGTTCTTAAATGGACGTGAAGTAGGTCTTAAGTTGCATTCATAGTGGTCTTAAATGGACGTGAAGTAGGTCTTAAGTTGCATTCATAGTGTTCTTAAATGGACGTGAAGTAGGTCTTAAGTTGCATTCATAGTGTTCTTAAATGGACGTGAAGTAGGTCTTAAGTTGCATTCATAGTGGTCTTAAATGGACGTGAAGTAGGTCTTAAGTTGCATTCATAGTGTTCTTAAATGGACGTGAAGTAGGTCTTAAGTTGCTGGGGAATGAAGAACAGGTGAGCGGGTGGATGTGGGAGTCAGGTGACTGTGACTGGTTTTGAAGGTCAAAGGGCATCTGTTGGATGGACGGAGCAGTCTGGAGAGTTCCTAGGAAAGGCATCGGCCACTTCCTCCGGGGGAAGCAGGAATATGGCTGAAATATAATATAAATATAAATAAAATAAATAAATATAATAATAATTACAGTTTTTTTGAGTCCAACATGGCATTTCCCTAGAACCAAGTATTTTGTCCACCCCTTAAAAATCACCAAAAATGAGGCTCAAGGAGACCCTAACCCATCACATGTCCATCTATGAATAACACTTTATTTATTACAGCTGCTCTCATACCGCTCTCTTTATGAGAGCAGTATAAGTCGTGTAACAGATTACAGCTTCATATTTCTGCTCTGACGACGTTCTTCTGGTTGTTCTTTGTGTTCCAGGTGTTTGTCGATGCAACGTTGGACCTTCAGCAGGAACAGTCCTGGGATCAGCTACGCTGCTTATACCGAGGACCGTCCAGGGTAGGGACGCTGTCTGGGGAGGCTGAAGAACCCCCCCACCCCCCCCCCCGTTTACATTACCTGACGCACAATTAGCCAAACACAGCACAGAAATCTTAACAATATACTGTATGTATTTATGCTTTTCAAGACAAATACAGACAATACAGACAGTACAGACAGTACACAGGGCCACAAGAATTTAACACCTGATTTAGATCCAAGATATATGATACATATTGGTGTACACAGCACAAGACATAGTTGTTACCAGGCACTGTTTTCTATAAGGAAGACAAGACAACTTTCTCACACAAACTGCGAAGATGATGTGCGGAAACCCGAATCTGAGACAAATCATAGCACAGCATGACAAACTGAATCTGATGAGAAAATACCACCTTAATCAAGTGCTGATAAAAGTGTCGCTTGAATTAAATTTTCGTTTCACCAAAAGAAAAACAGCATTTGTTTCAATTATAGAAAAATAATTTCACCGTGCGTTTTTCCGTAAGACGCTTGATATGAGAATTAGAAGACAGAAAAACACAGGTATTTATAAGTTGATGCTCATTCAATCTGATTCACACCATCAACATTTAGGACAAGTCTCAGTTCACATTAAATGCAGAATGCAGTTCCTGACTCACACTCAACTAAACAGAACGGTGTCGTCTGCATAAAAATGACATTTTGTATTAATTACATTGCAAAACAAATTATTGATATGAATTGTAAATAAAATAGGACTCATTATGGAGCCTTGTGGGACACCATTTGTATATTTATATAGCTTGAAAGACACTTGTCTTGTTCTACCGCTCAAGTAGTTTTCAGACCGTTGAACATGTTTTTTGCAGACAGCCCTACGTATGTTAATAACTCACAGAAACATTGTGTGCTATAGTCCAACTTCTCTTCTTCTCTTGGCTTCAAGTTTCAAGTTCAACTTTCAGTTTTATTAGTCATATGTAGGTTAACACGTTAACGTTAGGGGTCAGCTCAGCAATAAAAGCACTAGTCACATGTAAGAGCACTGGTTATATAAAAGATAACAATGATACATCTGTCCCGTGCTAAGAAGCAGACGCTAGCACATACTGCCTTTAAGCTACCTGTTAAAACACACCTGATATCCCTGATCGCTGTTGCGTTGTGTCTGAAAGGGCCTTTAAGGTGGAGCACGTGTCCTATAATACCAAGTCTATCTAGAAGAGAAGAATATTACCATCCTCAGCAGAGTCAACAAATACTGAGGCTTTTTCTGGAGAATGAAATGTTTTAACAGTATTATTCCGCGTAACCCTGAGAGCAGCTGGGTAGATATAGTGGCATAGTGAGCCCCAGCAGTGTTCTGAAGCTTCCTCTCTACTCGGTCACATCAGGTCGTCTGTTCTGTGAATCCTGCTTCTGTCGTATCGAACGCCTTCGAGTCCTCTGAGAAATTCTCTTTTTAACCCGTTATATGGAAACTCTTTAAGAACTTACAGCAGCAGCGGGCTGTCACAGAGGAGTAATGATTGAAATGTGTGCATGGTTTGTGATAATATGATAATAATTCATTAAAACAGGGAAATGAACAACATGAATGACATAGATCAGAGGTCTTCAACAGGGGGTCCGCGACCCCTAGGGGGTCCGCGGAGGTACTGCAGGGGGGTTGCGAAATTTCTTCTTCTTATTTTTTTTTATTATTAATATCAGTCAGCAATGCACACATTCAGCAACACACAGGAACTCTCTTGGGGACACACTGCCCGCATGGCGGCTGCGTTACCTGTTGTTTTTTATTTCGACGTCCGTGTTAACAGGTTAGAGCAGCCTCACTGCCCGAGTGAGACGCGCCTCTGCGTGTCAGCTGCGTCTCTTCTAGAGATTCGAGGTCTCGCCTATTTTTGACGCGAGCCGCGCGCGTTTCACAGCAACAGCAGACAGAGAAAGCGATCTATTGACTGCATATTAACATCATACCAGCAAGATTACTACAGTTTACATGTCTCTATCTGTAGAAAATGTTATGGAGATGAAAAAAAGTAAAGACTTGTTTTTTAAATCAACATTTCCTGCTTTCATTTCAAAATAAAAGCCCTCAAGCGTTTTTTTTTTTGTGGACCGAATTCCTTCATTTGTTAACACGAGGCTTTTATTCTGAAATATGTGCCGGACAGTGTTGTAGAACATGCAGTGACTTGGAGAGCTCCATGAATGAATAAAGTACGGGGTTTTAATGGTGGATTATTACTATTATTTACAAATTACCACACGTTTCTTAACCTTTCTCTGTCTAAAATAAATATAAATGATATTAATAATGAAATTAATTGGCCATAATGAAAGGTGTGAACACCCGACGCGTGAATGACGCAGCCGCCACGCCACGCAGCCGCCACGCAGCCGCCACGCAGCCACCATGCCGGCAGTGTGTCCCCGGCGTAAAGCTGGACACCGGTTCACTCACAGCACGAGACTAGCCTAGACCTGTCCCTCCAAGCCTCCTGTACACAAAGAGGAGGACCTGCCCCTATGCTGCTGTGCCAATCACGAGGCCACATGTTACACGCTGACAATTTTATACAATATATATAGTAGGGGGTCCCTGCTCCATCTCCAGTTTGGGGGTACTTGGCCTGAAAAACGTTGAAGACCCCTGACATAGATCATATAAACACCTGAGTGTTTGCACAATGTCCAACCCTCTAGCAGCATCACATACAGCCAGAACAGCGTTATACAGATGTTAAGCAGTATTATGCAGCATTACGCCAACCTTATCATCAGTTAGAAGAACATTGATGTTGGTTTGGAAATTGCAAAACAACCCATTTCTTCTCAGTCATAATGTTACATGAGGGATAATGTTCAGCGAGCGGGTCATTGTTGTGAAAGAATCCCCGACAGGGCGATGCTGCACCCTGACACATAGTGGAGAGTCTCTCATCGCCCTGAAGGGGATTCTTTCACAACAATGACCCGCTAGCTGAACATTATCCCTCATGTAACACAGCTACTTACTGAAGAAATCAATATTTTGACACTAAAACGGTCCGCCAGAGTCGGACATCAGAGCTAAACCCATAGCAACGGTCTGTTATACATAGCAACGGTCTGTTATACATAGCAAAGGTCTGGTATACATAGCAACGGTCTGCTATACATAGCAACGGTCTGCTATACATGGCAACGGTCTGCTTTACATAGTAACGGTCTGCTATACATGGCAACGGTCTGCTATACATGGCAACGGTCTGCTTTACATAGTAACGGTCTGCTATACATGGCAACGGTCTGCTATACATAGTAACGGTCTGCTATACATAGCAACGGTCTGCTATACATGACAACGGTCTGTTATGCGTATCAACGGTCTGCTATACATAGCAACGGTCTGTTATGCGTAGCAACGGTCTGCTATACATAGCAACGGTCTGTTATACATGGC
>CAKAOJ020000455.1:0-2500 GCA_916701645.2 Sebastolobus alascanus | reverse complement strand
ATGGTTCCTGTTGGCCTGGTGGGTTGGTTCCTGTTGGCCTGGTGGGTTGGTTCCTGTTGGCCTGGTGGGTTGGTTCCTGTTGGCCTGGTGGGTTGGTTCTTGTTGGCCTGGTGGGTTGGTTCCTGTTGGCCTGGTGGGTTGGTTCCTGTTGGCCTGGTGGGTTGGTTCTTGTTTACCTGGTGGGGGTTCCTGTTGGCCTGGTGGGATGGTTCCTGTTGGCCTGGTGGGTTGGTTCCTGTTGGCCTGGTGGGTTGGTTCTTGTTGGCCTGGTGGGTTGGTTCCTGTTGGCCTGGTGGGTTGGTTCTTGTTGGCCTGGTGGGATGGTTCCTGTTGGCCTGGTGGGATGGTTCCTGTTGGCCTGGTGGGTTGGTTCCTGTTGGCCTGGTGGGTTGGTTCTTGTTGGCCATGTGGGTAGGTTCCTGTTGGCCTGGTGGGTTGGTTCTTGTTGGCCTGGTGGGATGGTTCCTGTTGGCCTGGTGGGTTGGTTCCTGTTGGCCTGGTGGGTTGGTTCTTGTTTACCTGGTGGGTTGGTTCCTGTTGGCCTGGTGGGTTGATTCTTGTTGGCCTGGTGGGGGTTCCTTTTGGCCTGGTGGGGGTTCTTGTTGGCCTGGTGGGGGTTCCTGTTGGCCTGGTGGGTTGGTTCTTGTTGGCCTGGTGGGTTGGTTCTTGTTGGCCTGGTGGGTTGGTTCTTGTTGGCCTGGTGGGTTGGTTCTTGTTGGCCTGGTGGGTTGGTTCCTGTTGGCCTGGTGGGTTGGTTCTTGTTGGCCTGGTGGGTTGGTTCTGTTGGCCTGGTGGGTTGGTTCTTGTTGGCCTGGTGGGTTGGTTCCTGTTGGCCTGGTGGGTTGGTTCTTGTTTACCTGGTGGGGGTTCCTGTTGGCCTGGTGGGGGGGTTCCTCTTGGATTGCACTCATTCGGGTTAACTCACTTAATCCTCAGCATAGCTGTGCCCAACCTCAACCTGAGCATATGTGTAGTTAGCGATATCTGAAAACACTTGAGAGTGAGGTGCCTTTTAAAGGACTGAACCTTTTTTAGAGCAGATATTTTGACCTGTTATAGCTGGAAAAGTACATGTATAGCTAATAATGATGGCTCTGTTCCATATGAGGATTCCAGTGAGCGAGCATGCACAGTCCCCGGACCCTGGAACCGACACATCTAAATGAAATCAACATTGTTATTGACTATGGTTGTGCTTTACCAACCATGACATGTTGTAATATCTACTGTTAGAAAGGCCTCTTAAATTTGGAAACCTGAGCAAAGAGGCATCTGGTAGCTTTGAGAAGTAATAATGTGCTATTTTAAGCCAAGTTTTTTGTATCGTTAGTTTTATTTATTGTATTGTTTGTGATTCTGTGTCAGTACCGATGTAGGCTGTTAGGTGAGATTGGGCAGGGTACGGTACATGTCAGATTTAGTTAAAAGTTGACTACTACCCCCCCACAGTGTTTAGCATTAAAGCTGATACGACCTGTTTTACTTGTCTGCTTAAGCCGGAGATAAACTTGCGCTTAACTTTAATGTGTACCACGGATTCCCTTTTATCTAAGAAGAAGAATTGAAATCAGCCTACGTGTTTGGACACACGGTTTGAGTTACAGTTTCTTGTTATTTCTAACTGTTTGATCAACAAATGCATCACTGCAAACTGCAGTGCAGAACTGGAAACCTGTTTCTGATCTACACTGCTATACAGCGATGGAGATTTACATATACACACTGAGTTTAAAATAATATCAATAATCTTTCCATTTTATTCTTAATAGTGAAGCCGTTTGTAAAGTGTTAATACCGCTAGCTTATCGATTAGCATCTGACTTTAATACACTACATTTTGATGAAGCAGTACAAAAAATACACACAGATGTATCAACCTTCTGCAATATGTCCGTTACATGCTGGTAAAAACTTCAACTTAATGGACATAATTACTCTCCTGCAGCTTTTACAACTTATCATTATTTTTTTTTTAGCTTACATTTCTGGTGACTTTTTGTTATTCTTTTGCGCCAAAGCGACTTCTCCGGCCACATTTTACACTCTCTTCTAAGTTGGTCTAACCTGAGCATCCTGTAATTAGCATTTAACCCGTCCAATTTCTGCCTCAGCCTTCCTGGTGTCTGAGTTGGAGGCGTCGAGGATGATCCTGGTTAACAAGCCCGACAAGAAGAACCAGGAGTCGGGCAGCCCCATGTTCCAGGAGCTGAAGGGCATCTGCATGGCACTGAGCATGTCCAAGCCTCCAGCCAACATCACCATGTTCCAGTTCTTCAGTGGAATTGAGAAGAAGGTCAGTCGGTCTCACAAGAAAAACTCAACAGGGTTAAACCTGCATTTCAAGCTCTTTCAATTCCTCTCAATAGCTACCGAAGAACACCATCTGCAGTATATACATGGTATATACATATATGATGTGTCCCCTATCACTGAATCCGTTTAAACTACCTTCAAGAGCTGCAAACCCGACACATGGGTTTTCTCCCCTAAAACCAAACTT
>CAKAOJ020000454.1:347500-349227 GCA_916701645.2 Sebastolobus alascanus | reverse complement strand
TAGTCTTTCATCCTTGCTTTTCCCTTCCTGCTGATGTATGCCACCGGTTTCCTTTCTTCTCCTTTCCTTGTAGTAGGACCCCACCGATCCCCCGGTGAGAAGCATCCGTCTGGACGGTGAAGGGTAAGTTGAAGTTTGGGCTCTGCAGCACATGCTCCTGGCACAGGGCCTCTTTAAGGTCCTGGAAGGCTTTTTCTTGCTCCTCACCCCACACCAACTTGGTTTTTGCCATGCTGGTGAGATCAGATAATGGTGCCGCCCTTGCAGAGAAGTCCCGGATGAATCGCCGGTACCAGCCCACAAGACCCAGAAACGACTTCACCTGTTTCCGTGTGGTTGGTCTCTCCCGTGTTCGGATTGCCTCCACCTTGTCCTGCACCGGCTTAATGACACCACCTCAGAGGATGTAGCCCATGTACTGGATCTCCTGCTTAGCCCCTGCACATTTCCTCGGATTGATGGTCAGGCCTGCTTCCTTGATTCTCCAGGAAGTGGACCTCAGAGAGAGAGTGATTAGTACAGCTGATTAGTACGGCTGGAAAATATCTCCCTCACTGTCCCCCTGTTTGTTATTCGCATATCTTGAGGACCAGTCATCAGATCATATTGCTGGGGACCCAAGGATGTGCAGTGTTGCATTTGGTGCAATTTAGACAGGGTAAAGTTCCCGTTCCTAACAGGCATGTTTTGAACGGGATCTGCACTAAACAGCATAATCATAAACAACCCAGCTGTTTGCTGTTAGAGCAGCAGCAGGATAGATAGTCAAGCAGGAGATAAAAACTGATTGTGTGTCTATAAAAAAGAGGTGTTCTGGCTCTATCTATCTGGCGTGGAGAGGTGGTCGGGTTGCTCTGGCTCTATCTATCTGGCGTGGAGAGGAGGTTGTGTTGCTCTGGCTCTATCTGTTTGGTGATGCCAGGAAGCTGCTTGACATCATCCTGGTTCAACCTTCTCACATATGTTCACATTATATGTATTATTTTTTGTCATATGGATTGTCTATGTTGTATTTTCATTATGTTGTTACTCTGTACACAACGACATCTATTGCACGTCTGTCCATCCTGGAAGGGGGATCCCTCCTCTGTTGCTCTTCCTGAGGTTTCTTCCATTTTTTTCCCTGTTAAAGGGTTTTTTTTGGTTAAGTTTTTCCTTATCCGATGAGAGGGTCGTACTGTAAAGGACAGAGGGTGTCGTATCCTGTACAGATTGTAAAGCCCCCCGAGGCAAATTTGTGATATGTGATCTTGGGCTATACAAATAAAATTGACTTGACTTGACTTGACTATCCTAAAATCACTCTAATCTGAATTGTTTTGAATATGATGGTTTGTGGAAAGATAGAGAGAGGGTTATGAGGAAGACAGAGGGGTGCAATATCAAAGCTACTTTACTTAAAGATAGGGTCTGGAATCTTGGAGAGCTAGCATAATTTGAAAGTAGCATGCCTCAGGAGCTCCGTCTAAACCCCCCCCTCCCCTCGAAACTCCTTCCAAGGCAACGCCCCCCACACACATGCACGAGCTAAGCCGCATCGTAACTACTTCACATTTTTCGTAGCTATTTCATCACTAAATTCACTTCTGAAAAATGTTGAGGCGAGAAATCAACTGTGTATATTTAGAATATTGACAGTTTTACGATGTTAGATGGCGAATCAAACATTTTCTCCACCGTTGTCGGAGTTTAGAAGCTCCACAAACTGCCGGCACAGCTAGCTAGCT
>CAKAOJ020000454.1:112500-342500 GCA_916701645.2 Sebastolobus alascanus | reverse complement strand
GACGTGAACAAAGCAAGCCACCATCTTCATCTCATCTGATCATTCCAACTCGCGGATATTTTCATAGCGACATGGCCATCTGGAATGAAGCTAAGTTGTGAGTGAGAGTGCTGTGAAAATGGTCGGCAAACGCCGTTTGTTTCATGTACGTATCATAACAACGGCTTGTATATCCGCCGTCCTCAACAAATGCGGACAACTGCAACCAGCTGGTGTGGAGAGTTATTTCATGTCACGCAGGCGCAGAACGTACGTGGTAGTTGGCCATCGGCTGTGGTTTTTGAGGTGTGTTCGAGTGCAACTTTTTGGCCAAGACGAAGACAACGTGAGGCGGCTCAACGGGCGGCCTTTGCTGCCGCTAGTTCTTCGATGTCGGCTTGGTGTGTCCCCAGCTTAACATCTGGCTGAAAGACAATCTTCAAAATCAGAAATCATGGAATAACTATTCGCCTGACAATTTGAAATTATTTAAACTTGTATATTATTATTTATATTATTTATTATTTAAATTTGTAGTGCTTCAAGAAGTGAGATTGGGTGTATAAGTCTTAAGAAATCTTCATACAGTATGAAATAGTTTGTACAAACAACGTGCCATCTGATTGCAGGTTCAACTTCTGCCAAAAAGCAAGGGGATTTCGGCAGTTTAACTGCTTGTGCCACCGAGAAAGACCTCAGGTTCAAGCATCCAGTCTACTCATTAACAACACAGTTCTCACATTCATTGCTCTTACTTGGTATGCCTTTGCTGTAGGCTTTGACATAAAAAAAAAAGTGTGCCTTCAAAAAATTAACCACAACATTTTGATCTATTGAAGGTTGCGCTGCTCTTATGGAGACTGTAAAGGCTCTCCACTCTTCCAATGTGAATTTAGGACATCCCACGGGTTTCTGCCGGTGAACACATCCAAGATGTGCAGGCCTACTCTTCCAGACCATCGTGTGCTGTACAAAAATAAAACCACGAACTATACCTGCATACTGACGCGAAAAGGCAGGAAGGAAGAGAAGGAAATAACCATAGACTACAGTATACCTAAAGGAAGACAAAGTAAGTATCACTTTCCATTTGTAAATACAAATTTCAAGTATTAAAAGTCCTGCTGAGCGTTCAGTCATCAGCATTGGTGCCCAGCAGCATGTTTTTGCCCTTGGCTACCTGGCAGGTTCATCCAGCCCCTGGATACAATTTATTATTGATTGATTATTTGTGCCACTACCACTTAATGAACTGTTGAGAGGTTGTAGTCATTTCACGCATTTCTGTGCGACCGCGTTGGTTTGGGTACAAACATAACAGAGAAACAGGGTGCAGCAAAATGAGTACTGCTGAGCTTAATCTCTCTCTCTCTCACTTTCTCTTCAGACCACATCAGGAAGTGTCCTAGCACCACAGGCTTACTGCTGCATCAAGCTCCAACCTTACTGTGGCCTATGGTGATTCTGTCTCTGTGGAGGGTCCTCGATACAGACAGCCACACAACATGAGTGATTTGTCGTGGAAGCTTTGACCAACAGAAATGTATTAATTTACATTTAACTTTTGTACATTTAACTGTTTTACAATAGCTATCATTACAGTAATGTCTTCTTTTAGGATAAAAGCACTGTTGCAGCATATTAAAGATCCTTTCTCCACAGCAACGTCCCATTAGAACCTACAGAGCAGACAACGGCAGCCTTGATAAGGTCTGTTTTCTGCTGTTACAGACGCACTGGTGTAGCTCAGTGATTACTTTGCTCCTCAAATCTATTTGATTATGTGGTTCTCTCCCTCCCTGGGATCAAACCACGGGCGCCGTCCAGTGATTTCTCTCCCTTTGGTCTGACCTACTGTCTTTCATTCTGTTTAAGACTCTCATAAACTCCACACTTACACTGAGTAGAACTGTCTCAGTTTGGTAAATAGAAGCGTGAGCACATATTTCCATTGATCAGTCAAGCAGAGTAGCTCTGAGAGAACATCAAAGGTTTGTTTTGATTTATTGAATTATTAATTCAATCACTCATTTATTTATTAGTTTTTGTTTTTATTTATTTATTTTATTTCTTTATTTAGATTTTAATTGTATTTATTTTTGTATTTATTTCAGCATTTATTTGTGTATTTATTTATCCATCAATTTGTCATTTTTTATCCTCCATATCCATTATCCACCACGCAATATTTTTTCTGGCAAACATTCAAAATAGACTGGAAGAACAGTTCCCTTCTCGTTCCCGTTATCCTAGTCTGAAGCAAAACATGTGAGTCTTGACCAGTCATGTTTATAAAGCCACTGTCCTGCTCAAGCTGTCGCACTGGTATAGCTCAGTGGTTACTTCGAACATCAATTCTCTCTGAAGAATTCGCTGCTCTCTATCCCTTCCTGGGATCGACCCACGGGCGCTGTCCAGTGTTTTCTCTCCCTCTGATTACAAACTGCACCACAATAGCTATCTTTTACAGTAATGTCTTCTTTATGACGATAAAAGCACTGTTGCAGCATTTGAAAGCTCCTTTCTCCACAGCAGCGTCCCATCAGGACCTACAGAGCAGACAACAGCAGCCTTGATAAGGTCTATTTTCTGCTGTTACAGATGTGCTGGTGTAGCTCAGTGGTTACTTCGCTCCTCAAATCTATCTGATTACGTGGTTCTCTCCCTCCCCAGGATCAAACCACAGGCGCTGTCCTGTGTTTTCTCTCCCTCTGGTCTGACCTACTGTCTTTCATTCTGTTGAAGACTCTCAACACAACAATTACATTGAGTAAAGCTGTCTCAGTTTGGCAAATATAAGATTAAACACTTATTTCCACATATCAGTGAAGCAGAGTAGCTCTGATAGAACATCAAAGGCTTGTTTTGATTTATTGAATTATTAATATAATCACTCATTTATTTATTAGTTGCTGTTTTTTATTTCTTTATTTTATTTCTTTATTTAGATATTTATTTTTGTATTTATTTCAGCATTTATTTGTGTAGTTATTTGTGTATTTATTTATCCATGAATTTGTCATTTTTTATCCTCCATATCCATTATCCACAGCAGTACGCAGTATTTTTTTTGTAAAACATACAAAATAGACTGGAAGAACAGTTCCCTTCTCGTTCCCGTTATCCTAGTCCTAAGCAAAACATGTGAGTCTTGACAAGTCATGTTTATAAAGCCACTGTCCTGCTCAAGCTGTCGCACTGGTATAGCTCAGTGGTTACTTCGAACATCAATTCTCTCTGAAGAATTCGCTGCTCTCTATCCCTCACTGGGATCAAACCACGGGCGCTGTCCAGTGTTTTCTCTCCATCTGGTCTGACCTGCTGTCTTTCATTCTGTTAAAGACTCTCAGTACATCGGCCTCAGCTCTGTCTTCAAGATTCCAGGATCTCTTTCTGACCTTTTGTCAAACCACATAAGCCTACAGAGCACCACATCAGCAGCAATATTATTAGTGTGACAGGGCAGAAATCTCATCCAGTGAATATTATCAGATGACCACCAGAGGGAGACGTTCACCAGGGGGAGAATCAAGCTGGGGTCTTTAGGTGATGGTGAGGTGTGTGAACTGGTTCTTCTTGCAACCACACATTTTATTACAGAACTCAATTGTTAATGGACAGGAAGTCAGGGGTCAAAGGTTTCAGTGATCCCCACAGACTCTACCTGCAGTCCGGTTTATCTGGTCTTCCTTCATTTTGCTGTCTGATGTCAAAACTGCATTTGCACATTCATTTCCACACATGTTTCAAGACCATGTCTGAATCCTTACAATCCACTCTTCAACTCTGCAGATATATAGACCAAGGAGCATTCTTTCAACATTACTTTTGTTGTATCTTTGGCTCCTTATCTGGCAACTGTGTGAACGGTTTCATATTTCTGTGATTTTATTCAAATAAAAAATATTATTAAAATAAAAACGACCTTGTTGCTGTTGCATTTAATGTCAGCAACCCCAATGTGTCATCAGTGTGTGTTAAAGAGGTTTAAATGTCTGGGACTCCCCGCCAGTCACTTCTAGATATCCTAAGTCCTGGATGACCTGGGATCTTATTAAAAAATATACCCAAGTAAAAGACTATATAACAATGAATATTTTACTTGGGGCCTGCATAGGCAATGGCTGGAATATAATGAGCACAAGTCCCTCTCTGTATATGCATCACAGAGTGGACTCTGCAGCAGTCACAGGCGCATGTTTATGAAGCCAGTTTCCCACCCAACCAGCTGCACTGGTATAGCTCAGTGGTTACTTCCATTGACAATTCTACTGAAAAGTTCTGTGATTGCTATCCCTCCCCGGGATCCAACCACGGGCGCTGTCCAGTGTTTTTTCTCCCTCTGCTCTGACCTGCTGTCTTTCATTCTGTTAAAGACTCTCAATATAACAATTAAATTGAGTAGAACTGTCTTAGTTTGGTAAATAGAAGCGTGACCACATATTTCCATTGATCAGTGAAGCAGAGTAGCTCTGATAGAACATCAAAGGCTTGTTTTGATTTACTGAATTATTAATTCAATCACTTATGTTTTTGTTTTTTTTGTTTTTTTTATTTATTTATTTTATTTCTTAATTTAGATTTTAATTTTATATATTTTTGTATTTATTTCAGCATTTATTTGTGTATTTATTTATCCATCAATTTGTCATTTTTTATCCTCCATACTCATTATCCACCACGCAATATTTTTTCTGGCAAACATTAAAAATAGACTGGAAGAACAGTTCCCTTCTCGTTCCCGTTTTCCTAGTCTGAAGCAAAACATGTGAGTCTTGACCAGTCATGTTTATAAAGCCACGGTCCTGCTCAAGCTGTCGCACTGGTATAGCTCAGTGGTTACTTCGAACATCAATTCTCTCTGAAGAATTCGCTGCTCTCTATCCCTCCCTGGGATCGACCCACGGGCGCTGTCCAGTGTTTTCTCTCCCTCTGATTACAAACTGCACCACAATAGCTAACTTTTACAGTAATGTTTTCTTTATGACAAAAAAAGCACTGTTGCAGCATTTGAAAGCTCCTTTTTCCACAGCAGCGTCCCATCAGGACCTATAGAGCAGACAACAGCAGCCTTGATAAGGTCTATTTTCTGCTGTTACAGATGCGCTGGTGTAGCTCAGTGGTTACTTCGTTCCTCAAATCTATATGATTACGTGGTTCTCTCCCTCCCCGGGATCACACCACAGGCGCTGTCCAGTGTTTTCTCTCCCTCTGGTCTGACCTACTGTCTTTCATTCTGTTTAAGACTCTCAACACAACAATTACATTGAGTAAAGCTGTCTCAGTTTGGCAAATATAAGAGTAAACACTTATTTCCACATATCAGTGAAGCAGAGTAGCTCTGATAGAATATCAAAGGCTTGTTTTGATTTATTGAATTATTAATATAATCACTCATTTATTTATTAATTAGTTCCTGTTTTTTATTTCTTTATTTTATTTCTTTAGTTAGATATTTATTTTTGTATTTATTTCAGCATTTATTTGTGTATTTATTTATCCATCAATTTGTCATTTTTTATCCTCCATACTCATTATCCACAGCAGTACGCAGTATTTTTTCTGTAAAGCATTCAAAATAGACTGGAAGAACAGTTCCCTTCTCGTTCTCGTTATCCTAGTCCTAAGCAAAACATGTGAGTCTTAACAAGTCATGTTTATAAAGCCACTGTCCTGCTCAATCTGTCGCACTGGTGTAGCTCAGTGGTTACTTCGAACAACAATTCTACCTGAATAATTTCCTGATCTCTATCCCTCCCCGGGATCGAACCACGGGTGCTGTCTAGTGTTTTCTCTCTGTCCGTTCCAAACTGCGGCGCAAAAGCTATCTTTTACAGTAATGAATATTAAAGCTCCTTTCTCCACAGCGTACCATTAGAACCTACTGAGCAGACAACAGCAGCCTTCATAAGGCCTTTCTCCTACTGTTACAAATGCACTGGTATAGCTCAGTGGTTACTTCGAACAAATATTCTTTCTGAAGAGTTTCCTGCTCTCTATCCCTCCCCGGGATCGAACCACGGGCGCTGTCCAGTGTTTTTCTCTCCATCTGATTCTAAAACAACTGTGCCACAATAGCTAACTTTTACAGTAATGTTTTCTTTATGACAATAAAAGCATCGTTGCAGCATTTGAAAGCTCCTTTTTCCACAGCAGCGTCCCATCAGGACCAACCTAGCAGACAACAGCAGCCTTGATAAGGTCTGTTTCCTGCTGTTACAGATGCACTGGTGTAGCTCAGTGGTTACTTCGCTCCTCAAATCTATCTGATTACGTGGTTCTCTCCCTCCCCGGGATCAAACCACGGGCGCTGTCCAGTGTTTTCTCTCCCTCTGATTACAAACTGCACCACAATAGCTAACTTTTACAGTAATGTTTTCTTTATGACAAAAAAAGCATCGTTGCAGCATTTGAAAGCTCCTTTTTCCACAGCAGTGTCCCATCAGGACCTACAGAGCAGACAACAGCAGCCTTGATAAGGTCTATTTTCTGCTGTTACAGATGCGCTGGTGTAGCTCAGTGGTTACTTCGTTCCTCAAATCTATCTGATTACGTGGTTCTCTCCCTCCCCGGGATCAAACCACGGGTGCTGTCCAGAGTTTTCTCTCCCTCTGGTCTGACCTGCTGTCTTTCATTTTGTTAAAGACTCGACAAACAATTACATTGAGTAAAGCTGTCTTAGTATAGCAAATAAGGGACTTCAAACTTATTTCCACAAATCAGTGAAGCAGAATAGCTCTGATAGAACATCAAATGCTTGTTTTGATTTATTGAATTATTAATATAATCACTCAATTATTTATTTATTAGTTGCTACTTTTTATTTCTTTATTTTATTTCTTTATTTAGATATTTATTTTTGTATTTATTTCAGCAATTATTTGTGTATTTATTTGTGTATTTATTTATCCATCAATTTGTCCTTTTTTATCCTCCATACTCCTTATCCACAGCAGTACGCAGTATTTTTTTTGTAAAACATTCAAAATAGACTAGAAGAACAGTTCCCTTCTCAGTCCCGTTATCCTAGTCTTAAGCAAAACATGTGAGTCTTGAAAATTCATGTTTATCAAGTCACTGTCCTGCTCAAGCTGTCGCACTGGTGTAGCTCAGTGGTTACTTCGAACAACAATTCTACCTGAAGAATACGCTGCTCTCTATCCCTCCCTGGGATCAAACCATGGGCGCTGTCCAGTGTTTTCTCTCCATCTGATTCCAAACTGCACCACAATAGCTAACTTTGACAGTAATGTCTTCTTTATGACAATAAAAGCACCGTTGCAGCATTTGAAAGCTCCTTTTTCCACAGCAGCGTCCCATCAGGACCTACAGAGCAGACAACAGCAGCCTTGATATGGTCTGTTTCCTGCTGTTACAGATGCACTGGGGTATCTCAGTGGTTACTTCGCTCCTCAAATCTATCTGATTACGTGGTTCTCTCCCTCCCTGGGATCAAACCACGGGCGCTGTCCAGTGTTTTCTCTCCCTCTGGTCTGACCTGCTGTCTTTCATTCTGTTAAAGACTCTAAGTACATCGGTCTCAGCTCTGTGTTCAAGATTCCAGGATCTCTTTCTGACCTTTTGTGGAACCACATAAGCCTACAGAGCACCACATCAGCAGCAATACTATTAGTGTGACAGGGCAGAAATCTCATCCAGTGAATAATATCAGATGACCACCAGAGGGAGACGTTCACCAGGGGGAGAATCAAGCTGGGGTCTTTAGGTGATGGTGAGGTTTGTGAACTGGCTCTTCTTGCAACCACACATTTTATTACAGAACTCAAGTGTTAATGTACAGGAAGTCAGGGGTCAAAGGTTTCAGTGATCCCCACAGACTCTACCTGCAGTCTGGATTGTCTGGTCTTCCATCCCTTTGCTGTCTGATGTCCAAACTGCATTTGCACATTCATTTCCACACATGATTCAAGATATTTTCTGAATCCTTACAATCCACTCTTCAACTCTGCAGATATAGACTAATGAACCAAGAACCATTCTTTCAACATAACTTTGAATTGTGTCTTTGGCTCCTTATTTGGTAACTGTGTTAACGGTTTCAAATATCATATATATATCATATCAATATCATATGGGCACTGTCCAATGTTTTCTCTCCCTCTGATTCCAAACTGCACCAAAATCACTAACCTTTACAGTAAGATAATACTTTATTGATCCCCTTTGAGAAATTCACAGATACTTAACAGTATATAAAGTAGCCTCGTTAAAATTAGCCCCGTCTTTACCAGCTGAAACGTTGAAGTGATGTACACATTAATGCCTAAAAAATCATTAATTATAAATCAATGATATGATATTTCATGATTCTGAAATGGGTCATTAAATATAATAAGCAGCCTACTTTTACTTTTGGTAGCCCATGGTTTTTTCATCCTCCATATCTATTATCCACCACGCAGTATTTCTCTTTTTAAGACAGTCAAAATAGATTGAATAGAAGCCTTTATCCTGGCCTGAAGCAAGATATGTGAGCCTTGACTAGTCATATTTATAAAGCGACTCTCCTGTCACTTCTCTCGCACTGGTATAGCTCAGTGGTTACTTCGAACAAATATTCTTCCTGAAGAATTCCTGCTCTCTATCCCTCCCCGGGATCGAACCACGGGCGCTGTCCAGTGTTTTTTCCCCCTCCGATGCCATAATAGCTAACTTTTACACTAATGTATTCTTTAAGGACAAAAGCACTGTTGCAGCAAACTTTAATGCATATTAAAGTTTCTTTCTCCACAGCAGCGTCCCATCAGGACCTACCTAGCAGACAACAGCAGCCTTGATAAGGTCTGTTTCCTGATGTTATAGATGCACTGGTGTAGCTCAGTGGTTACTTCGCTCCTTGATTTATTGAATTATTAATATAATCACTCAATTATTTATTTATTAGTTGCTGCTTTTTATTTCTTTATTTTATTTCTTTATTTAGATATTTATTTTTGTATTTATTTCAGCATTTATTTTTGTATTTATTTGTGTATTTATTTATCCATCAATTCGTCATTATTTATCTTTCATACTCATTATCCACAGCAGTACGCAGTATTTTTTCTGTAAAGCATTCAAAATAGACTGGAAGAACAGTTCCCTTCTCGTTCTCGTTATCCTAGTCCTAAGCAAAACATGTGAGTCTTAACAAGTCATGTTTATAAAGCCACTGTCCTGCTCAAGCTGTCGCACTGGTGTAGCTCAGTGGTTACTTCGAACAACAATTCTACCTGAAGAATTTCCTGCTCTCTATCCCTCCCCGGGATCGAACCACGGGCGCTGTCCAGTGTTTTTCTCTCCATCTGATTCCAAAACAACTGCGACACAATAGCTAACTTTTACAGTAATGTCTTCTTTATGACAATAAAAGCACCGTTGCAACATTTGAAAGCTCCTTTTTCAGAAGCAGCGTCCCATCAGGACCTACCTAGCAGACAACAGCAGCCTTGATAAGGTCGGTTTCCTGCTGTTACAGATACACTGGTGTATCTCAGTGGTTACTTCGCTCCTCAAATCTATCTGATTACGTGGTTCTCTCCCTCCCCGGGATCAAACCACGGGCGCTGTCCAGAGTTTTCTCTCCCTCTGGTCTGACCTGCTGTCTTTCATTTTGTTAAAGACTCGACAAACAATTACATTGAGTAAAGCTTTCTTAGTATAGCAAATAAGGGACTTCAAACTTATTTCCACAAATCAGTGAAGCAGAATAGCTCTGATAGAAAATCAAATGCTTGTTTTGATTTATTGAATTATTAATATAATCACTCAATTATTTATTTATTAGTTGCTACTTTTTATTTCTTTATTTTATTTCTTTATTTAGATATTTATTTTTGTATTTATTTCAGCAATTATTTGTGTATTTATTTGTGTATTTATTTATCCATCAATTTGTCATTTTTTATCCTCCATACTCCTTATCCACAGCAGTACGCAGTATTTTTTTTGTAAAACATTCAAAATAGACTAGAAGAACAGTTCCCTTCTCAGTCCCGTTATCCTAGTCTTAAGCAAAACATGTGAGTCTTGAAAAGTCATGTTTATCAAGCCACTGTCCTGCTCAAGCTGTCGCACTGGTGTAGCTTAGTGGTTACTTCGAACAACAATTCTACCTGAAGAATACGCTGCTCTCTATCCCTCCCTGGGATCAAACCATGGGCGCTGTCCAGTGTTTTCTCTCCATCTGATTCCAAACTGCACCACAATAGCTAACTTTGACAGTAATGTCTTCTTTATGACAATAAAAGCACCGTTGCAGCATTTGAAAGCTCCTTTTTCCACAGCAGCGTCCCATCAGGACCTACAGAGCAGACAACAGCAGCCTTGATATGGTCTGTTTCCTGCTGTTACAGATGCACTGGGGTATCTCAGTGGTTACTTCGCTCCTCAAATCTATCTGATTACGTGGTTCTCTCCCTCCCTGGGATCAAACCACGGGCGCTGTCCAGTGTTTTCTCTCCCTCTGGTCTGACCTGCTGTCTTTCATTCTGTTAAAGACTCTAAGTACATCGGTCTCAGCTCTGTGTTCAAGATTCCAGGATCTCTTTCTGACCTTTTGTGGAACCACATAAGCCTACAGAGCACCACATCAGCAGCAATACTATTAGTGTGACAGGGCAGAAATCTCATCCAGTGAATAATATCAGATGACCACCAGAGGGAGACGTTCACCAGGGGGAGAATCAAGCTGGGGTCTTTAGGTGATGGTGAGGTTTGTGAACTGGCTCTTCTTGCAACCACACATTTTATTACAGAACTCAAGTGTTAATGTACAGGAAGTCAGGGGTCAAAGGTTTCAGTGATCCCCACAGACTCTACCTGCAGTCTGGATTGTCTGGTCTTCCATCCCTTTGCTGTCTGATGTCCAAACTGCATTTGCACATTCATTTCCACACATGATTCAAGATATTTTCTGAATCCTTACAATCCACTCTTCAACTCTGCAGATATAGACTAATGAACCAAGAACCATTCTTTCAACATAACTTTGAATTGTGTCTTTGGCTCCTTATTTGGTAACTGTGTTAACGGTTTCAAATATCATATATATATCATATCAATATCATATGGGCACTGTCCAATGTTTTCTCTCCCTCTGATTCCAAACTGCACCAAAATCACTAACCTTTACAGTAAGATAATACTTTATTGATCCCCTTTGAGAAATTCACAGATACTTAACAGTATATAAAGTAGCCTCGTTAAAATTAGCCCCGTCTTTACCAGCTGAAACGTTGAAGTGATGTACACATTAATGCCTAAAAAATCATTAATTATAAATCAATGATATGATATTTCATGATTCTGAAATGGGTCATTAAATATAATAAGCAGCCTACTTTTACTTTTGGTAGCCCATGGTTTTTTCATCCTCCATATCTATTATCCACCACGCAGTATTTCTCTTTTTAAGACAGTCAAAATAGATTGAAAAGAACCCTTTATCCTGGCCTGAAGCAAGATATGTGAGCCTTGACAAGTCATATTTATAAAGCGACTCTCCTGTCACTTCTCTCGCACTGGTATAGCTCAGTGGTTACTTCGAACAAATATTCTTCCTGAAGAATTCCTGCTCTCTATCCCTCCCCGGGATCGAACCACGGGCGCTGTCCAGTGTTTTTTCCCCCTCCGATGCCATAATAGCTAACTTTTACACTAATGTATTCTTTAAGGACAAAAGCACTGTTGCAGCAAACTTTAATGCATATTAAAGTTTCTTTCTCCACAGCAGCGTCCCATCAGGACCTACCTAGCAGACAACAGCAGCCTTGATAAGGTCTGTTTCCTGATGTTATAGATGCACTGGTGTAGCTCAGTGGTTACTTCGCTCCTTGATTTATTGAATTATTAATATAATCACTCAATTATTTATTTATTAGTTGCTGCTTTTTATTTCTTTATTTTATTTCTTTATTTAGATATTTATTTTTGTATTTATTTCAGCATTTATTTTTGTATTTATTTGTGTATTTATTTATCCATCAATTCGTCATTATTTATCTTTCATACCACAGCAGTACGCAGTATTTTTTCTGTAAAGCATTCAAAATAGACTGGAAGAACAGTTCCCTTCTCGTTCTCGTTATCCTAGTCCTAAGCAAAACATGTGAGTCTTAACAAGTCATGTTTATAAAGCCACTGTCCTGCTCAAGCTGTCGCACTGGTGTAGCTCAGTGGTTACTTCGAACAACAATTCTACCTGAAGAATTTCCTGCTCTCTATCCCTCCCCGGGATCGAACCACGGGCGCTGTCCAGTGTTTTTCTCTCCATCTGATTCCAAAACAACTGCGACACAATAGCTAACTTTTACAGTAATGTCTTCTTTATGACAATAAAAGCACCGTTGCAACATTTGAAAGGTCCTTTTTCAGAAGCAGCGTCCCATCAGGACCTACCTAGCAGACAACAGCAGCTTTGATAAGGTCGGTTTCCTGCTGTTACAGATACACTGGTGTATCTCAGTGGTTACTTCGCTCCTCAAATCTATCTGATTACGTGGTTCTCTCCCTCCCCGGGATCAAACCACGTGCGCTGTCCAGAGTTTTCTCTCCCTCTGGTCTGACCTGCTGTCTTTCATTTTGTTAAAGACTCGACAAACAATTACATTGAGTAAAGCTTTCTTAGTATAGCAAATAAGGGACTTCAAACTTATTTCCACAAATCAGTGAAGCAGAATAGCTCTGATAGAACATCAAATGCTTGTTTTGATTTATTGAATTATTAATATAATCACTCAATTATTTATTTATTAGTTGCTACTTTTTATTTCTTTATTTTATTTCTTTATTTAGATATTTATTTTTGTATTTATTTCAGCAATTATTTGTGTATTTATTTGTGTATTTATTTATCCATCAATTTGTCATTTTTTATCCTCCATACTCCTTATCCACAGCAGTACGCAATATTTTTTTTGTAAAACATTCAAAATAGACTAGAAGAACAGTTCCCTTCTCAGTCCCGTTATCCTAGTCTTAAGCAAAACATGTGAGTCTTGAAAAGTCATGTTTATCAAGCCACTGTCCTGCTCAAGCTGTCGCACTGGTATAGCTTAGTGGTTACTTCGAACAACAATTCTACCTGAAGAATACGCTGCTCTCTATCCCTCCCTGGGATCAAACCATGGGCGCTGTCCAGTGTTTTCTCTCCATCTGATTCCAAACTGCACCACAATAGCTAACTTTGACAGTAATGTCTTCTTTATGACAATAAAAGCACCGTTGCAGCATTTGAAAGCTCCTTTTTCCACAGCAGCGTCCCATCAGGACCTACAGAGCAGACAACAGCAGCCTTGATATGGTCTGTTTCCTGCTGTTACAGATGCACTGGGGTATCTCAGTGGTTACTTCGCTCCTCAAATCTATCTGATTACGTGGTTCTCTCCCTCCCTGGGATCAAACCACGGGCGCTGTCCAGTGTTTTCTCTCCCTCTGGTCTGACCTGCTGTCTTTCATTCTGTTAAAGACTCTAAGTACATCGGTCTCAGCTCTGTGTTCAAGATTCCAGGATCTCTTTCTGACCTTTTGTGGAACCACATAAGCCTACAGAGCACCACATCAGCAGCAATACTATTAGTGTGACAGGGCAGAAATCTCATCCAGTGAATAATATCAGATGACCACCAGAGGGAGACGTTCACCAGGGGGAGAATCAAGCTGGGGTCTTTAGGTGATGGTGAGGTTTGTGAACTGGCTCTTCTTGCAACCACACATTTTATTACAGAACTCAAGTGTTAATGTACAGGAAGTCAGGGGTCAAAGGTTTCAGTGATCCCCACAGACTCTACCTGCAGTCTGGATTGTCTGGTCTTCCATCCCTTTGCTGTCTGATGTCCAAACTGCATTTGCACATTCATTTCCACACATGATTCAAGATATTTTCTGAATCCTTACAATCCACTCTTCAACTCTGCAGATATAGACTAATGAACCAAGAACCATTCTTTCAACATAACTTTGAATTGTGTCTTTGGCTCCTTATTTGGTAACTGTGTTAACGGTTTCAAATATCATATATATATCATATCAATATCATATGGGCACTGTCCAATGTTTTCTCTCCCTCTGATTCCAAACTGCACCAAAATCACTAACCTTTACAGTAAGATAATACTTTATTGATCCCCTTTGAGAAATTCACAGATACTTAACAGTATATAAAGTAGCCTCGTTAAAATTAGCCCCGTCTTTACCAGCTGAAACGTTGAAGTGATGTACACATTAATGCCTAAAAAATCATTAATTATAAATCAATGATATGATATTTCATGATTCTGAAATGGGTCATTAAATATAATAAGCAGCCTACTTTTACTTTTGGTAGCCCATGGTTTTTTCATCCTCCATATCTATTATCCACCACGCAGTATTTCTCTTTTTAAGACAGTCAAAATAGATTGAAAAGAACCCTTTATCCTGGCCTGAAGCAAGATATGTGAGCCTTGACAAGTCATATTTATAAAGCGACTCTCCTGTCACTTCTCTCGCACTGGTATAGCTCAGTGGTTACTTCGAACAAATATTCTTCCTGAAGAATTCCTGCTCTCTATCCCTCCCCGGGATCGAACCACGGGCGCTGTCCAGTGTTTTTTCCCCCTCCGATGCCATAATAGCTAACTTTTACACTAATGTATTCTTTAAGGACAAAAGCACTGTTGCAGCAAACTTTAATGCATATTAAAGTTTCTTTCTCCACAGCAGCGTCCCATCAGGACCTACCTAGCAGACAACAGCAGCCTTGATAAGGTCTGTTTCCTGATGTTATAGATGCACTGGTGTAGCTCAGTGGTTACTTCGCTCCTTGATTTATTGAATTATTAATATAATCACTCAATTATTTATTTATTAGTTGCTGCTTTTTATTTCTTTATTTTATTTCTTTATTTAGATATTTATTTTTGTATTTATTTCAGCATTTATTTTTGTATTTATTTGTGTATTTATTTATCCATCAATTCGTCATTATTTATCTTTCATACCACAGCAGTACGCAGTATTTTTTCTGTAAAGCATTCAAAATAGACTGGAAGAACAGTTCCCTTCTCGTTCTCGTTATCCTAGTCCTAAGCAAAACATGTGAGTCTTAACAAGTCATGTTTATAAAGCCACTGTCCTGCTCAAGCTGTCGCACTGGTGTAGCTCAGTGGTTACTTCGAACAACAATTCTACCTGAAGAATTTCCTGCTCTCTATCCCTCTCCGGGATCGAACCACGGGCGCTGTCCAGTGTTTTTCTCTCCATCTGATTCCAAAACAACTGCGACACAATAGCTAACTTTTACAGTAATGTCTTCTTTATGACAATAAAAGCACCGTTGCAACATTTGAAAGGTCCTTTTTCAGAAGCAGCGTCCCATCAGGACCTACCTAGCAGACAACAGCAGCTTTGATAAGGTCTGTTTCCTGATGTTACAGATACACTGGTGTATCTCAGTGGTTACTTCGCTCCTCAAATCTATCTGATTACGTGGTTCTCTCCCTCCCCGGGATCAAACCACGTGCGCTGTCCAGAGTTTTCTCTCCCTCTGGTCTGACCTGCTGTCTTTCATTTTGTTAAAGACTCGACAAACAATTACATTGAGTAAAGCTTTCTTAGTATAGCAAATAAGGGACTTCAAACTTATTTCCACAAATCAGTGAAGCAGAATAGCTCTGATAGAACATCAAATGCTTGTTTTGATTTATTGAATTATTAATATAATCACTCAATTATTTATTTATTAGTTGCTACTTTTTATTTCTTTATTTTATTTCTTTATTTAGATATTTATTTTTGTATTTATTTCAGCAATTATTTGTGTATTTATTTGTGTATTTATTTATCCATCAATTTGTCATTTTTTATCCTCCATACTCCTTATCCACAGCAGTACGCAATATTTTTTTTGTAAAACATTCAAAATAGACTAGAAGAACAGTTCCCTTCTCAGTCCCGTTATCCTAGTCTTAAGCAAAACATGTGAGTCTTGAAAAGTCATGTTTATCAAGCCACTGTCCTGCTCAAGCTGTCGCACTGGTGTAGCTTAGTGGTTACTTCGAACAACAATTCTACCTGAAGAATACGCTGCTCTCTATCCCTCCCTGGGATCAAACCATGGGCGCTGTCCAGTGTTTTCTCTCCATCTGATTCCAAACTGCACCACAATAGCTAACTTTGACAGTAATGTCTTCTTTATGACAATAAAAGCACCGTTGCAACATTTGAAAGCTCCTTTTTCAGAAGCAGCGTCCCATCAGGACCTACAGAGCAGACAACAGCAGCCTTGATATGGTCTGTTTCCTGCTGTTACAGATGCACTGGGGTATCTCAATGGTTACTTCGCTCCTCAAATCTATCTGATTACGTGGTTCTCTCCCTCCCTGGGATCAAACCACGGGTGCTGTCCAGTGTTTTCTCTCCCTCTGGTCTGACCTGCTGTCTTTCATTCTGTTAAAGACTCTAAGTACATCGGTCTCAGCTCTGTGTTCAAGATTCCAGGATCTCTTTCTGACCTTTTGTGGAACCACATAAGCCTACAGAGCACCACATCAGCAGCAATACTATTAGTGTGACAGGGCAGAAATCTCATCCAGTGAATCTTATCAGATGACCACCAGAGGGAGACGTTCACCAGGGGGAGAATCAAGCTGGGGTCTTTAGGTGATGGTGAGGTTTGTGAACTGGCTCTTCTTGCAACCACACATTTTATTACAGAACTCAATTGTTAATGGACAGGAAGTCAGGGGTCAAAGGTTTCAGTGATCCCCACAGACTCTACCTGCAGTCTGGATTGTCTGGTCTTCCATCCCTTTGCTGTCTGATGTCCAAACTGCATTTGCACATTCATTTCCACACATGATTCAAGATATTTTCTGAATCCTTACAATCCACTCTTCAACTCTGCAGATATAGACTAATGAACCAAGAACCATTCTTTCAACATAACTTTGAATTGTGTCTTTGGCTCCTTATTTGGTAACTGTGTTAACGGTTTCAAATATCATATATATATCATATCAATATCATATGGGCACTGTCCAATGTTTTCTCTCCCTCTGATTCCAAACTGCACCAAAATCACTAACCTTTACAGTAAGATAATACTTTATTGATCCCCTTTGAGAAATTCACAGATACTTAACAGTATATAAAGTAGCTTCGTTAAAATTAGCCCCGTCTTTACCAGCTGAAACGTTGAAGTGATGTACACATTAATGCCTAAAAAATCATTAATTATAAATCAATGATATGATATTTCATGATTCTGAAATGGGTCATTAAATATAATAAGCAGTCTACTTTTACTTTTGGTAGCCCATGGTTTTTTCATCCTCCATATCTATTATCCACCACGCAGTATTTCTCTTTTTAAGACAGTCAAAATAGATTGAATAGAAGCCTTTATCCTGGCCTGAAGCAAGATATGTGAGCCTTGACAAGTCATATTTATAAAGCGACTCTCCTGTCACTTCTCTCGCACTGGTATAGCTCAGTGGTTACTTCGAACAAATATTCTTCCTGAAGAATTCCTGCTCTCTATCCCTCCCCGGGATCGAACCACGGGCGCTGTCCAGTGTTTTTTCCCCCTCCGATGCCAAACTGCGCCATAATAGCTAACTTTTACACTAATGTATTCTTTAAGGACAAAAGCACTGTTGCAGCAAACTTTAATGCATATTAAAGTTTCTTTCTCCACAGCAGCGTCCCATCAGGACCTACCTAGCAGACAACAGCAGCCTTGATAAGGTCTGTTTCCTGATGTTATAGATGCACTGGTGTAGCTCAGTGGTTACTTCGCTCCTTGATTTATTGAATTATTAATATAATCACTCAATTATTTATTTATTAGTTGCTGCTTTTTATTTCTTTATTTTATTTCTTTATTTAGATATTTATTTTTGTATTTATTTCAGCATTTATTTTTGTATTTATTTGTGTATTTATTTATCCATCAATTCGTCATTATTTATCTTTCATACTCATTATCCACAGCAGTACGCAGTATTTTTTCTGTAAAGCATTCAAAATAGACTGGAAGAACAGTTCCCTTCTCGTTCTCGTTATCCTAGTCCTAAGCAAAACATGTGAGTCTTAACAAGTCATGTTTATAAAGCCACTGTCCTGCTCAATCTGTCGCACTGGTGTAGCTCAGTGGTTACTTCGAACAAATATTCTACCTGAAGAATTTCCTGCTCTTTATCCCTCCCCGGGATCGAACCACGGGCGCTGTCCAGTGTTTTTCTCTCCATCTGATTCCAAAACAACTGCGACACAATAGCTAACTTTTACAGTAATGTCTTCTTTATGACAATAAAAGCACCGTTGCAACATTTGAAAGCTCCTTTTTCAGAAGCAGCGTCCCATCAGGACCTAGCAGACAACAGCAGCCTTGATAAGGTCTATTTTCTGCTGTTACAGATACACTGCTGTATCTCAGTGGTTACTTCGCTCCTCAAATCTATCTGATTACGTGGTTCTCTCCCTCCCCAGGATCAAACCACAGGCGCTGTCCTGTGTTTTCTCTCCCTCTGGTCTGACCTGCTGTCTTTCATTCTGTTGAAGACTCTCAACACAACAATTACATTGAGTAAAGCTGTCTCAGTTTGGCAAATATAAGATTAAACACTTATTTCCACATATCAGTGAAGCAGAGTAGCTCTGATAGAACATCAAAGGCTTGTTTTGATTTATTGAATTATTAATATAATCACTCATTTATTTATTAGTTGCTGTTTTTTATTTCTTTATTTTATTTCTTTATTTAGATATTTATTTTTGTATTTATTTCAGCATTTATTTGTGTATTTATTTATCCATCAATTTGTCATTTTTTATCCTCCATACTCATTATCCACAGCAGTACGCAGTATTTTTTCTGTAAAGCATTCAAAATAGACTGGAAGAACAGTTCCCTTCTCGTTCCCGTTATCCTAGTCCTAAGCAAAACATGTGAGTCTTAACAAGTCATGTTTATAAAGCCACTGTCCTGCTCAATCTGTCGCACTGGTGTAGCTCAGTGGTTACTTTGAACAACAATTCTACCTGAATAATTTCCTGATCTCTATCCCTCCCCGGGATCGAACCACGGGTGCTGTCTAGTGTTTTCTCTATGTCCGTTCCAAACTGCGGCGCAAAAGCTATCTTTTACAGTAATGAATATTAAAGCTCCTTTCTCCACAGCGTACCATTAGAACCTACTGAGCAGACAACAGCAGCCTTCATAAGGCCTTTCTCCTACTGTTACAAATGCACTGGTATAGCTCAGTGGTTACTTCGAACAAATATTCTTTCTGAAGAGTTTCCTGCTCTCTATCCCTCCCCGGGATCGAACCACGGGCGCTGTCCAGTGTTTTTCTCTCCATCTGATTCTAAAACAACTGTGCCACAATAGCTAACTTTTACAGTAATGTTTTCTTTATGACAATAAAAGCATCGTTGCAGCATTTGAAAGCTCCTTTTTCCACAGCAGCGTCCCATCAGGACCTACCTAGCAGACAACAGCAGCCTTGATAAGGTCTGTTTCCTGCTGTTACAGATACACTGGTGTATCTCAGTGGTTACTTCGCTCCTCAAATCTATCTGATTACGTGGTTCTCTCCCTCCCCGGGATCAAACCACGGGCGCTGTCCAGTGTTTTCTCTCCCTCTGGTCTGACCTGATGTCTTTCATTTTGTTAAAGACTCGACAAACAATTACATTGAGTAAAGCTGTCTTAGTATAGCAAATAAGGGACTTCAAACTTATTTCCACAAATCAGTGAAGCAGAATAGCTCTGATAGAACATCAAATGCTTGTTTTGATTTATTGAATTATTAATATAATCACTCAATTATTTATTTATTAGTTGCTACTTTTTATTTCTTTATTTTATTTCTTTATTTAGATATTTATTTTTGTATTTATTTCAGCAATTATTTGTGTATTTATTTGTGTATTTATTTATCCATCAATTTGTCCTTTTTTATCCTCCATACTCCTTATCCACAGCAGTACGCAGTATTTTTTTTGTAAAACATTCAAAATAGACTAGAAGAACAGTTCCCTTCTCAGTCCCGTTATCCTAGTCTTAAGCAAAACATGTGAGTCTTGAAAACTCATGTTTATCAAGCCACTGTCCTGCTCAAGCTGTCGCACTGGTATAGCTCAGTGGTTACTTCGAACAACAATTCTACCTGAAGAATACGCTGCTCTCTATCCCTCCCTGGGATCGACCCACGGGCGCTGTCCAGTGTTTTCTCTCCCTCTGATTACAAACTGCACCACAATAGCTAACTTTTACAGTAATGTTTTCTTTATGACAAAAAAAGCATCGTTGCAGCATTTGAAAGCTCCTTTTTCCACAGCAGTGTCCCATCAGGACCTACAGAGCAGACAACAGCAGCCTTGATAAGGTCTATTTTCTGCTGTTACAGATGCGCTGGTGTAGCTCAGTGGTTACTTCGTTCCTCAAATCTATTTGATTACGTGGTTCTCTCCCTCCCCGGGATCAAACCACGGGTGCTGTCCTGTGTTTTCTCTCCCTCTGGTCTGACCTACTGTCTTTCATTCTGTTTAAGACTCTCAACACAACAATTACATTGAGTAAAGCTGTCTCAGTTTGGCAAATATAAGAGTAAACACTTATTTCCACATATCAGTGAAGCAGAGTAGCTCTGATAGAACATCAAAGGCTTGTTTTGATTTATTGAATTATTAATATAATCACTCATTTATTTATTAATTAGTTCCTGTTTTTTATTTCTTTATTTTATTTCTTTAGTTAGATATTTATTTTTGTATTTATTTCAGCATTTATTTGTGTATTTATTTATCCATCAATTTGTCATTTTTTATCCTCCATACTCATTATCCACAGCAGTACGCAGTATTTTTTCTGTAAAGCATTCAAAATAGACTGGAAGAACACTTCCCTTCTCGTTCCCGTTATCCTAGTCCTAAGCAAAACATGTGAGTCTTAACAAGTCATGTTTATAAAGCCACTGTCCTGCTCAAGCTGTCGCACTGGTATAGCTCAGTGGTTACTTCGAACAACAATTCTACCTGAAGAATTTCCTGCTCTCTATCCCTCCCCGGGATCGAACCACGGGCGCTGTCCAGTGTTTTCACTCTGTCCGTTCCAAACTGCGCCACAATAGCTATCTTTTACAGTAATGCATATTAAAGCTCCTTTCTCCACAGCGTACCATTAGAGCCTACAGAGCAGACAACAGCTGCCGTCATAAGGCCTTTCTCCTACTGTTACAAATGCACTGGTATAGCTCAGTGGTTACTTCGAACAAATATTCTTTCTGAAGAATTTCCTGCTCTCTATCCCTCTCCGGGATCGAACCACGGGCGCTGTCCAGTGTTTTCTCTCCATCTGATTCCAAAACAACTGCGACACAATAGCTAACTTTTACAGTAATGTCTTCTTTATGACAATAAAAGCACCGTTGCAACATTTGAAAGCTCCTTTTTCAGAAGCAGCGTCCCATCAGGACCTAGCAGACAACAGCAGCCTTGATAAGGTCGGTTTCCTGCTGTTACAGATACACTGGTGTATCTCAGTGGTTACTTCGCTCCTCAAATCTATCTGATTACGTGGTTCTCTCCCTCCCCGGGATCAAACCACGGGCGCTGTCCAGTGTTTTCTCTCCCTCTGGTCTGACCTGCTGTCTTTCATTTTGTTAAAGACTCGACAAACAATTACATTGAGTAAAGCTGTCTTAGTATAGCAAATAAGGGACTTCAAACTTATTTCCACAAATCAGTGAAGCAGAATAGCTCTGATAGAACATCAAATGCTTGTTTTGATTTATTGAATTATTAATATAATCACTCAATTATTTATTTATTAGTTGCTACTTTTTATTTCTTTATTTTATTTCTTTATTTAGATATTTATTTTTGTATTTATTTCAGCAATTATTTGTGTATTTATTTGTGTATTTATTTATCCATCAATTTGTCCTTTTTTATCCTCCATACTCCTTATCCACAGCAGTACGCAGTATTTTTTTTGTAAAACATTCAAAATAGACTAGAAGAACAGTTCCCTTCTCAGTCCCGTTATCCTAGTCTTAAGCAAAACATGTGAGTCTTGAAAAGTCATGTTTATCAAGCCACTGTCCTGCTCAAGCTGTCGCACTGGTATAGCTTAGTGGTTACTTCGAACAACAATTCTACCTGAAGAATACGCTGCTCTCTATCCCTCCCTGGGATCAAACCATGGGCGCTGTCCAGTGTTTTCTCTCCATCTGATTCCAAACTGCACCACAAAAGCTAACTTTGACAGTAATGTCTTCTTTATGACAATAAAAGCACCGTTGCAGCATTTGAAAGCTCCTTTTTCCACAGCAGCGTCCCATCAGGACCTACAGAGCAGACAACAGCAGCCTTGATATGGTCTGTTTCCTGCTGTTACAGATGCACTGGGGTATCTCAGTGGTTACTTCGCTCCTCAAATCTATCTGATTACGTGGTTCTCTCCCTCCCTGGGATCAAACCACGGGCGCTGTCCAGTGTTTTCTCTCCCTCTGGTCTGACCTGCTGTCTTTCATTCTGTTAAAGACTCTAAGTACATCGGTCTCAGCTCTGTGTTCAAGATTCCAGGATCTCTTTCTGACCTTTTGTGGAACCATATAAGCCTACAGAGCACCTAATCAGCAGCAATACTATTAGTGTGACAGGGCAGAAATCTCATCCAGTGAATCTTATCAGATGACCACCAGAGGGAGACGTTCACCAGGGGGAGAATCAAGCTGGGGTCTTTAGGTGATGGTGAGGTTTGTGAACTGGCTCTTCTTGCAACCACACATTTTATTACAGAACTCAATTGTTAATGGACAGGAAGTCAGGGGTCAAAGGTTTCAGTGATCCCCACAGACTCTACCTGCAGTCTGGATTGTCTGGTCTTCCATCCCTTTGCTGTCTGATGTCCAAACTGCATTTGCACATTCATTTCCACACATGATTCAAGATATTTTCTGAATCCTTACAATCCACTCTTCAACTCTGCAGATATAGACTAATGAACCAAGAACCATTCTTTCAACATAACTTTGAATTGTGTCTTTGGCTCCTTATTTGGTAACTGTGTTAACGGTTTCAAATATCATATATATATCATATCAATATCATATGGGCACTGTCCAATGTTTTCTCTCCCTCTGATTCCAAACTGCACCAAAATCACTAACCTTTACAGTAAGATAATACTTTATTGATCCCCTTTGAGAAATTCACAGATACTTAACAGTATATAAAGTAGCCTCGTTAAAATTAGCCCCGTCTTTACCAGCTGAAACGTTGAAGTGATGTACACATTAATGCCTAAAAAATCATTAATTATAAATCAATGATATGATATTTCATGATTCTGAAATGGGTCATTAAATATAATAAGCAGCCTACTTTTACTTTTGGTAGCCCATGGTTTTTTCATCCTCCATATCTATTATCCACCACGCAGTATTTCTCTTTTTAAGACAGTCAAAATAGATTGAATAGAAGCCTTTATCCTGGCCTGAAGCAAGATATGTGAGCCTTGACAAGTCATATTTATAAAGCGACTCTCCTGTCACTTCTCTCGCACTGGTATAGCTCAGTGGTTACTTCGAACAAATATTCTTCCTGAAGAATTCCTGCTCTCTATCCCTCCCCGGGATCGAACCACGGGCGCTGTCCAGTGTTTTTTCCCCCTCCGATGCCAAACTGCGCCATAATAGCTAACTTTTACACTAATGTATTCTTTAAGGACAAAAGCACTGTTGCAGCAAACTTTAATGCATATTAAAGTTTCTTTCTCCACAGCAGCGTCCCATCAGGACCTACCTAGCAGACAACAGCAGCCTTAATAAGGTCTGTTTCCTGATGTTATAGATGCACTGGTGTAGCTCAGTGGTTACTTCGCTCCTTGATTTATTGAATTATTAATATAATCACTCAATTATTTATTTATTAGTTGCTGCTTTTTATTTCTTTATTTTATTTCTTTATTTAGATATTTATTTTTGTATTTATTTCAGCATTTATTTTTGTATTTATTTGTGTATTTATTTATCCATCAATTCGTCATTATTTATCTTTCATACTCATTATCCACAGCAGTACGCAGTATTTTTTCTGTAAAGCATTCAAAATAGACTGGAAGAACAGTTCCCTTCTCGTTCTCGTTATCCTAGTCCTAAGCAAAACATGTGAGTCTTAACAAGTCATGTTTATAAAGCCACTGTCCTGCTCAATCTGTCGCACTGGTGTAGCTCAGTGGTTACTTCGAACAACAATTCTACCTGAAGAATTTCCTGCTCTTTATCCCTCCCCGGGATCGAACCACGGGCGCTGTCCAGTGTTTTTCTCTCCATCTGATTCCAAACTGCACCACAATAGCTAACTTTGACAGTAATGTCTTCTTTATGACAATAAAAGCACCGTTGCAGCATTTGAAAGCTCCTTTTTCCACAGCAGCGTCCCATCAGGACCTACAGAGCAGGCAACAGCAGCCTTGATAAGGTCGGTTTCCTGCTGTTACAGATACACTGGTGTATCTCAGTGGTTACTTCGCTCCTCAAATCTATCTGATTACGTGGTTCTCTCCCTCCCCGGGATCAAACCACGGGCGCTGTCCAGAGTTTTCTCTCCCTCTGGTCTGACCTGATGTCTTTCATTTTGTTAAAGACTCGACAAACAATTACATTGAGTAAAGCTTTCTTAGTATAGCAAATAAGGGACTTCAAACTTATTTCCACAAATCAGTGAAGCAGAATAGCTCTGATAGAAAATCAAATGCTTGTTTTGATTTATTGAATTATTAATATAATCACTCAATTATTTATTTATTAGTTGCTACTTTTTATTTCTTTATTTTATTTCTTTATTTAGATATTTATTTTTGTATTTATTTCAGCAATTATTTGTGTATTTATTTGTGTATTTATTTATCCATCAATTTGTCATTTTTTATCCTCCATACTCCTTATCCACAGCAGTACGCAGTATTTTTTTTGTAAAACATTCAAAATAGACTAGAAGAACAGTTCCCTTCTCAGTCCCGTTATCCTAGTCTTAAGCAAAACATGTGAGTCTTGAAAAGTCATGTTTATCAAGCCACTGTCCTGCTCAAGCTGTCGCACTGGTGTAGCTCAGTGGTTACTTCGAACAACAATTCTACCTGAAGAATACGCTGCTCTCTATCCCTCCCTGGGATCAAACCATGGGCGCTGTCCAGTGTTTTCTCTCCATCTGATTCCAAACTGCACCACAATAGCTAACTTTCACAGTAATGTCTTCTTTATGACAATAAAAGCATCGTTGCAGCATTTGAAAGCTCCTTTTTCCACAGCAGTGTCCCATCAGGACCTAGCAGACAACAGCAGCCTTGATATGGTCTGTTTCCTGCTGTTACAGATGCACTGGTGTAGCTCAGTGGTTACTTCGCTCCTCAAATCTATCTGATTACGTGGTTCTCTCCCTCCCCGGGATCAAACCACGGGCGCTGTCCAGTGTTTTCTCTCCCTCTGGTCTGACCTGCCTTCTTTCATTCTGTTAAAGACTCTAAGTACATCGGTCTCAGCTCTGTGTTCAAGATTCCAGGATCTCTTTCTGACCTTTTGTGGAACCATATAAGCCTACAGAGCACCTAATCAGCAGCAATACTATTAGTGTGACAGGGCAGAAATCTCATCCAGTGAATATTATCAGATGACCACCAGAGGGAGACGTTCACCAGGGGGGGAATCAAGCTGGGGTCTTTAGGTGATGGTGAGGTTTGTGAACTGGCTCTTCTTGCAACCACACATTTTATTACAGAACTCCAGTGTTAATGGACAGGAAGTCAGGGGTCAAAGGTTTCAGTGATCCCCACAAACTCTACCTGCAGTCTGGTTTGTCTGGTCTTCTTTCACTTTGCTGTCTGATATCCAAACTGCATTTGCACATTCATTTCCACATATGATTCAAGACCTTTTCTGAATCCTTAGAATCCACTCTTCAACTCTACAGATATAGACTAATGAACCAAGGAGCATTCTTTCAACATGACTTTGAATTGTATCTTTGGCTCCTTATCTGGCAACTGTGTGAACGGTTTCAAATATCACATATATCATATCAATATCATATGGGCACTGTCCAATGTTTTCTCTCCCTCTGATTCCAAACTGCACCAAAATCACTAACCTTTACAGTAAGATAATACTTTATTGATCCCCTTTTGAGAAATTCACAGATACTTAGCGGTATATAAAGTAGCCTCATTAAAATTAGCCCTGTCTTTACCAGCAGAAACGTTGAAGTGATGTACACATTAATGCCTAAAAAATCAATAATTACAAATCAATGATATGATATTTCATGATTCTGAAATGGGTCATTAAATATAATAAGCAGCCTACTTTTACTTTTGTTAGCCCATGGTTTTTTCACCCTCCATATCTATTATCCACCATGCAGTATTTCTCTTTTTAAGACAGTCAAAATAGACTGAAAATAACCCTTTATCCTGGCCTGAAGCAAGATCTGTGAGCCTTGACAAGTCATATTTATAAAGCGACTCTCCTGTCACTTCTCTCGCACTGGTATAGCTCAGTGGTTACTTCGAACAACAATTCTACCTGAAGAATTTCCTGCTCTCTATCCCTCCCCGGGATCGAACCAAGGTCGCTGTCCAATGTTTTCTCTCTGTCCGTTCCAAACTGCGCCACAATAGCTATCTTTTACAGTAATGCATATTACAGCTCCTCTCTCCTCGGTGTCACATTAGAACTTACAGAGCAGACAACAGCAGCCTTCATAAAGCCTTTCCCCTTCTATGATAACTGCGCTGGTATAGCTCAGTGGTTACTTCGAACAAATATTCTTCCTGAAGAATTCCTGCTCTCTATCCCTCCCCGGGATCGAACCACGGGCGCTGTCCAGTGTTTTTTCCCCCTCCGATGCCAAACTGCGCCATAATAGCTAACTTTTACACTAATGTATTCTTTAAGGACAAAAGCACTGTTGCAGCAAACTGTAATGCACATTAAAGTTTCTTTCTCCACAGCAGCGTCCCATCAGGACCTACCTAGCAGACAACAGCAGCCTTGATAAGGTCTGTTTCCTGATGTTATAGATGCACTGGTGTAGCTCAGTGGTTACTTCGCTCCTTGATTTATTGAATCATTAATATAATCACTCAATTATTTATTTATTAGTTGCTGCTTTTTATTTCTTTATTTTATTTCTTTATTTAGATATTTATTTTTGTATTTATTTCAGCATTTATTTTTGTATTTATTTGTGTATTTATTTATCCATCAATTCGTCATTATTTATCTTTCATACTCATTATCCACAGCAGTACGCAGTATTTTTTCTGTAAAGCATTCAAAATAGACTGGAAGAACAGTTCCCTTCTCGTTCCCGTTATCCTAGTCCTAAGCAAAACATGTGAGTCTTAACAAGTCATGTTTATAAAGCCACTGTCCTGCTCAATCTGTCGCACTGGTATAGCTCAGTGGTTACTTCGAACAACAATTCTACCTGAAGAATTTCCTGCTCTCTATCCCTCCCCGGGATCGAACCACGGGCGCTGTCCAGTGTTTTTCTCTCCATCTGATTCCAAAACAACTGCGACACAATAGCTAACTTTTACAGTAATGTCTTCTTTATGACAATAAAAGCACCGTTGCAACATTTGAAAGCTCCTTTTTCAGAAGCAGCGTCCCATCAGGACCTACAGAGCAGGCAACAGCAGCCTTGATAAGGTCTGTTTCCTGCTGTTACAGATACACTGGTGTATCTCAGTGGTTACTTCGCTCCTCAAATCTATCTGATTACGTGGTTCTCTCCCTCCCCGGGATCAAACCACGGGCGCTGTCCAGTGTTTTCTCTCCCTCTGGTCTGACCTGCTGTCTTTCATTTTGTTAAAGACTCGACAAACAATTACATTGAGTAAAGCTTTCTTAGTATAGCAAATAAGGGACTTCAAACTTATTTCCACAAATCAGTGAAGCAGAATAGCTCTGATAGAACATCAAATGCTTGTTTTGATTTATTGAATTATTAATATAATCACTCAATTATTTATTTATTAGTTGCTACTTTTTATTTCTTTATTTTATTTCTTTAGTTAGATATTTATTTTTGTATTTATTTCAGCATTTATTTGTGTATTTATTTGTGTATTTATTTATCCATCAATTCGTCATTATTTATCCTTCATACTCATTATCCACAGCAGTACGCAGTATTTTTTCTGTAAAGCATTCAAAATAGACTGGAAGAACAGTTCCCTTCTCGTTCCCGTTATCCTAGTCCGAAGTAAAAAATGTGAGTCTTAACAAGTCATGTTTATAAAGCCACTGTCCTGCTCAAGCTGTCGCACTGGTATAGCTCAGAGGTTACTTCGAACAACAATTCTACCTGAAGAATTTCCTGCTCTCTATCCCTCCCTGGGATCGAACCACAGGCGCTGTCCAGTGTTTTCTCTCCATCTGATTCCAAACTGCACCACAATAGCTAACTTTTACAGTAATGTCTTCTTTATGACAATAAAAGCACCGTTGCAGCATTTGAAAGCTCCTTTTTCCACAGCAGCGTCCCATCAGGACCTACCTAGCAGACAACAACAGCCTTGATAAGGTCTGTTTCCTGCTGTTACAGATACACTGGTGTAGCTCAGTTGTTACTTCGCTCCTCAAATCTATCTGATTACGTGGTTCTCTCCCTCCCCGGGATCAAACCACGGGCGCTGTCCAGTGTTTTCTCTCCCTCTGGTCTGACCTGCTGTCTTTCATTTTGTTAAAGACTCGACAAACAATTACATTGAGTAAAGCTGTCTTAGTTTAGCAATAAGTGACTTCACACGTATTTCCACAAATCAGTGAAGCAAAGTAGCTCTGATAGAACATCAAAGGCTTGTTTTGATTTATTGAATCATTAATTCAATCACTCATTTATTTATTAGTTTCTGTTTTTATTTATTTATTTCATTTCTTTATTTAGATATTTCTTTATTTTATTTTTGTATTCATTTCAGCAATTATTTGTGTATTTATTTGTGTATTTATTTATCCATCAATTTGTCCTTTTTTATCCTCCATACTCCTTATCCACAGCAGTACGCAGTATTTTTTTTGTAAAACATTCAAAATAGACTAGAAGAACAGTTCCCTTCTCAGTCCCGTTATCCTAGTCTTAAGCAAAACATGTGAGTCTTGAAAATTCATGTTTATCAAGCCACTGTCCTGCTCAAGCTGTCGCACTGGTGTAGCTCAGTGGTTACTTCGAACAACAATTCTACCTGAAGAATACGCTGCTCTCTATCCCTCCCTGGGATCAAACCATGGGCGCTGTCCAGTGTTTTCTCTCCATCTGATTCCAAACTGCACCACAATAGCTAACTTTGACAGTAATGTCTTCTTTATGACAATAAAAGCACCGTTGCAGCATTTGAAAGCTCCTTTTTCCACAGCAGCGTCCCATCAGGACCTACAGAGCAGACAACAGCAGCCTTGATATGGTCTGTTTCCTGCTGTTACAGATGCACTGGGGTATCTCAGTGGTTACTTCGCTCCTCAAATCTATCTGATTACGTGGTTCTCTCCCTCCCTGGGATCAAACCACGGGCGCTGTCCAGTGTTTTCTCTCCCTCTGGTCTGACCTGCTGTCTTTCATTCTGTTAAAGACTCTAAGTACATCGGTCTCAGCTCTGTGTTCAAGATTCCAGGATCTCTTTCTGACCTTTTGTGGAACCATATAAGCCTACAGAGCACCTAATCAGCAGCAATACTATTAGTGTGACAGGGCAGAAATCTCATCCAGTGAATAATATCAGATGACCACCAGAGGGAGACGTTCACCAGGGGGAGAATCAAGCTGGGGTCTTTAGGTGATGGTGAGGTGTGTGAACTGGCTCTTCTTGCAACCACACATTTTATTACAGAACTCCAGTGTTAATGGACAGGAAGTCAGGGGTCAAAGGTTTCAGTGATCCCCACAGACTCTATCTGCAGTCTGGTTTGTCTGGTCTTCCATCCCTTTGCTGTCTGATGTCCAAACTGCATTTGCACATTCATTTCCACACATGATTCAAGATATTTTCTGAATCCTTACAATCCACTCTTCAACTCTGCAGATATAGACTAATGAACCAAGAACCATTCTTTCAACATAACTTTGAATTGTATCTTTGGCTCCTTATTTGGCAACTGTGTTAACGGTTTCAAATATCATATATATATCATATCAATATCATATGGGCACTGTCCAATGTTTTCTCTCCCTCTGATTCCAAACTGCACCAAAATCACTAACCTTTACAGTAAGATAAGACTTTATTGATCCCCTTTGAGAAATTCACAGATACTTAGCAGTATATAAAGTAGCCTCGTTAAAATTAGCCCCGTCTTTACCAGCTGAAACGTTGAAGTGATGTACACATTAATGCCTAAAAAATCATTAATTATAAATCAATGATATGATATTTCATGATTCTGAAATGGGTCATTAAATATAATAAGCAGCCTACTTTTACTTTTGGTAGCCCATGGTTTTTTCATCCTCCATATCTATTATCCACCACGCAGTATTTCTCTTTTTAAGACAGTCAAAATAGACTGAAAAGAACCCTTTATCCTGGCCTGAAGCAAGATATGTGAGCCTTGACAAGTCATATTTATAAAGCGACTCTCCTGTAACTTCTCTCGCACTGGTATAGCTCAGTGGTTACTTCGAACAACAATTCTACCTGAAGAATTTCCTGCTCTCTATCCCTCCCCGGGATCGAACCACGGGCGCTGTCCAGTGTTTTCTCTCCATCTGGTCTGACCTGCTGTCTTTCATTTTGTTAAAGACTCGACAAACAATTACATTGAGTAAAGCTGTCTTAGTTTAGCAAATAAGTGACTTCACACGTATTTCCACAAATCAGTGAAGCAAAGTAGCTCTGATAGAACATCAAAGGCTTGTTTTGATTTATTGAATCATTAATTCAATCACTCATTTATTTATTAGTTTCTGTTTTTATTTATTTATTTCATTTCTTTATTTAGATATTTCTTTATTTTATTTTTGTATTCATTTCAGCAATTATTTTTGTATTTATTTGTGTATTTATTTATCCATCAATTTGTCAATATTTATCCTCCATACTCATTATCCACAGCAGTACGCAGTATTTTATTTGTAAAACATTCAAAATAGACTGGAAGAACTGTTCCCTTCTAGTTCCCGATATCCTAGTCCGAAGCAAAACATTTGAGTGTTAACAAGTCATGTTTATAAAGCCACTGTCCTGCTCAAGCTGTCCCACTGGTGTAGCTCAGTGGTTACTTCGAACATCAATTCTCTCTGAAGAATTCGCTGATCTCTATCCCTCCCCGGGATCGAACCACGGGCGCTGTCCAGTGTTTTCTCTCCATCTGGTCTGACCTGCCTTCTTTCATTCTGTTAAAGACTCTAAGTACATCGGCCTCAGCTCTGTCTTCAAGATTCCAGGATCTCTTTCTGACCTTTTGTGGAACCACATAAGCCTACAGAGCACCACATCAGCAGCAATACTATTAGTGTGACAGGGCAGAAATCTCATCCAGTGAATATTATCAGATGACCACCAGAGGGAGACGTTCACCAGGGGGAGAATCAAGCTGGGGTCTTTAGGTGATAGTCAGGTTTGTGAACTGGCTCTTCTTGCAACCACACATTTTATTACAGAACTCCAGTGTTAATGGACAGGAAGTCAGGGGTCAAAGGTTTCAGTGATCCCCACAAACTCTACCTGCAGTCTGGTTTGTCTGGTCTTCTTTCACTTTGCTGTCTGATATCCAAACTGCATTTGCACATTCATTTCCACATATGATTCAAGACCTTTTCTGAATCCTTAGAATCCACTCTTCAACTCTACAGATATAGACTAATGAACCAAGGAGCATTCTTTCAACATGACTTTGAATTGTATCTTTGGCTCCTTATCTGGCAACTGTGTGAACGGTTTCAAATATCACATATATCATATCAATATCATATGGGCACTGTCCAATGTTTTCTCTCCCTCTGATTCCAAACTGCACCAAAATTACTAACCTTTACAGTAAGATAATACTTTATTGATCCCCTTTTGAGAAATTCACAGATACTTAGCGGTATATAAAGTAGCCTCATTAAAATTAGCCCTGTCTTTACCAGCAGAAACGTTGAAGTGATGTACACATTAATGCCTAAAAAATCAATAATTACAAATCAATGATATGATATTTCATGATTCTGAAATGGGTCATTAAATATAATAAGCAGCCTACTTTTACTTTTGTTAGCCCATGGTTTTTTCACCCTCCATATCTATTATCCACCATGCAGTATTTCTCTTTTTAAGACAGTCAAAATAGACTGAAAATAACCCTTTATCCTGGCCTGAAGCAAGATCTGTGAGCCTTGACAAGTCATATTTATAAAGCGACTCTCCTGTAACTTCTCTCGCACTGGTATAGTTCAGTGGTTACTTCGAACAACAATTCTACCTGAAGAATTTCCTGCTCTCTATCCCTCCCCGGGATCGAACCACGGGCGCTGTCCAGTGTTTTCTCTCTGTCCGTTCCAAACTGCGCCACAATAGCTATCTTTTACAGTAATGCATATTACAGCTCCTCTCTCCTCGGTGTCACATTAGAACTTACAGAGCAGACAACAGCAGCCTTCATAAAGCCTTTCCCCTTCTATGATAACCGCGCTGGTATAGCTCAGTGGTTACTTCGAACAAATATTCTTCCTGAAGTATTCCTGCTCTCTATCCCTCCCCGGGATCGAACCACGGGCGCTGTCCAGTGTTTTTCCCCCCTCCGATGCCAAACTGCGCCATAATAGCTAACTTTTACACTAATGTATTCTTTAAGGACAAAAGCACTGTTGCAGCAAACTTTAATGCATATTAAAGTTTCTTTCTCCACAGCAGCGTCCCATCAGGACCTACCTAGCAGACAACAGCAGCCTTGATAAGGTCTGTTTCCTGATGTTATAGATGCACTGGTGTAGCTCAGTGGTTACTTCGCTCCTTGATTTATTGAATCATTAATATAATCACTCAATTATTTATTTATTAGTTGCTGCTTTTTATTTCTTTATTTTATTTCTTTATTTAGATATTTATTTTTGTGTTTATTTCAGCATTTATTTTTGTATTTATTTGTGTATTTATTTATCCATCAATTCGTCATTATTTATCTTTCATACTCATTATCCACAGCAGTACGCAGTATTTTTTCTGTAAAGCATTCAAAATAGACTGGAAGAACAGTTCCCTTCTCGTTCCCGTTATCCTAGTCCTAAGCAAAACATGTGAGTCTTAACAAGTCATGTTTATAAAGCCACTGTCCTGCTCAATCTGTCGCACTGGTATAGCTCAGTGGTTACTTCGAACAACAATTCTACCTGAAGAATTTCCTGCTCTCTATCCCTCCCCGGGATCGAACCACGGGCGCTGTCCAGTGTTTTTCTCTCCATCTGATTCCAAAACAACTGCGACACAATAGCTAACTTTTACAGTAATGTCTTCTTTATGACAATAAAAGCACCGTTGCAACATTTGAAAGCTTCTTTTTCAGAAGCAGCGTCCCATCAGGACCTACCTAGCAGACAACAGCAGCCTTGATAAGGTCTGTTTCCTGCTTGTTAGAGCCATTTGTACAATATAGAAATAACTGTGGTTAACTTACATTTTGTTTTATTTGCCTGAGATAAGGGCTCTGTGGTTTCTGCAGTGTGCTAAATTAATACCAATTGTGACTTAAGCCAGCCCTGGCATCTGATTGGTTGAAAGTTAAATTATGCTGCATGTGCTCGTAAAAACGACTCAGTTGAAGCTATGGAGCCTGGAGAGCACACTAGTCTTTGACCGTGCTTATTAGACCTGTTCTTGCCTTTTTACTGCTTATGTTTTTGATATTTTGTTACCATTTTTGTATCTGAAGACTTAAAGATTTTCAGTAAACGGTTGAAACGAAGAACATGGACTACGGAGTTTTATTGAAACACGCATCAACTACATGCTTGGACTCTATAGCTTAAGTGGGCATTTCAGGAAATAGACGGAGCCACACTTACATTAGTCAAAGACTATCGCTCGTTATGGAAACGAAGCATATGGATGGACCCCTTGTAAAGAGACGTGGATTATGGAAATAAATTCTTCACGTAACAAGGACGTAAGAGCCACGTTGATTTTCATCGCCGTTTGCTAAAGGAAAGTGAGTACATGATGACTTCAGCTTACAACGTCTACATTCGGGAATCATTAAGCCTCAAATCGTTGTGCAACTAAGCTGCAGCGGTCATTCTTTGAAGTGCACATGTTAAAACTCTTGAAACGTCTGTGGACATATCGTAAGAAGAGTGAGAAGCTGTCGTTTTAAAGAAAACACGACAGTTTGTGTGCATTAAACCTTAACGAGAGTGACGCCGCAGAGAATGGAAGTTGCAGAAAACGGCCAGAAGAGGGAGCCAAAGCCCACGGCAAAGGCCGTGGAAGAAAAACTCCACAGGCTTAAGAATGAGAGAAAAGGCAAGCTGGCTCATCTCACTCGTAAGAAGAGGGAGATTGAAACCCTCAAGAAATATAAATTTAATGCTGAAGTAATTAAAGATGAAGCATTATTTATGTTTTGGAAGTTCTTTAGAGAATTTAAAGAGCTTCATGCACAAATATTAACTCTTCTCGAAGATAAAGATGAAGAAGAGGAGCAGTTTAACTGGTACAAGCCCAAATGTGTGGACTTTGAGAACTTTGTTCAGGAAACAGAGGATTGGATTGAAAAGATTAATAGACATCCTGAAGAAGAGTGTGATGATGGCAATAATAATGAGGATGATGATGACATAAAGCCAAGTGATAGCATCTCAGAGGTCATCAGTCACACATCCAAGAGAAGCTCCGTGCATAGCCATACGTCACAATCATCCAGAGCAAGTTGTGCTCGTTTGAAGATGGAGGCAGAGCGGGAAGAGCTGTTAGCACGTGCTGCTTATTTAAAGAAACGACAAGACATCGAGATGGAAGAGGCCCACTTAAAGGCGCGCAAAGAGCAGGTGGAGTTAGACGCCAAGATTGCTGCATCAGACGCCAAGATAAAGGTTTATGCACATTATGAAGATGGTCAAGATGGCATGAATGAATATTACGAGTCAAAAGGCAAGTACAGAGCGGGTTTAAAGGACACTTATGTTAAAGATGAATACGGTGAGACACAAGTGACTTATCCAGCATCTGTAGGTACAAAGCACCCGGCTCAGACTGCTAATGTTCATCTCACAGCTGCCTCTCATAAAGCAGTCAGTTCAACAGTACCTCCCTCTCAAAGAGCAGTCAGTTCAGCAGTACCTCCACATTCTTCACAGCAAGCAGGTTCCTCTGATTGCATCTCAAGAATAATGCAGCGCCAAAATGAGATAACTGAAATGCTAGTTAAGCAGCAAAACATGTCACAACTCCCACAGAGAGATGTTCCAGTTTTCTCAGGAGATCCACTTAACTACCGCTCCTTTATAAGGGCATTCGAACAGACTATTGAGAACAAGACTGCTAGTCAACAAGATAGGTTGTTCTACCTGCAGCAGTTCACAAGTGGAGAACCTCTTAACCTTGTTCGTAGTTGTGAACACATGAGGCAAGATGAAGGTTACAGAGAGGCTAGGAGGCTCCTTCAACAACAGTATGGGGATGAGCTGCGAATCGCCACTGCCGTGATGAATAAAGCTCTTGAATGGCCTCAGATAAAATCAGAAGACAGGAAAGCATTAAATGCATATGCTTTGTTCCTGATAGGATGTCGAAACACTATGAGCGATGTGGATTACATGGATGAGATGGACAACCCTAGCAATATGAAGACTGTCATCTCAAAACTTCCCTTCAAACTAAAAGAACGGTGGAGAAATCGAGCATATGAAATCCAAACAAAAACAGGAAGAAGAGCCAGGTTTTCTGACTTGGTGGATTTCATCAACTGGCAAGCAAAGGTCATTAATGACCCACTTTTTGGAGATATTTTAGATGTCAGCGTAGAAGGAAAGTGGAAGCCAAAGATAAACATTAAGAAAAGTAACCCCAAGAGCATCAGTTTTGCTACAAGTGTCTCTCCGGCTGGAAGATACAGTGGTGCTCAACAGCCACAAGAGAAGAAGTATGGTTTAGCCAAACTAACTGATGCTTTCCAAAAACCCTGCATGTACTGTCATAAAAGCCACACGTTGGAGTTTTGTGAGAAGATAAAAGAACGGACTCCCAAAGACAGAATCAAATTCCTAATATCACAAGGACTCTGTTTTGGCTGCCTCACCCAAGGTCACATGAGTAAGGATTGTCGTAAGAGAATGCAATGCCAGGAGTGTTCAGGAAAACACCCAAGCATTTTGCATGTTGTGAAAGAAGTCCCAGTTCTGTCGGAAAGGGAAGAAAATAGGAATACGGAAATCACTAATGAGGTCACCAGCGCCTTCGTAGGAACAGAACATGAAAACAGCAGAGACACTGGGGCAGGTAACGGAGAAAGTATCCTTTCCATAGTACCAGTGAAAATAAAGTCTAAAAGAAGTGACAAGGAAATCCAGGTCTATGCGTTTTTAGACCAAGGAAGCACAGCAACCTTCTGTACCGATGAGGTAATGCAACAGCTTAATCTGCGAGGAAGAAAGGCGGAACTCATACTCACTACTATGGGATCAGAGAAGAAGGTGAGCACTCATGTTCTGTCAGATCTGGAAGTATGCAGCCTGGAAGGAGAGAATTACATAGACCTTCCGCAGGTGTTCACTCAACCAAGTATACCAGTGAAAAAAGACAACATTCCTCTCCAGAAAGATGTGGATCGGTGGCCTTACCTGCATGAAGTTCGCATCTCACAAATTGAAGCAGAAGTCGGCTTGCTTATTGGTACTGATGCCTTTAAGACCATGGAGCCCCAGCAGATAATAAACAGCAGATGTGACGGGCCGTATGCAGTGAAGACACCTCTCGGATGGGTCATCAACGGTCCACTCAGAGGCACCACTACAGCCAACCTAGACATGGTGAGTCACTCAGTCAATCGTATTTCAGTATCCAATGTGGAAAACCTGTTGACTCAGCTGTACAATGCAGATTTCCCAGAGAGAACATACGATGATAAGACTGAGATGTCACAGGAAGACCGTCAGTTCCTCAACTCAGTGAAAGGATCAACACAGCTAGTTGATGGTCACTACTGCATCGGACTACCACTGAAAGACGAAAACTTAAAAATGCCTGACAACAGATCTCTAACTGAGCAGCGCCTTACAAGCCTCAAAAGGAAGTTTCACAGAAATCCTGACTTCCACAAGGAGTACAATGTGTTTATGAGAGATCTGCTAGAAAAGGGATATGCCACAAGAGTACCTGAAGAGCAGCTAGACAGCCATGGTGGGAGAGTATGGTTTATTCCTCACCATGGAGTATACCATGCTAAAAAGAAGAAATTAAGAGTTGTTTTCGACTGTACTGCATCTTACCGAGGAGTATCACTGAACAATGAACTTCTCCAAGGCCCCGACCTTACAAACACTCTGATTGGAGTTCTGACAAGGTTCAGGAAGGAAACAATAGGCATGATGGCAGACATCGAATCCATGTTTTACCAAGTAAAAGTGCCTGAAAAAGATTCAGATCTTTTGCGGTTCCTGTGGTGGCCAGATGGCAACCTGAACTCCGAACCAGAAGAGTACAGAATGTGCGTGCACCTGTTTGGTGCAACTTCCTCCCCTAGCTGCGCCTCCTTTGCACTACGAAGGACAGCTGAAGACGGAAAAGCGAGGGCTGCACCTGAAGCTGTTGAGGCTATCTTAAACAACTTTTACGTTGACGACTGCCTAAGCTCAGTGTCTTCTGACGAGCATGCTGTTGCTCTTGCTAAGGACTTGATGACATTATGCCTCAGCGGAGGATTCCGTTTGACCAAATGGACAAGTAACTCAAGAGCATTGCTAACATCGATCCCAGAAAAAGACAGAGCTTCAGAGATTAAAGATCTCGACCTTGACAATGACCAGTTACCCATGGAAAGGGCGTTAGGTGTCCAATGGTGCACAAACTCTGACACCTTTAAACTCAAAATTGAAGTACAGGAAAAGCCATGTACCAGAAGAGGAATCCTGTCAGTTATACACTCAGCTTATGACCCGCTGGGCTTTCTGGCACCTTTCATCCTACCTGCAAAGCTCCTTCTAAGAGAACTTTGCAAAGAGAAAAAGGCATGGGATGAAGAAGTGTCTGAGGAACAAGTAAAAAGATGGAAAAAGTGGCTGGTAGGCTTGCAAAAGCTGTCATCCTTTGGTGTCAAAAGGTGTATCAAGCCTCCAGGATTTGATGACATCAAGTCAGTGCAACTGCACCACTTTTCTGATGCCAGCAACGATGGTTACAGCACAGTATCATACCTCCTGTTGACCAACGAAGAGGATCAGAAGGTCACTTCATTCCTGATGGGAAAGTCAAGAGTGGCACCACTCAAGCTGGTCACTGTTCCCAGGATGGAATTGACAGCGGCTGTAATAGCTGCGAAAATGGATAAGATGCTTCAACATGAGCTGCAGTTGCAGCTGGACGACTCAATCTTTTGGACAGACAGTGTCACAGTGCTTAAGTATATCGAAAACGATGCTGCTCGATATAAGACATTTGTGGCTAACAGAGTCTCATTCATTAAAGAAGCTACAAAGCCTTCTCAGTGGAAATATGTGAACACGGCAGACAACCCTGCAGATCAGGCTTCAAGAGGGTTAAGTGCTGAGAGTCTGCTACAGAGCAAAAACTGGATACAGGGACCAGAATTCCTGTTAAGACCAAAGTGTGAATGGCCAGAACGCCCAGACCAGTCCAGCAACTCAACAGAAGAAGACTCAGAGGTCAAAAGATCGGCCAAAGTATCCTTCATACAGACCAACGAGAAAGTGGATGCAATGACTCAATTTGTAAATCACTTCTCAAGCTGGTACAAACTCAAGAAAGCAACCGCTTGGTTCATGCGCTTAAAAGAGATTCTGCTAAAGCTGAGACAGAAGAGAAAGGAGTTTCAGGAAGCAATCTATCAATGTGAAAGCAACACTCTTAAAGCAGAGTCTTTACTACAGCAAAAGATGCTCAAGTACAAGCAGAGCTTCAAAAAACAAGTGCTTACTACTGAAGACCTTTCCAAGGCAGAGTTGGAGATAATTTGCCTGTGTCAAAAACAAAAATATGCAGAAGAGATCAAAGCCCTCCAAGAAGGAAAATGTATCGTGAGGAAAGATAGTCATATCTTTAAGTTGGACCCATACTTGGAAAATGGAGTGTTGAGAGTAGGAGGGCGCTTGAGCCGATCTGCCATGCCGGTAGAAGCCCAGCATCCAGTTATCCTGCACAAGGATGATTGGACCGCCAAACTCATCCTCCGTCACATCCATGAAGAAACTGGACACTCAGGTCGAAATTACACTCTCGCAAGACTGAGACAGAAGTACTGGATACCAAGAGCTTGCTCAGCAATACAAAGAGTAATTTCAGAGTGTCGCATATGCAGAAAAGTACATACCAAAGCAGGCGAGCAAAAAATGGCAAACTTGCCAGAGGACCGGTTATTGCCAGACAAGCCACCCTTCACAAACACCGGTGTGGACTATTTTGGCCCATTTGAGGTCAGTAGAGGCCGTAGCAAAGTGAAGGGATATGGTGTGCTTTTTACATGCTTAACCAGCAGAGCGATCCACCTAGAAGTGGCGCACTCGCTCGACACCAGCTCGTGTATTAATGCACTACGTCGCTTTCTAAGTAGAAGAGGTCAAGTGTCTGTTCTTCGTTCAGACAACGGCACTAATTTTGTTGGAGCAGAGAGAGAGCTGCGGGAAGCATTCAACGACCTGGACCAGAGTAAGATCCAACAAACCATGCTGAAAAAAGGAGTTAAGTGGATATTTAACACTCCTGCTGCATCCCACCACGGAGGTGTCTGGGAACGTCAAATACGGACAGTCAGGAAAGTACTAGGTCCCCTATTAAAACAGCAGGTATTGGATGATGAAGGACTGCAGACACTCTTATGTGAAGTGGAAAGCATTGTCAATGACAGGCCCATAACAACAAACTCAAATGACCCTAATGACCTGGAGGCTTTGACCCCAAACCACCTACTACTGATGAGGAGACAGCCAAATATCCCCCCAGGTGTCTTTTCAAAGGATGACCTATACGTCCGTCGCCGCTGGAGACAAATTCAGTATATGGCGGATCTATTCTGGCGCAGATGGACTCAGGAGTACCTGCCTCTCCTGCAGGAAAGACAAAAATGGAGCACAACAAGAAGGAATTTCAACCTTGGAGACGTTGTTCTCATCGTAGACTCCTCCGCTCCACGAAATTCTTGGCTAATGGGAAAAATTGTCAAGATAATGCCAGACACGAAAGGAACAGTCCGCAGTGTCTGTGTTCAGACGAAGACAAGCACATTAGAGAGACCCATTACTAAGATATGCCTCTTGGAGGAGGCATTGTGAAGATCGAAAGAGAATGATTAAGATAAAGACATTTATCTGTTTAGGTTAAAGCAAATATGTATCCTTAAAACCTGGAAGAAAGATTTATAACTTGTTGTATAGAGTAGACAATGGCTCAAAGCGTTTATGTTTGATAATTGATATTCTAACAGCCTAGTCAATTAGGGGCAGGTTATGTTAGAGCCATTTGTACAATATAGAAATAACTGTGGTTAACTTACATTTTGTTTTATTTGCCTGAGATAAGGGCTCTGTGGTTTCTGCAGTGTGCTAAATTAATACCAATTGTGACTTAAGCCAGCCCTGGCATCTGATTGGTTGAAAGTTAAATTATGCTGCATGTGCTCGTAAAAACGACTCAGTTGAAGCTATGGAGCCTGGAGAGCACACTAGTCTTTGACCGTGCTTATTAGACCTGTTCTTGCCTTTTTACTGCTTATGTTTTTGATATTTTGTTACCATTTTTGTATCTGAAGACTTAAAGATTTTCAGTAAACGGTTGAAACGAAGAACATGGACTACGGAGTTTTATTGAAACACGCGTCAACTACATGCTTGGACTCTATAGCTTAAGTGGGCATTTCAGGAAATAGACGGAGCCACACTTACACTGCTGTTACAGATACACTGGTGTATCTCAGTGGTTACTTCGCTCCTCAAATCTATCTGATTACGTGGTTCTCTCCCTCCCCGGGATCAAACCACGGGCGCTGTCCAGTGTTTTCTCTCCCTCTGGTCTGACCTGCTGTCTTTCATTTTGTTAAAGACTCGACAAACAATTACATTGAGTAAAGCTTTCTTAGTATAGCAAATAAGGGACTTCAAACTTATTTCCACAAATCAGTGAAGCAGAATAGCTCTGATAGAACATCAAATGCTTGTTTTGATTTATTGAATTATTAATATAATCACTCAATTATTTATTTATTAGTTGCTACTTTTTATTTCTTTATTTTATTTCTTTAGTTAGATATCTATTTTTGTATTTATTTCAGCATTTATTTGTGTATTTATTTGTGTATTTATTTATCCATCAATTCGTCATTATTTATCCTTCATACTCATTATCCACAGCAGTACGCAGTATTTTTTCTGTAAAGCATTCAAAATAGACTGGAAGAACAGTTCCCTTCTCGTTCCCGTTATCCTAGTCCGAAGTAAAAAATGTGAGTCTTAACAAGTCATGTTTATAAAGCCACTGTCCTGCTCAAGCTGTCGCACTGGTATAGCTCAGAGGTTACTTCGAACAACAATTCTACCTGAAGAATTTCCTGCTCTCTATCCCTCCCCGGGATCGAACCACGGGCGCTGTCCAGTGTTTTCTCTCCATCTGATTCCAAACTGCACCACAATAGCTAACTTTTACAGTAATGTCTTCTTTATGACAATAAAAGCACCGTTGCAGCATTTGAAAGCTCCTTTTTCCACAGCAGCGTCCCATCAGGACCTACCTAGCAGACAACAACAGCCTTGATAAGGTCTGTTTCCTGCTGTTACAGATACACTGCTGTAGCTCAGTTGTTACTTCGCTCCTCAAATCTATCTGATTACGTGGTTCTCTCCCTCCCCGGGATCAAACCACGGGCGCTGTCCAGTGTTTTCTCTCCCTCTGGTCTGACCTGCTGTCTTTCATTTTGTTAAAGACTCGACAAACAATTACATTGAGTAAAGCTGTCTTAGTTTAGCAATAAGTGACTTCACACGTATTTCCACAAATCAGTGAAGCAAAGTAGCTCTGATAGAACATCAAAGGCTTGTTTTGATTTATTGAATCATTAATTCAATCACTCATTTATTTATTAGTTTCTGTTTTTATTTATTTATTTCATTTCTTTATTTAGATATTTCTTTATTTTATTTTTGTATTCATTTCAGCAATTATTTGTGTATTTATTTGTGTATTTATTTATCCATCAATTTGTCCTTTTTTATCCTCCATACTCCTTATCCACAGCAGTACGCAGTATTTTTTTTGTAAAACATTCAAAATAGACTAGAAGAACAGTTCCCTTCTCAGTCCCGTTATCCTAGTCTTAAGCAAAACATGTGAGTCTTGAAAAGTCATGTTTATCAAGCCACTGTCCTGCTCAAGCTGTCGCACTGGTATAGCTCAGTGGTTACTTCGAACAACAATTCTACCTGAAGAATACGCTGCTCTCTATCCCTCCCTGGGATCAAACCACGGGTGCTGTCCAGTGTTTTTTCCCCCTCTGGTCTGACCTGCTGTCTTTCATTCTGTTAAAGACTCTAAGTACATCGGTCTCAGCTCTGTGTTCAAGATTCCAGGATCTCTTTCTGACCTTTTGTGGAACCACATAAGCCTACAGAGCACCACATCAGCAGCAATATTATTAGTGTGACATGGCAGAAATCTCATCCAGTGAATAATATCAGATGACCACCAGAGGGAGACGTTCACCAGGGGGAGAATCAAGCTGGGGTCTTTAGGTGATGGTGAGGTTTGTGAACTGGCTCTTCTTGCAACCACACATTTTATTACAGAACTCCAGTGTTAATGGACAGGAAGTCAGGGGTCAAAGGTTTCAGTGATCCCCACAGACTCTACCTGCAGTCTGGTTTGTCTGGTCTTCTTTCACTTTGCTGTCTGATATCCAAACTGCATTTGCACATTCATTTCCACACATGATTCAAGACGTTTTCTGAATCCTTAGAATCCATTCTTCAACTCTGCAGATATAGACTAATGAACCAAGGAGCATTCTTTCAACATGACTTTGAATTGTATCTTTGGCTCCTTATCTGGCAACTGTGTGAATGGTTTCAAATTTCATATATTTCATATATATCATATCAATATCATATGGGCACTGTCCAATGTTTTCTCTCCCTCTGATTCCAGACTGCACCACAATAGCTAACTTTTATAGTAAGATAAGACTTTATTGATCCCCTTTGAGAAATTCACAGATACTTAGCAGTATATAAAGTAGCCTCGTTAAAATTAGCCCCGTCTTTACCAGATGAAACATTGAAGTGATGTACACATTAATGCCTAAAAAATCAATAATTATAAATCAATGATATGATATTTCATGATTCTGAAATGGGCCAAACTACATAATGAGCAGCCTACTTTATCTTTTGGTAGCCCATGGTTTTTTCATCCTCCATATCTATTATCCACCACGCAGTATTTCTCTTTTTAAGACAGTCAAAATAGACTGAAGAGAACCCTTTATCCTGGCCTGAAGCAAGATATGTGAGCCTTGACAAGTCATATTCATAAAGCCACTCTCCTGACACTTCTCTCGCACTGGTATAGCTCAGTGGATACTTCGAACAACAATTCTTCCTGAAGAATATCCTGCTCTCTATCCCTCCCCGGGATCGAACCACGGGCGCTGTCCAGTGTTTTCTCTCCCTCTGACCTGCTGTCTTTCATTTTGTTAAAGACTCGACAAACAATTACATTGAGTATAGCTGTCTTAGTTTAGCAAATAAGTGACTTCACACTTATTTCCACAAATCAGTGAAGCAGAGTAGCTCTGATAGAACATCAAAGGCTTGTTTTGATTTATTGAATCATTAATTCAATCCCTCATTTATTTTTTAGTGTCTGTTTTTATTTATTTATTTCATTTCTTTATTTAGATATTTATTTATTTTATTTTTGTATTCATTTCAGCAATTATTTGTGTATTTATTTGTGTATTTATTTATCCATCAATTTGTCATTTTTTATCTTCCATACTCATTATCCACAGCAGTACGCAGTATTTTTTTTTGTAAAACATTCAAATATACTGGAAGAACAGTTCCCTTCTCGTTCCCGTTATCCTAGTCTGAAGCAAAACATGTGAGTCTTGACAAGTCATGTTTATAAAGCCACTGTCCTGCTCAAGCTGTCGCACTGGTATAGCTCAGTGGTTACTTCGAACAACAATTCTACCTGAAGAATTTCCTGCTCTCTATCCCTCCCCGGGATCGAACCACGGGCGCTGTCCAGTGTTTTCTCTCCATCTGATTCTAAAACAACTGCGCCACAATAGCTAACATTTACAATAATGTCTTCTTTATGACAATAAAAGCACCGTTGCAGCATTTGAAAGCTCCTTTTTCCACAGCAGCGTCCCATCAGGACCTACAGAGCAGACAACAGCAGCCTTGATAAGGTCTGTTTCCTGCTGTTACAGATGCGCTGGTGTAGCTCAGTGGTTACTTCGCTCCTCAAATCTATCTGATTACGTGGTTCTCTCCCTCCCCGGGATCAAACCACGGGCGCTGTCCAGTGTTTTCTCTCCCTCTGGTCTGACCTACTGTCTTTCATTCTGTTTAAGACTCTCAACCCAACAATTACATTGACTAAAGCTGTCTCAGTTTGGAAAATATAAGAGTAAACACTTATTTCCACAAATCAGTGAAGCAGAGTAGCTCTGATAGAACATCGAAGGCTTGTTTTGATTTATTGAATCATTAATTCAATCCCTCATTTATTTTTTAGTTTTTGTTTTTATTTATTTATTTCATTTCTTTATTTAGATATTTATTTATTTTATTTTTGTATTCATTTCAGAAATTATTTTTGTATTTATTTGTGTATTTATTTATCAATCAATTTGTCATTTTTTATCCTCCATACTCATTATCTACAGCAGTACGCAGTATTTTTTCTGTAAAGCATTCAAAATAGACTGGAAGCACAGTTCCCTTCTCGTTCCCGTTATCCTAGTCCTAAGCAAAACATGTGAGTCTTAACAAGTCATGTTTATGAAGCCACTGTCTTGCTCAAGCTGTCGCACTGGTATAGCTCAGTGGTTACTTCGAACAACAATTCTACCTGAATAATTTCCTGCTCTCTATCCCTCCCTGGGATCGAACCACGGGCGCTGTCCAGTGTTTTCTCTCTGTCCGTTCCAAACTGCGCCACAATAGCTATCTTTTACAGTAATGCATATTAAAGCTCCTTTCTCCACAGCGTACAATTAGAACCTACAGAGCAGACAACAGCAGCCTTCATAAGGCCTTTCTCCTACTGTTACAAATGCACTGCTATAGCTCAGTGGTTACTTCGAACAAATATTCTTTCTGAAGAATTTCCTGCTCTCTATCTCTCCCTGGGATCGAACCACGGGCGCTGTCCAGTGTTTTCTCTCCATCTGATTCCAAAACAACTGCGCCACAATAGCTAACTTTTACAGTAATGTCTTCTTTATGACGATAAAAGCACCGTTGCAACATTTGAAAGCTCCTTTTTCAGAAGAAGCGTCCCATCAGGACCTAGCAGACAACAGCAGCCTTGATAAGGTCTGTTTCCTGCTGTTACAGATACACTGGTGTATCTCAGTGGTTACTTCGCTCCTCAAATCTATCTGATTACGTGGTTCTCTCCCTCCCTGGGATCAAACCACGGGCGCTGTCCAGAGTTTTTTCCCCCTCTGGTCTGACCTGCTGTCTTTCATTCTGTTAAAGACTCTCAGTACATCGGTCTCAGCTCTGTGTTCAAGATTCCAGGATCTCTTTCTGACCTTTTGTGGAACCACATAAGCCTACAGAGCACCACATCAGCAGCAATACTATTAGTGTGACAGGGCAGAAATCTCATCCAGTGAATCTTATCAGATGACCACCAGAGGGAGACGTTCACCAGGGGGGGAATCAAGCTGGGGTCTTTAGGTGATGGTGAGGTTTGTGAACTGGCTCTTCTTGCAACCACACATTTTATTACAGAACTCCAGTGTTAATGGACAGGAAGTCAGGGGTCAAAGGTTTCAGTGATCCCCACAGACTCTACCTGCAGTCTGGTTTGTCTGGTCTTCTTTCACTTTGCTGTCTGATATCCAAACTTTGCACATTCAATTCCATGATTCCATATGATTCAAGACCTTTTCTGAATCCTTAGAATCCACTCTTCAACTCTGCAGATATATAGACTAATGAACCAAGGAGCGTTCTTTCAACATGACTTTGAATTGTATCTTTGGCTCCTTATTTGGCAACTGTGTGAACGGTTTCAAATATCACATATATCATATCAATATCATATGGGCACTGTCCAATGTTTTCTCTCCCTCTTATTCCAAACTGCACCATAATAGCTAACTATTACAGTAAGATAAGACTTTATTGATCCCCTTTGAGAAATTCACAAGCTACCTAGCAATATATAAAGTAGCCTCGTTAAAATTAGCCCCGTTTTTACCAGCTGAAACATTGAAGTGATGTACACATTAATGCCTAATGCATCAATAATTATAATTCACTGATATGATATTTCATGATTCTGAAATGGGTCATTAAATATAATAAGCAGCCTACTTTTACTTTTGGTAGCCATGGTTTTTTCATCCTCCATATCTATTATCCACCACGCAGTATTTCTCTTTTTAAGACAGTTAAAATAGACTGAAAAGAACCCTTTATCCTGTCCTGAAGCAAGATATGTGAGCCTTGACAAGTCATATTTATAAAGCCACTCTCCTGTTACTTTTCTCGCACTGGTATAGCTCAGTGGTTACTTCGAACAACAATTCTACCTGAAGAATTTCCTGCTCTCTATCCCTCCCCGGGATCGAACCACGGGCGCTGTCCAGTGTTTTCTCTCCATCTGATTCCAAACTGCGCCACAATAGCTATTACAGTAATGTCTTCTTTGTGACAATAAAAGCACCGTTGCAACATTTGAAAGCTCCTTTTTCAGAAGCAGCGTCCCATCAGGACCTAGCAGACAACAGCAGCCTTGATAAGGTCGGTTTCCTGCTGTTACAGATACACTGGTGTATCTCAGTGGTTACTTCGCTCCTCAAATCTATCTGATTACGTGGTTCTCTCCCTCCCCGGGATCAAACCACGTGCGCTGTCCAGAGTTTTCTCTCCCTCTGGTCTGACCTGCTGTCTTTCATTTTGTTAAAGACTCGACAAACAACTACATTGAGTAAAGCTGTCTTAGTTTAGCAAATAAGTGACTTCACACGTATTTCCACAAATCAGTGAAGCAGAGTAGCTCTGATAGAACATCGAAGGCTTGTTTTGATTTATTGAATCATTAATTCAATCCCTCATTTATTTTTTAGTTTCTGTTTTTATTTATTTATTTCATTTCTTTATTTAGATATTTATTTATTTTATTTTTGTATTCATTTCAGCAATTATTTTTGTATTTATTTGTGTATTTATTTATCAATCAATTTGTCATTTTTTATCCTCCATACTCATTATCTACAGCAGTACGCAGTATTTTTTCTGTAAAGCATTCAAAATAGACTGGAAGCACAGTTCCCTTCTCGTTCCCGTTATCCTAGTCCTAAGCAAAACATGTGAGTCTTAACAAGTCATGTTTATGAAGCCACTGTCTTGCTCAAGCTGTCGCACTGGTATAGCTCAGTGGTTACTTCGAACAACAATTCTACCTGAAGAATTTCCTGCTCTCTATCCCTCCCCGGGATCAAACCACGGGCGCTGTCCAGTGTTTTCACTCTGTCCGTTCCAAACTGCGCCACAATAGCTATCTTTTACAGTAATGCATATTAAAGCTCCTTTCTCCACAGCGTACAATTAGAACCTACAGAGCAGACAACAGCAGCCTTCATAAGGCCTTTCTCCTACTGTTACAAATGCACTGCTATAGCTCAGTGGTTACTTCGAACAAATATTCTTTCTGAAGAATTTCCTGCTCTCTATCCCTCCCCGGGATCGAACCACGGGCGCTGTCCAGTGTTTTCTCTCCATCTGATTCCAAAACAACTGTGCCACAATAGCTAACTTTTACAGTAATGTCTTCTTTATGACGATAAAAGCACCGTTGCAACATTTGAAAGCTCCTTTTTCAGAAGAAGCGTCCCATCAGGACCTAGCAGACAACAGCAGCCTTGATAAGGTCGGTTTCCTGCTGTTACAGATACACTGGTGTATCTCAGTGGTTACTTCGCTCCTCAAATCTATCTGATTACGTGGTTCTCTCCCTCCCCGGGATCAAACCACGGGCGCTGTCCAGAGTTTTTTCCCCCTCTGGTCTGACCTGCTGTCTTTCATTCTGTTAAAGACTCTCAGTACATCGGTCTCAGCTCTGTGTTCAAGATTCCAGGATCTCTTTCTGACCTTTTGTGGAACCACATAAGCCTACAGAGCACCACATCAGCAGCAATACTATTAGTGTGACAGGGCAGAAATCTCATCCAGTGAATCTTATCAGATGACCACCAGAGGGAGACGTTCACCAGGGGGAGAATCAAGCTGGGGTCTTTAGGTGATGGTGAGGTGTGTGAACTGGCTCTTCTTGCAACCACACATTTTATTACAGAACTCCAGTGTTAATGGACAGGAAGTCAGGGGTCAAAGGTTTCAGTGATCCCCACAGACTCTATCTGCAGTCTGGTTTGTCTGGTCTTCTTTCACTTTGCTGTCTGATATCCAAACTTTGCACATTCAATTCCATGATTCCATATGATTCAAGACCTTTTCTGAATCCTTAGAATCCACTCTTCAACTCTGCAGATATATAGACTAATGAACCAAGGAGCGTTCTTTCAACATGACTTTGAATTGTATCTTTGGCTCCTTATTTGGCAACTGTGTGAACGGTTTCAAATATCACATATATCATATCAATATCATATGGGCACTGTCCAATGTTTTCTCTCCCTCTGATTCCAGACTGCACCACAATAGCTAACATTTACAGTAAGATAAGACTTTATTGATCCCCTTTGAGAAATTCACAAGCTACCTAGCAATATATAAAGTAGCCTCGTTAAAATTAGCCCCGTTTTTACCAGCTGAAACATTGAAGTGATGTACACATTAATGCCTAATGCATCAATAATTATAATTCAGTGATATGATATTTCATGATTCTGAAATGGGTCATTAAATATAATAAGCAGCCTACTTTTACTTTTGGTAGCCCATGGTTTTTTCATCCTCCATATCTATTATCCACCACGCAGTATTTCTCTTTTTAAGACAGTCAAAATAGACTGAAAAGAACCCTTTATCCTGGCCTGAAGTAAGATAAGTGAGCCTTGACAAGTCATATTTATAAAGCTACTCTTCTAACACGACTCTCGCACTGGTATAGCTCAGTGGTTACTTCGAACAACAATTCTACCTGAAGAATTTCCTGCTCTCTATCCCTCCCCGGGATCGAACCACGGGCGCTGTCCAGTGTTTTCTCTCTGTCCGTTCCAAACTGCGCCACAATAGCTATCTTTTACAGTAATGCATATTAAAGCTCTTCTCTCCTCGGTGTCACATTAGAACCTACAGAGCAGACAACAGCAGCCTTCATAAAGCCTTTCCCCTTCCGTGATACACGCGCTGGTGTAGCTCAGTGGTTACTTCGAACAAATATTCTTTCTGAAGAATTCCTGCTCTCTATCCCTCCCCGGGATCGAACCACGGGCGCTGTCCAGTGTTTTTTCCCCCTCCGATGCCAAACTGCGCCACAATAGCTAACTTTTACAGTAATGTATTCTTTAAGGACAAAAGCACTGTTGCAGCAAACTTTAATGCATAATAAAGTTTTTTTCTCCACATTAGCGTCCCATGAGGACCTACAGAGCAGACAACAGCAGCCTTGATAAGGTCTGTTTCCTGCTGTTATAGACGCACTGGTGTAGCTCAGTGGTTACTTCGAACAAATATTCTTTCTGAAGAATTTCCTGCTTTCAATTCCTCCCTGGGATCGAACCACGGGCGCTGTCCAGTATTTTCTCTTCATCTGATTCCAAAACAACTGCGCCACAATAGTTAACTTTTACAGTAATATCTTCTTTATGACAGTGAAAGCACCGTTGCAGCATTTGAAAGCTCGTTTTTCCAAAGCAGTGTCCCATCAGGACCTACCTAGCAGACAACAGCAGCCTTGATAAGGTCTGTTTCCTGCTGTTACAGATGCACTGGTGTATCTCAGTGGTTACTTCGCTCCTCAAATCTATCTGATGGTTCTCTCCCTCCCCGGGATCAAACCACGGGCGCTGTCCAGAGTTTTCTCTCCCTTTGGTCTGACATGCTGTCTTTCATTTTGTTAAAGACTCGACAAACAATTACATTGAGTAAAGCTGTCTTAGTTTAGCAAATAAGTGACTTCACACGTATTTCCACAAATCAGTGAAGCAGAATAGCTCTGATAGAACATCAAAGGCTTGTTTTGATTTATTGAATCATTAATTCAATCACTCATTTATTTATTAGTTTCTGTTTTTATTTATTTATTTAATTTCTTTATTTAGATATTTATTTATTTTATTTTTGTATTCATTTCAGCAATTATTTTTGTATTTATTTGTGTATTTATTTATCCATCAATTTGTCAATCTTTATCCTCCATACTCATTATCCACAGCAGTACGCAGTATTTTATTTGTAAAACATTCAAAATAGACTGGAAGAACTGTTCCCTTGTAGTTCCCGATATCCTAGTCCGAAGCAAAACATGTGAGTGTTCACAAGTCATGTTTATAAAGCCACTGTCCTGCTCAAGCTGTCGCACTGGTATAGCTCAGTGGTTACTTCGAACATCAATTCTCTCTGAAGAATTCGCTGATCTCTATCCCTCCCCGGGATCGAACCACGGGCGCTGTCCAGTGTTTTTTCCCCCTCCGATGGCAAACTGCGCCATAATAGCTAACTTTTACACTAATGTATTCTTTAAGGACAAAAGCACTGTTGCAACAAACTTTAATGCACATTAAAGTTTTTTTCTCCACAGCAGCGTCCCATTAGGATCTACAGAGCAGACACCAGCAGCCTTGATATAGTCTGTTTCCTGCTGTTGAAGACGCACTGGTTTAGCTCAGTGGTTACTTCGCTCCTAAAATACTTGGTCTCTCTCCCTCCCCGGGATCAAACCGCGGGCGCTGTCCAGTGTTTTCTCTCCTTCTGGTCTGACCTGCTGTCTTTCATTCTGTTAAAGACTCTCATAAACACCACAGTTACAGTTCAATTTGGTAAATAAATGAGTAAACACCTATTTCCACAAATCGGTGAACAGAGTAACTCTGATAGTTATTAAAAGCTGATGTGGATTTTGTCGTTGTCAATAACATTGTAAACCCTCTGCGGTTGTATTTTAATCATACCATACCACATACCATATGTTACAGTGAATATTCTGAAGAATGCATCCAGCTGATACTCGCCTCAACAGTGAACCCTCTCGGCTATCATGTCTCCTACTTTAATTTTTGCTGAGTCAAGCTAAAAAGATTTAGGATTTCCGGTTGGAACTACAATTGTATCAAAATAATGTATTTCGATATGTTTATATTATTAAATACAGTAAGTTGTGCAATATATTTAAGAAACAGCGTTTCATGATAAAATATATTGTCTGTGCAACGTGCCATTTACATATTCATAATGAAATATGCATCATAGTACGGCAGCGTACGCCACAAGCTAGTGAAAGGTGGCATTTTACAGTCAGATCCACCCAAAACATTAATGGGACATCAAAAAACTCAGAGGGTATCACCTATTGAATGGAGGACGGAACCTGACAAAATCTAAACTAAATAAATAAATGCCTCGACAAATAAATAAACGTCATTAAATGTAGCAAAAATAATAATAAAAATATAAATGTAGCCTCGTTTATTTGCTCTTCTGTTTTATTTTCCCTTTTATGCATTAATGTATTTAATTTTATCAACATTCAAATTTATTTATTCATAATTGTATTTATTTATTTTTGCATTTATTTTGTATTTATTGTATATTCATTTATAAATGTATGCATTTATTCATGTATTCATGCGGTTCTTTATTTATTTATTTATTTCTGCATGATTTTCCCTTTGCATTTCACCCCTTAATTATTTCCCCAGACTTATTTATTTCTGTATTCTTTTGTTTATACATTTTCTTTACAAGTTTCTTTATGCTTCAGACGGTTGATCTGCACACCTGTACTGGTGTGAGGCAGCGGCGGGGGGAGCTGCAGCAGGCCGATGACCCGCTGTACGGAGCCGGGAATGAAAACTGGAGATGATAAGCAGAGCAGACACTAGCTAGCTAGCATTTATTCGTGCACCCTGACCCCATGATGACACATGTTGAGTGTCAGCCCCCTCATTTGCATAATGAGGCAGAAATGCATAAAGAAATGTATCAAGAAATATGTAAAGAAATGTATAAACATAAGAATCCAGAAATAAATAAGTTTGGGGAAATAAATAAGGGGTGAAATGCAAAGGGAAAATTAATGCATTAATAAATAAATAAATAAAAAAAAACATGCAAAAAAATAAGTGAATACTTGCAAGAAATTAATAAATAATAAACACATAAATAAATACAAAGGGAAGTTAAACCAAAGAGTAAATAAATAAATAAGGGAATTAATACAAAGATAAATAAATAAAGAAGCAACTTAAAACAGAAATATCAATTTATGTCGCTTTTAATTAATTAATGGCTACATTCATTTTTAATATTATTTTTTGCTACATTTAATGATATATGTATTTATTTCGCGAGTCATTTATTGTCATTTATGGTAACCAATTTGAATTGAACAATTATTCTTTTTGTTCCTAAATAACTGGAGCCTTGTTTCCTGTGTCTTATTAAATCAATACAGCACTGCTAATAATATTCGCAGGCTTCTACATAATAAAATTCAACCCATACTGTTTAGGCCGTCAACTTTTTAACAGAGTATTCTTCAACGCCCCATCTCCACCGAAAATGTGGCAGTATCTAAACACAGACCGTGGATCAGATATTCGTATTGTTTTTTCTTTATTGACATATACATTCAAGAGTTATCATCTGATCTGGAATCGGGTGAATTCATTTCCTGTCGCGCATGCGTAAACCCAACACGGACGCTCGTCTGTTGACAAATATCGGGGGAGGGACCACTGCGGCGTAAGTGGATCTTTGTTCAGACTGGAACATATTCAACATAATTTAGCACTGTGTGTATATTTTAGCCTTTTTAAATATCGTTTTATTTTAGTATGTATTTGCTACTGTGCACACTGCACCCACACAGTTAGCGGAAAGGAAAGTGCTTTGTTAAACATCTGTAAAAACCGCTGGGGCCGAGTGGTAATGTAGCAGAAATGTAAGGGTCGGTGTCGAGCTGGCGACAATGTAACATATGACTTCCGGTTCGAATCCCAAAAGTAAAATGCGTGTTTACGTAGCTATTCAGATTTACCCGAGTCAAAGAACGCAAAAGCTCAAATACACACCGTGTTTGGGAATTATAGTAATTAAATGAAAACGCGCTTTCATAATACCATTTTTCATCGCACACATGGCATTTTTTGTTTGGTGACTCTAATTGTATGCTTTTATTTTGAAGGCGAAGACGTCCAGTTTCCGTTATCACCCATGGTAACGTTCGCCCTGACTCAGCTCGCACAGCCTCACGGCTAGCTACCAACAATCCTTAGTCTGAACACCGCTCAGGTTCAAGCTTTAGGGTCACTGTCGTTTAAAGTCACATCGCTAGTAAATAGTGTCTAGTTTCGAGCAAAGTTTCTTCCGTCTTTTTTATGTAAAAACTTATGAACTTGTTTCACAGTCTGGCTGTGGGCGCGAGTGAAGGCGGTCTGCTCGTCCAAGACTGTCGGCAGAGATGAAGAGGTGAGTGGAACGGTGACGCGTACACGTTCCATTGTAAACTAATAACAACACAACACGTTGACTAATAACAACAAAACACGTAGACAGACCGGGCCGCCGGTCCACTGACTCCTCTCCTGTGTTTCCATGTGTGCAGCCAACAGAAGAGCCCTGAACCAGATGGGAGTGTTACTGTCAACGAGGAAGGTAACAAATACACCCAAAACTATTAATTGTTGCTTATGTAATCGATATCACTATCTTAACTGTGTTGTGAAAAAGTATTTAAAGTTATTAAATATGTACCAAGGGAATGTTATGACGTTTGTATGTTCTTTCATCAGAATCAGAATCAGAAATCAGAATCAGAAACTTGTTTATTGCCAGGTCTATCAGGTTTACACTAAGAATTTGCTGTGCAAATAAGCAGTAAATAACAGTAGAATAATTAAAGTGTTAGAATAAAATAAGAATAAAAAATTGAATTCTACCAATATACAATATAAGATATGAACAAGAATTAAACATAGTATAAAAATATAAACAGATTTTTGCAAATATTGTCATACGTTAAACACCCCCGTTCCAGGCACTGACTTTGAATGTTGAAAAATCATTAATTATTGGGGGTTCAGGCTTTTAATGTTGTGTATGTTTCTGAAGCTCTTGGCCCAATTTAAAGCCACCATGAGTTAACGTACTAAGACATTTTAACCGTGAAAATATGCTGTCTATGTGCTCACTGTATCTAATTTCCTTACACTCTTTTCAGCTCCTAACAATATGGTTTTAAAGTGGCAGTATGCAACAATTCTTATAATTGGCATAATTTGGCAAACAATACATAATAACCTTTCAGCATATTGTAATTCAAGTGTTCTGAGAGATAACTAGACTTCTGCTCCTCCTCATGGCTCTGTTTTCAGGCTTTAGAAAAATCTAGCCCGTGACGGCAGATTTTGACCAATCACAGGTCATTTCAGAGAGAGAGAGCGTTCCTATTGGCTGTGCTCCGGTCATGTGACCAGAACTTGGCTTCCTTCAACAGATTTTACAATGGCGGCCGCGTCACAAACTTTCTCATTTTACAGCTAAACAGTAACTACAAGATGATTCTGAGAACATCTGAGGAGAGAAATAGTCATTACAGTAACAGAATATTGATTCATATTTGATCAGCGCTGCCTAGTTTGACCGTTTGGTCGGAGTTCGCGAGTGATTGACAGCCGGCTCTCATAGACGGCAGCTGGACAGCAGACCTTGTTTTCCTCCGGTAAGTGAAATCCTTCAGATGCCGTTAGGAGCACCGGAGGACACAGTAGCACACAGAGGAACAGGATTTTTTTCAGGTTACCTGTTTCATGTACTACTGTCACGATATAGCGGCCGTTTTCTGAAAATAACTTTTTAAAATCATATTTGCGCCGATCTCGCATACTGCAGCTTTAATGTTGCTTATGTTTCTGAAGCTCTTAGCCCAATCCAGTGGAACCATTTAAAGCCACCATGAGTGATCGTACTAAGACATTTTAACCGTGAAAATATGCTGTATGTGTGCTCACTGTATCTAATTTCCTTACACTCTCTTCAGCTCCTAACAATATGGTTTTAAGGAGTCCTAAAGCTTTCCATGAGCTACTTTTTGACAACTATAAAGTAGACTAACATTTGATGTGGCTGTGTGCTCCTTCAGGGTCCGTAGCCACGGCAGAGGACCCGGCAGCTATTGCCACCATTCAGTCTGCTGCCACCTACACTGACCAACCCATCAAATATCTCTTCAAGACAGAAGGAGCAGGGGGGCAGGTAGGAAGAGATATTAACTAAGACATGTGGTCATTCCAGATAACCTGTGAGGTGTTATTTCAAATCTGGAGAGACGTCATTTGATTATTATTTCCAGGAAGAGGCACTTGAGCTGACGCTTTGATATATTACACATAACCACAAATACACTCATGTAAGTCTGCAGGGGAAAACTGTAATTCAGAAATCTTTTTGGACATACTATACATCAGACAGGCACATACGGGTACTTCACAAAAAGTCAAGGCCACGCCCCCTTTTTGGGGGGATAGAAAACCGAAGATCCCATAGACTTCAATGCAATTTGCCGTGTGTTTGGATTGTAATTTTGACAAGTTCGTATGCATTCATCTCTTGTTATACAAACGGTTGTTTTATACACATCTCTAATAATAATTTTGCGACCTTGCCTGAATCTGAGCGTCCGCGATACCTTAATTAATGAAGGTTGATCACCTCCACGTCCCTTCAGTCTTCCCCCGTCCAACACAGTGGCCGGATATTACTTATCCAGACATCTCTACATATTTGATTGAATCCCGTTAGGCTAAGTGTTGTCTGTAAATAACCAACGTGTTAATAACCAACTGTTTGATCTATAGGCTGAGATTTAGTTGCAGACGACAGTCTGATGCTGCTATAACGTTAATGTCTGACTGTATTACTGCAGCAGCCTCCCACTCAAGCTACAGTAGCTAACCATGCTAGTCACTGTCACCAGCATCATTTAGTGATTTACCACACTGACAGTGAATATTCCTGTATCGTATGTGCCTCAAATCTCAGTGTGAAAGCCTCGGATAACCCGCTACACAACAGCTTTTTATCATTTTCTCTCCTGTGACAGCGAGTTTCTTTCCCCTAAAAGGGAGCGCAGCCTCAGTGATGACGCGATGCTGGTCTGGTTTATAGCTTGGAGCCATAAAGCCCCTCTATTATTATATTTTTTAGGACAATGCAGGGGAACAAATCGGAGATCAGTGTTTTTTAATTTATTGTTGATACAACCAACTACACAGCAACTCTTCAGCATAGCGTCATTACTATTACCGGTTTGTTTAAAGTAGAAGTTTCGAGACACGTTTCAACTTCTTCTGGTTACTGTGTTACCGTCTATGAGGGACACGGGATTGTTTTCCCCCAAAAGGGGGCGTGGTCACGAGAGCCTACTCTGGATTGCCTGTCTGATGGATACACACAGACAACAATCAGACAAAGACATTACAACAAAATGAAAATAGACTTTGGATTGATATTGCAGATGCAGAAGGTCAAAACACACAGGAGTGAAGTGTGATTTGGATTGCTCCACTAGTTGGGTTGAGGCAAATTAAGTAGTAGACATCTACTCCTGAATCCACGGGATCTTTATAAGACCATGGGGGTCACCTGACTGACAACGAAAAACAAACAAACAAAAGGTAAGGGCCAAAAGCAGCTCTTTTGATTGGCCAAACAGTCATCACAAGGTCCCCCCTTAGGATGTCCTTGATCAGGTTCTCAGAACACTTATGCTACAGTCCCAGAACCAGAATTTATCATTTGTGAGCAGAAAATAGCATTTGACACAGTAGATTGTTATGGAAACTCTAGCACTTGTCATCAGGGACATGAGTTTGTCCTAGAAAGACATTAGCAAAAGATTAGGGCTGTCAAGGTTAACGCTATAATAACGCGGTAACACAAATTAGTTTTAACGCCACTAATTTCTTTAACGCATTAACGCCTCTTGCTGTTGTTTAGGCTGGGTTTTAAAGCTAGAGTGAAGATACTGGTATCATATGAAACTAGAAAACCAGAAGAATCCATCGGTTCCAACCATGTCATACTAGCTTGTCTCGAAGGAGGCTAAATAACGCTCCAAACTTGCGCTAAATTCTGGCGAGGAAAAACTGGCATGGCCATTTTCAAAGGGGTCCCTTGACCTCTGACCTCAAGATATGTGAATGTAAATGGGTTCTATGGGTACCCACGAGTCTCCCCTTTGCAGACATGCCCACTTTATGATAATCACATGCAGTTTGGGGCAAGTCATAGTCAAGTCAGCACACTGACACACTGACAGCTGTTGTTGCCTGTTGGGCTGCAGTTTGCCATGTTGTGATTTGAGCATATGTTTTATGCTAAATGCAGTAACTGTGAGGGTTTCTGGACAATATCTGTCATTGTTTTGTGTTGTTAATTGATTTCCAATATAAATATATACATACATTTGCATAAAGCAGAATATTTGCTCACTCCCATGTTGATAGTATTAAATACTTGACAAATCTCCCTTTAAGGTACATTTTGAACAGATAAAAAATGTGCGGTTAATTTACAATTTATCTCGATTAACTATCGGCAATCATGCGATTAATCAAACATTTCTATCGATTGACAGCCCTACAAAAAATATATTACAGGTTTTCTACTGTGCAAGGGCATATCTTTCTTGTCTGTGACTCCACATTTCTTGATAGTTGTGCCCGTATGACAGTCATACTACCACCTGGTCTCAGTACTCATGACCCACTTCACTTAATGGAGACCTAAAAGTAGAAGTTTAGATTTAGATCCTGTATCTGTATGCTCTACAGTTGTGTAAATATGTCACCTCAGTGATAATGTGTTGTGTCCCAGGTGACCTACAGAGTGATCCAGGTGTCAGATGGCCAGTTGGAGGGTCAGACAGATGGAGCTGCAGCGGTCAGCCTGGTTACCGGTTTCCCCGCAACCACTCAGACTGTCACACAGGTGAGAACGACACTGACCAACTGGATGAGCATGGATTTCTGATCTCTATGAAAGACAAAAAACTACTAACCTTATACAGTCACCTTTCAAACGTGACGTGTTCGATACGAAAATCGAGTTGAGATCAGACACAGGTTGTCAAAATGCACAGATTTGCTAAACTCTGAGGCTATTTATCATTAGCAAAGTGTATAAAACACTCAGGTAGGAGGAGATTCTCTCTTTAGCTGGCGCTGACCATCATGTTTTGCGTTGAATACATACATTTAAAAATAAATATAAAATATGCAAAAGTAAATAAATACATTTAAAAAATAATACAAATAAATACATCAATAAATAAATAAAAGGAAAAATTAAACATCAGTAAATAAGGGAATTAATACAAAGATAAATAAATAAAGAAGCAAATTAAAACAGAAATATCAATTTATGTCACATTTTATCAATTAATTAATGGTTACATTTATTTTTTATATTATTTTTGCTACATTTAATGATATATTTATTTATTTATCGAATCATTTATTTATTTATTTTTGATTATGGCAGGTTCCGTCCTCCATACTATTTTAGTATAGTTTTAAGGTAACCAATTTTAATTGAACAACTGTTAAATCTATACAGCACTGCTAACAATATTCACAGGCTTCTAAATTATAAAATTCATCCCATACTTGGGTATGAGTATTCCTCAACGCCCCATCCCCACCGAAAATGTGGCAGTATCTATCACAGACCGTGGATCACATATACGTATTGCTTTGTTTATTAAAATTTACATTTGAGAGTTATCAACGGATCTGGAATCAGTTTCTCTGCTTTAGCCGGTGATCATATCCAGTGTCGCTAATTAACGTTAATTCCGTGAGTAACTTGATGACGGGCCAGAATGAAACGTGTCTGGTTAAAGTGCTCTCTGCAGCCGGAGTCTGTACTCCGCCAAAGATTGTTTATGAGGGACGAAACTCCACTCTGTAGCACCGCTGTACAAACGCAAGTGGACTGAGTGTTTTTGTGGTTCTCACAACTCCAGCAGAGTGAACATCTTCTGGAGTCACATTCTCCCAGGTACATTTTCATTCATATCAATAATTTTAAATTTAGAAACTTTATATTTTTGCACCAAGACATTCAGTATTTGGATAAACTAGCTCATGAAAAATAAGTAGCCTACAGCTGTTATGTGTCAGATACATATTTAATCAACACTTAAGTAAATATGAGTATCCGATCGGACTCAATATTAAAAGACTCTGATCCGGGTCTGAGCCAAAACACTTGTTTGGGACATCCCTACCATTTTGTTCCTTGATGTGTTGGGATGTCTAGGCAAATCTAACCTATGACCCCGTTCAGACCTGGCATTAACAGGCGTCTTGGGTGATCCGATCACAAGTGGACAGCTCCAGGTACGTCTGTTCACACCTGGCATTAGAATGCGTCTCCACATACGTCTTGAGTGACCACTTGTGATCGGATCTCACTTCCCCGCTCTATATGCAGATAAACACGTAAACATTTTGCAAATACAGCAGACGTCGCAACGTAATACTACATGAATATCAGTTGTAAAATCGTACATATTCGTGAATTTGGGTATGTTTTATTAACATAAAAATGTAAGGTTATTGTCTACCAGGCGGTCCCCGCGGGGTCTCAGGCGGCGTACAGAGCTTCAGAGCTTCAGAGCTGGGGATGAGAGCGAGCGAGCGAGCTGGCAGCTGTCAGCTCTGTGCAGAGCGCCGAAACAAAAACACAGACGCATCACATTCACAGTATGATAATAATGCACTTCCCGTGCCTAGTCTGATTTTAATGTGTTAATATAGCCTATAAAGCAAATACAGTTGTACCAACAGAATACAGTAGAGCACAGAAGCTGTTTCCATGCTGCGAGGCAGACGATCGCTCACGTGTGCATTTATGATCAAATTGACACGTTTTATTACACAGACTTGTGATGGTTATAGAAAGTTACATCTCCTCTCTCGTAAAATTCCAGAGCCTCAGGCTGCGACTACTTCACTCAGAGCAGCTGTCAAAAAATAATAACTTCCTTGCCATAGAGGTAGATGAGGTGACAGGTTGAACAGGTTCAGTACATCCCATCATCACTGATATTCAGCACTTTGAATGTCATCAAATATTCACATTGGGTTTAGGAGAGTTGGAAGGTGGAACTTCCTTTTCAGTAAGTGGTGACCTTGATTGACTGCTCTTGCTGGCCAGTAGGCGTGACAAGTCACTGATTAACTGATCTCCACCTCTGATCAGGAACTAGGCTTAATCAGGCCACTGATGTTTTCTATTTCTCAACGTTGACGTAATCATTAACTTAAATTTTGTATTGCAATTTGCCCTCTCACTTTATTTGTGACTATTTTTGTCACGGCACGATTTATAGTTTCTAATTATGTTTGGTGTATGTACTATGTTGACATTTTTGTTTTTGTTTCATTCATGCTCAGGTTTTGTATATTTGGCTTAATGACCTATACTGCTGCCAGACACTTTTTCATTCACATATCTTGAGGTCAGAGGTCAAGCGACCCTTTTGAACTGGTCATGACAGTTTTTCCTTACCAAAGTTTTGCGTAACTTTGGAGCATTATTTAGGCTCCTTTACAACAAGCTAGTATAACATAGTTGGTACCAATGGATTCCTTATGTTATCTAGTTTCATATGATGCCAGTATATTCATTCTAGCTTTAAAACTGCTAGTCGGAGTCTGCTACAACCTCTGAAAGACAGAATAGTGGCCAGATTTTTGAGAAGTTCAGGTCCGGACCACGGTCCGCCTATTAATGGTCTATGCCTTCAACCATCTTAAGGATTTAAAAATTGAAGTGTCCTTGAGCAAGACACTTAACCTCAAATTGCTCCCGAAGGCTGAGCCATCGGTGTGTGAATGAGTATTTAGATTAGATCCTGATGGGCAGGTTGGCACCTTGCATGGCAGCCATCAATGTATGAATGTGTGTGTGAATGGGTGAATGCTGATATGTAGTGTAAAGTACTTTGAGTAGTCAGAAGACCAGAAAGGTGCTATATAAATGCAAGTCCATTTACTATCTGATCTCGGATTTCTTCGGTACCAGTTGAACAGTGCAACACAAGACTAACAGTGGCGTTAATGTTAATGAGTGAATGTCTCTTTGATGCCAGGCTGTGTTCTCCCAGCCTGAGGGTTTGGAGGGAGACGGCAGCGCTGAGACACAGTACACCTATTACCCTGCCACCATCGCAGACGCCACCACTGGCACCATGGTGACCACAGTGCAGGCCTCGGACACGCTGCTGGGCCAGACCACACCCACAGGTAATTACTGCCTGGCACATAGCTAGCACAAAGTGTGCGTATCCTATAGTGTGTTATCTTTTTACTCAAAATATACAGTACAATGCATTTTCAGATACTAATTATTACAATTAAATGAATGAAATGCAACTTTTTAAACCATTAACCTCTTACCATTCTGCCCTTTTTTTTAGAGGTGTGTGGGGGGGGGGGGGGGGGGGGGTACAGGGGATGTTCAGGGGGAGATAAAAAAAAAAAATCAACAGTAGATGTCACATAGAAGTGGTGTACATCATCTGAAAGCTGAGAACCTGAAGATTGATTTGAGATGCAGCTCAGCACTGTGTGTCATGTTGTTCTATTGTGTAAGTGTATAAGGTCTTAGAACATTATGATAGAAGTACTGTATATGATGACCATTCCAATGCTGTATTATGTCTCATAAATTGTTGCAGCAATTCTTTGGTTACCACTTTGGATACCATTTTTTACACAGATTTGGTGCTAAGTTTAACCCTTTTTTTTACCACTTAAGAATTGATAAAAATGATCAATAATCCCTCCAAAATACCACATTAAGACACCAAGACCTTGAGGAAAACCATAGAAAAAGTCATGCTGTGATTTGGGATCAAAAACTTTGACATTTTGAGATTTCTGCAAGAATTGCATTTTTCGGCGATTGGATGGCGAGCACTTCTGTTCCGGAAACTGCTCAGAAACCCCCTTATTGTCAATCTAGCTAGGAAAGCCATCCATCCTCTGAATGTTCTAGATCTCTAGTTTGTGGCTGTAAAGTTTCATGAGGCTGTGATTATCCTAGAGGTCACCACAGGTCATTTATAAAGTGAGGTCAAGTTTAAAAAAAATGGTCTCACTACAATGAAATTTCTACTATGGGGACTAACATCATCACACATGAATACAATTTAAAGACTGTTTAGGGACCTCAGTGTGCAGAAATATTCAAATACACCATTTTAGAATAAGCGAAAATAACAAATTTTACTGCATTCAAAAAACTGCATGGTTTTTGCCCCAAATTGTATGTGATTATCATAAAGTGGGCATGTCTGTAAAGGGGGGACTTGTGGGTACCCATAAAACCCATTTTCAGTCACATATCTTGAGGTTTTAGCGTAATTTCATTGCGTTTTTAGTGTTCTTCCTGACAAGCTAGCATGGTAAGGCTAAGGGGTTAACTACAAGCTCATTTTTTGGAGGAGAAATAGGAGTTCTTTTATTTAATTGGCCATTATTTAAAGGCTTTACTGTGCGTGAATTCTTTAAGATGTTCATTATAAGATGCTATATGTCTACTTATACTTATTCTCTGCAGCTGACAGTAAGCTTTTGTTTTACAGGGCAGCTTTATGTGATGATGTCACCCCAGGAAGTTTTGACAGGTTCCAATCAAAGGACAATCGCACCTCGCACTCAGCCATACATAGCGTAATTACATCCTAATCTAACAGAAATACAGCACTGTTGTATAAATGCACAGCTTAATGTATAAAATCCTCTACGTCCAAGTCGAGCCAACTTAATATCTTTGTTCTGATCTGTTTTCCAGAAAGCAAGAGGCTCCTCGGGGTTCCAGAGATGATAAACGGCGAGCCCAGCACAATGAAGGTCAGTGCTCACGTCCAGTGTGACAAGTTGAAGGTATAGCTGTATTTTACTAATAATATCTGAGCAGGTATGAATGATAGAGTAAAGTCACATTTAAATGTTTTTCCAACAGTTGAGCGCCGGCGCAGAGACAAGATCAACAACTGGATTGTGCAGCTGTCAAAGGCCATCCCAGACTGTAACATCGACTATACCAAGACAGGACAGGTGAGTTCAGCTCAGACTCGCTCTCCACTCTGGTTTTCATACTGGCAAAAGATAATAAATCCAGTGAAAGAATGTTGCTCTTCAGACATCCTATACGCAAACATTTTGTATGCTCAAAAGCACAAACTCACCATTGTTGCATTAAAAAGGATTGAGAAAGAAATACAGGCAATTTCTATCATTTTTGAGTAGGGCTGTCAAAGTTAACGCGATAATAGCGCGTTAAATGCAAAATCGTTTTAACGGCACTAATTTCTGTAACACATTAACGCAACTTGCGATTTTAAGGTTGTAGCGGGCTCAATTTTAAAGCTAGAGTGAAGATACTGGTATCATATGAAACTAAGGAATCCATTGGTGCCAACCATGTCATACTAGCTTGTCGTAAAGGAGGCTAAATAACGCTCCAAACCTACGCTAAATTTTGGCGAGGTAAAACTGGCATGGCCATTTTCAAAGGGGTCCCTTGACCTCTGACCTCAAGATATGTGAATGTAAATGGGTTCTATGGGTACCCACGAGTCTCCCCTTTACAGACATGCCCACTTTATGATAATCACATGCAGTTTGGGGCAAGTCATTGTAAAGTCAGCACACTGACACACTGACAGCTGTTGTTGCCTGTTGGGCTGCAGTTTGCCATGTTATGATTTGAGCATATTTTTATGCTAAATGCAGTACCTGTGAGGGTTTCTGGACAATATCTGTCATTGTTTTGTGTTGTTAATTGATTTGCAATAATAAATATATACATACATTTGCATAAAGCAAGAATATTTGTCCACTCCCATGTTGATAAGAGTATTAAATACTTGACAAATCTCCCTTTAAGGTACATTTGGAACAGATAAAAAATGTGGGATTTAATTTGCGATCAATTGACAGCCCTATTTTTTAAGTTACCTTGTGTTTTGTTTCAGAGTAAAGGAGGAATCTTGTCCAAAGCCTGCGAGTACATCAAGGAACTCCGACAGAGCAACCTGAAGCTGGGGGACGATATCAGCACTCTGGATCGTCTCAGGATTGACAACCAGCTACTTAGACAGGAGGTATGTCTGCATGTGATTCGGGGCTAAAGCTGTCAAGTATCATTACTTCCGTTAAGTCTGTCAAAAAGCCTTTAACCCTACTTATAGACTAATCCGCCTACTGATTTATGTGTTCTGCTCTCTGGCCCCAAGTTTAACACATGTACTCTGACAATGGAAGTGTTGATGATTGGGTTAATCACAGTCAGCAGTCACCCCCCTATGACAGATAGGTAGTCTGTGTGAATGTACGACTTAAAGCACTTGTGTGAAATTGGTTATGACCCAGGCCTCGGGGAGAAAAAATAAGTTTTTGTCCGACCTCCACAGTCTGGATGCAAAACTGCTGGACTGGGATTACTCACTAGTTTATGATCATAAATCGACAAACATGAAATCCATGATTTCTTGTATTATAGACGGATGTAATACATAATTTAATAAAAATCGTAAAACATGAAATTTAAATGTGGAAATTCAGCCAGGAAACATATGCAGAGTGCTCAGCCTGGCTGTCAGTGGCAGACAACTTTCTTTAGCGGTCCCTGAGTGGTCTGCTGTCGGCATGTCACTCAGAATGTAAACATGAGGATTTAATGGTAATGATAATTAAATTTAATGTAATTGATTTTAGGGCTGCAACTAATGAGTATTTTAACAATATCAATTAATAGAGATGTTATGATACCATTTTTTCCTTTCCGATACCGAGTACCGATCCGATACCAGCGTGATAAAAATAAATATATAGTTATTATTTTTATTCAACAGCTGTTTACTACTGACCATGTATGGGTGTGATATGATTACTATCTTTGTTGTATGGCCTGGCACAGGTTAAACCCTTTGTGAAACATGAACAAATACATACAGAGAATGAACGCAATACAACTTTCTAAAGAACATAAATAAATGAAGCTAGGAATAAATAACAACTCCGGATTCTCTTAGCTGTCTCCTCAGTGGACGGCCTGTGTGCTAATTTGTCCTGCAGGGTGAAATATTCACACGTCCTACAAGGGTACTGCCACCCCTGAAAATGGAAGCCTTGCATACTGTACATATCACTGTTTTACTTGTTAGATTTTCCGCTGTGAAATATTGCCAAATGGCTGACATTTTCCTCGCTCTGACTAGCGTTACACTCTCCACTAGCACCACACTGTTGTGTTTGCTATCGTCACCTGACACTGCTGCTGCTCTAAAACAGTAGTTGCCAGTGGCAACCATGATACATCCAGGACGACAGCACAGTGAAGGCTACTGTTTTGGAGAGGCCAAGAAGAATTGATTTCCGGTTAACCAAGTTGATTTTTTTTCTGGATTAATAAATTATGGTATCGGATCGGTGCATCGACTGACGTACTCGCCGATACCCAATACCGAATTTTTGGCAGTATCGGGCGAATTTACAATATCGGTATCGGAGCAACTCTATCAATTAATCTGCCGATTACCCTCTTGATAAATGTCATCAAATGTCGTGTTCTGTCCAATCAGCAGTCTAGAACCCAAAGATATTCAGTTAACTATAATGTAAGACAAGGCGATGCAGCAGATCCTCATATTTGAAAAGCTGGAACCATCAAATGTTTGTTATTTTTGCTTGAAAATTGACTTACATGATTAATCGGTTATCAAAAAAGTTGCCTAATCAGTTAATTGAGTAATTGTTGCAGCTGTAATTGATTTTATTGAGCGGCCGTCTCTTACAACTTCTATTTTTTTAGATGAGAAAATTAATTTCAATGGCATTCGTTTACAAATTCTACAGCACATCCTAGACATATTTCTCGGCCAAATCGGTTATAAAGTGTTATTGCGCTGGTTTACCAGCAAGATGCCACTGTAGTAATGGTGATTTGTTCAACTGTCAACCCAAATGTGTCTATTTAAAGCCAGAATATTACTTAGAAAGCATGTAGCTGATAGCTACATTCTAATAAAAGACCAATTGTCAACCCAATGTAGCAATCTAAACTTTCTATTTCAACACATTAGTCGTGGTTATTGCATTCCTGATAGAAAGTCACAAGTCAGCTGATGAGGCATTATTGCTACATTACCACCGTATCATCTGTGTTGCCGTTGCTCAGGTGGAAGATTGGAAGTCCAAGAATCAGATCCTGAGGAACCTGCTGCGACAGCATGGCATTGTGGGATCATCCAGCACAGACCCCCAGTGAGAAGCCTGATGCCAGCGGGTATTTGAAGACAACCACGTATGGGCCAAAAGAGTACTTGAAACGCTTTGAGATACTTTATTTGTGATCGAGAGTGCATGAAATAGGGGGAAATAATTGAATATTGTCATTAATATTCAAATCCAGCTTCTTTGCCTAATGACACCTTTGAATATTATCTTTGAAGCTTTTTACAAAATGAAATCCTTTGCCTGGTGAATCCAACCCAATCATAATAACATGATGTATTTGAAAAGAGAGTGGGGAAAAAAAACACTTTAGTTACATAAGTCATCAGTTTAATGAGTTTAACAAAGCCCTCATTGAATGCCTCCCTCCACAAACATTATGATTGTTCATTAACCTCCAGTACAGTAAGCTCTAAAACAAGACCAACTACTCATGTCAGTTTCTTTCTCTTAACCTCTGCAGTACTGTGCTTCTTTTTCAAATGCACTCATGTTAATGTCTCAGAAATAAAAAACAACAACATTGTATTCATGCTTTTTCATCTGATCAATATCACTTTGACCAGTTGATACCAAGTTTGTCATCCAGTTCAGCTCTTTCGCTTTGTATTTTTGTATGTTTCATGAAACCTCACTGGGGTCAATAATTGCATTGCAACAATGTAACTAACTAAATAAACAGGGGTTGGTAAGCATTGCGTCGTAGGTAGGCTCTCTATGTCTTTATAATAAAAAAAATAATAACATACTGTATGTCATAATCCACTTTCAGTTGTGTTTATTAAAGTTGGTAAATTGGTTAAAAGATTAATGTTTATTTCTTAGTTATGAGTATGGATTGTGTATACACTGGCCTCTTGTCTGTAGCATGAAGATGAGCTTTTATTTTGAAGGGTCTTTGCGGAAGTACATTACTTCATTGACGCTGGAAGAAGCTGTTGCTAATACCGAAGATATTTCTCAACCCCTGCTCTGTTGTTATTTATTCAAAGGAAGCAAACATAAGGACAACGTGAAGTTTCACCAATGATCTGTATACTGCTGGTGGCCGGCCACGGCACCGTGTTAGAGACACAGATCAAGGTGAGTAACGATAGTTTGAATGTTGCAGCAGAAAGGAGAGAACCTGAAGCAGTGCAAAGGTCGTGTTTGGTATGTAACGGTGAGCTACACCTCACTGTGAGCCGAACTACCTGATAGTATCAGGCACTTTAACGCTGGGTTGCTTGTCGGCTATCGTATATATCTGTTAGACCAGCATTTAGGACTTCTACGGGATCGTGAGGATGTATCGATGCATTCGGCTTACATCTGACACAACAACCTTACAGTGTTTTATATACAAAGTTACATTTGTATCATTGTCTCACGGTCTTCACCGCCTCTTACCGAGCACTGTGGTGGAGTTACATTGTTGCAATTCGAAGGGGAACACTTCTTCAAAGTTCCATTCCTTTTATTGGTTTATATATATGCCGAATTATTGATGTAAGCTAATGGTTGACATGACAGCCTTTAAGCATTTTAACAGGTACGTGTTTTTACCAAGAAAGAAAGACAACATTACGGAGCTAGCTTCTTTCATTAAGTTTGGCATGATGTACCTTTAGAAGGGGGACGTGTGTCCAGGAACACCTGAGATCCTGAGATTGAGTTGAGAGTTTATAGAATGTCGCAGTTGCTACATTTAGGATTAATTGCAACATCTATACGTCTTTTACATTTAGACTCCCACGTGAATAATAGCCCTCTGACTTCATTGTCTTTCAGAGGCTGTAGCAGGTTACATTTTAGAGCTACAATTTGGTTAGGAAAAACTGGCATGGCCATTTTTAAAGGGGTCCCTTGACCTCTGACCTCAGATAGGTGAATGAAAATGGGTTCTCTGGGTACCCACGAGTCTCCCCTTTACAGACATGCAATAAGGGGGTTTCTGAGCAGTTTACACAACAGAATCGCTCGCCATCCAGTCGCAGAAAATTCAATTATTGCAGAAATCTCAAAATGTCAAACGTTTTTGATCCCAAATCACAGCATGGCTTTTTCTATGGTGTTCCTCAAGGTCTTGGTGTCTTAATGTGGTATTTTGGAGGAATTATTGATAATTTTTTATCAATTCTTGAGTGGAAAAATATAGTTAAATTTAGCACCAAATCTGTGTAACAAATGGTATCAACACACAAATTGCTGGAACAACTTATGAAACATAATAAAAATGAGCATTATATAATTTCATCACAATTTATTTTGATTAATTAATTAAGTCATGTTTATTTTGGATGTATGACTAGAACAACTAGACACACAGTGCTGAGCTGCATCTCAAATTAATCCTCAGGTTCCCAGCTTTCAGATGATGTACACCACTTCTATGTGACATCTACTGCTGACCTGCTATCTCCCCCTAAAGACCCCCTGTACCCCCCTAAAAATGGGTCTATTGTGGGTCTCAGGGGGTTAATCAAGATTTGTTATATTGAATGTGCCTAGACATTCTACAAGAAATCACCTACACTGAGCGTGGAGGTCCATTGTTCAACATTCAACATTTATTTGTATAGCCCTTTACAATAACCAAAAGGTACCCAAAGTGCTTTACATTAACATCAAGAAATAACAGGAATAAAAACATAACATATCATAAAATCGGAAAAAAGGTACATAAAAAGCATAAGGAAAATTTCACAGCGCTACTAGGTATTAAAAGCCAATCTAAATAAAAAGGTCTTGAGCTTAGATTTAAAAAGTACTAGGTCAGTGATAGTGCGTATATCAGGGGGTAACTTGTTCCATAGTTTAGGAGCAGCGACAGCAAAAGCACGATCACCCCACAGCTTATACCTCGACCTCGGGACTTCTAAAAAAAGTTGACCAGTTGATCGCAAAGCCCTGTTGTGGGACGAAGCCGTTAATGGCTTTAAAAACAAACATCAAGAGCTTAAAATCGATTCTAAAGTGAACTGGAAGCCAATGGAGTGAGTAAAGTACGGGGGGGGGATGTGTTCACATCTGGAAGTGTTAGTTAAAAAGCGAGCAGCAGCATTTTGCACATGTTGGAGGCGCGCGAGGGAAGACTGGTTGAGACCAATAAAGCTAATAAAGGCGTGAATTGCCTTCTCAAGATCGTGCCGATTGAGGAAGGGCTTTACTTTAGCCAGAAGACGAAGCTGGAAAAAGCTCGTTTTAACAACAGAGTTAATCTGTTTATCAAATTTCAAACAGGTGTCAAATCTCATCCCCAGATTTTTTACAGTTGGTTTGAAATAAGAAGCCAGAGCACCAGAGCTTGAGACTGCAACATTAGTCATGCACGAAGTACCAAACATAATGCATTCAGTTTTACCTTCATTTACATGAAGGACATTTTGTGACAGCCACTGCTTTATGTCACTAATACAGTTCAACAGAACTGTTGAACTTGGGAACACACATACTGAATACTATGGGAATAGCCAAGTAAGTCAGTGTTTTTATCACAGTATCAGCAACATTGTTGGCACATAGCAAAAAACGCTGTGAGGCCTAAAACCAACATCATGTTCTAGAACAACATGTTGCAAATACTGTCATGATGTAGTTTGTTACTATGGTGATTTGTAACCTGTATTTGAGTCCTTTTCCTCCTCTCCTCTCCCAGAATGATGACACAGGTTTATACAGGCACCTGACTGGGGTACCAAAGGCTTTACTTCCTGGCACCGGAGGAAAGAAGATCCTTGACTTTTGGTGGGAAACGGTCAACATGTGCGTAACAGCGGCCCCAACATGAACAGGCCTAATTTCTGATTATCTTTTGACTCTAAAACATTCACTGGTTAGCTTCTTCTAATTGCATCTCCTTTTTCTCTCCAGGCGACAGTTGTTCACAGCAGTGTATCTGGTCACTAATGCAGACAAGTGAGTTCTAACCGTTCTAAGATGACCCAATTGGTGTTGATTCAGCAGTCTTGTTATTGCCAAAATGGCTTTTGTCCTGCTCCTGACATGCTCCATTCTTATTCTGTTACACTGGCCAGGTATAAGCACTATGAGCGCTGGGCCACAGCTAATGACTTCCCGGTGGAAAACGTTATAAATGACGGCAGCACTACGTTGGAGGACCGCCTCGGGGCCGTGGCTGATCTGGAGCTGGTCATACGCAGCCGCAAGCTGCAGGACGACATCATGGTGGTACGATGGATGAATCATCTTTGGCTGATGACGGAGCATTACCACTTACACAACTGCTCAGATACATTTCATTGTGCTGACTGGGTTTTATTTTAGTAGAACTGAATGAATGTCCGTCCTACAATGAGGATTTTCATTTTGTGTGAGCAGATTGCAGGAGACATGCTGTGTGCAGACCAGAACTTTGACATTGCTCAAGTTATCCGCTTCTTCAGGTCAGAGGTGATTAACCACAATTTAATAACTTTAGTGGACATACATACGTGTACAATCTATTGTATTCAAAGAAAGGATATCTATCAAAGTCAGATCTTTTTGTGGAGGTGAAGTCATGAGCAGAACATCCTTTTGTGTGTGTGCTGCAGCCTGGAGAGCTCATCATATACTACGAGCTGGAGGAAAGTGAGAAAAGCAGCTCCAGGGGCATTGTGGAGGTATGCCCTGACAACCATAGGTGAGAAGAAGTTTTATTTTTCCTGTAGTCCCATAATGCACCACCTTCTGTAACGGCAGCACAAAATGTATAATATGTTACATTTGTCGGTTGGTGTTTGTAACCTCACAGCAGTCACAGTTGGCCAGCGAGCTGAGAGAGAGAGAGAGAGAGAGATTGCAGCGTTTGTCGAGCGAGCTATAGAGTGAATGAAGAGAGGGAGCGGCGTTAGTGAGAACATCATTTTTTTTAGGGCTGTCAAACGATTAAAATATTGAATCGCAAATTAATCACACATTTTTTATCTGTTCATAATGTACCTTAAAGGGAGATTTGTCAATTATTTAATACTCATTTATCAACATAGAAGTGGACAAATATGCTGCTTTATGCAAATGTATGTATATATTTATTACTGGAAATTAATTGACAACACAAAACAATGACAGATTTTGTCCAGAAACCCTCACAGGTACTGCATTTAGCATAAAAAATATGCTCAAATCATAACATGGCAAACTGCAGCCCAACAGGCAACAGCAGACTTGACCCAAACTGCATGTGATTATCATAAAGTGGGCATGTCTGTAAAGGGGAGACTCGTGGGTACCCATAGAACCCATTTTCATTCACATATCTTGAGGTCAGAGGTCAAGGGACCCCTTTTGAAAATGGCCATGCCAGTTTTTCCTCGCCAAACTTTAGCGCAAGTTTGGAGCATTATTTAGCCTCCTTCGCGACAAGCTAGTATGACCTGGTTGGTACTAATGGATTCCTTAAGTTTTCTAGTTTCGTATGAGGCCAGTATCTTCACTAGCTACTATCTACTATCTGCCACTTCTAGCTTTAAAACTGAGCCCGCTACAACCTCCGAAAGATTGCGACTGCGTTAGTGCGTTAAAGAAATTAGTGGTGTTAAAACGATTTTGCGTTAACGTTTTATTATCGCGTTGAATTTGACAGCCATAGTTATTTTCTGATTGTTTCATGGCGGTTACGTTCTGAAGCACAAATAAACACAGGTGCTGCGTTGCCGGATTTTGAATGAATGCGGCCAAAGGGCAGGCTTAATTCTGTCCTCTCTGCTTGGTCTGTGTGCCTCGGTCAAACTGACATATCGATAGCAGCACACAGCAGAGGAGAAACAACATGTATCTGACAGAGCTAAAGAGGGACCTGTGCCTCGGTATCAGACGTCGAGGGGCGTGGCAACCTGAATGGGCTGCACACCCTGCGCACTGTTATTGGCTGGGGGTTACACCCCCACGTGGTGCACAAAGGCTGTCTGCTGAAGCCCAGAAATGTCACCACCACACACTTCTAGTGGGCCAGAAGTGATGATTGAGAGGGATTATTTTTGTATCAGTCTATACATTGTTTTTTTAGGAAATTCCTGCATATTATACCTTTAAAGGAACAGTGTGTATCATATGGCGGTATCTAGTGGTGAGGTTGAGATTGCAACCAACTGAAGCCTCTCCCGTGTGCTGAGCATGTAGGAGAGCTACGGTGGCCCTCTAGATGATGTAAGAGTAGCGTAGGTCATTTGGAGCAGAGCCAGTGCTTAGATTGTGTGTGTCCGTGGGAAGTGAGTGGTGAAGCAAGAGGGAGAGAGGGCAGCGGCGACGGCAGCGAGTAACGTTATCAACTCCGGCTCGAGACGTTCTGGGCTACTGTAGAAACATGGTGGACTCCGTGGAGAGGACCAACTCCCTGTGTAGATATAAACTTCTCACTCTAAAGAAACAAAAACACAACAATTCTTATTATCAGGTGATTATTCACTAAAGAAAACATACTTATTATTATTATCTTCCATTTCTGCCAATATATCACCCTGATTGTTACACAATGGTCCTTAAAGAAGTACTTCTGTGTGTGGCGTTTCAGAACTTCACTGATATACATTTTGTGACTCAGGATAACTCGTTTCTTGGAGAAACCGCAGGAGGGGGTGACAGCGTCCCGGCTGGCCAGCGTGGTATTTTACTGCATCCAGAGAGACACACTGTCCTCTCTGTCTGACTTCCTCAGCCTGCAGACTCAAGCCACAGACCGGTCCTTCGGACGATTCTGGGTTCGTAAGTGCTCATTCAATAAGTGTTATTTCAGCAAAAGTTATTACCTTCCGTACCTTTTGTTAATGTGTCCTCCTCACACAGTTCAACTGAATGTTCCTCTACAAACTAAATCAACTACTGATACTAGATCTGCTGTGTAACTTCTTAGATAATTATTAAACAAACCATTGTGTGCAATGAGGAAGACTGATTCTGATCGCTGCCCTCGTGTGATTTCATTTTAATCTGTTCATGATTACAAAACAGATATGTGGCAATATATCCTTTGACTTTGCTTTTCATTATAATAAAACTCTAAGATCAAAATTTGACTCACTTAGATTATAATTAGTCATACTTTACAAATAATTATCATGAATGAAAAACAGAATAACCAGTAGCTTTTATGGCTCCTTTCTCTTCAGGAGTGGCTTGTTAATGAGAAGCAACTTGATGTGTTTGGGATGAAGCTTCCTACCGGCTTCCAGCTCATTGGACAAGTGGTTTGTATCCTTTACCTCAGTTCATCAGCCATGTTTTAGGGGTTTAATCACACAGCGTTGCCTTCAAATTCATAGATTATAAGGGAGAAAGCTAGAGATGAAGGCCTGAAAATTACCATCACACTTAGTTTACACAGGAAAATAACTTAGACCTTAAAAGAGTCCTCCATGGATTTAGTGTTACTCTCCTGTAACACTGTCAGACTCACGATAGACAGTAAAAAAAGAAAAGGATCAAAATCGATGCACACATTATTTCCCATGTTCTTCTTCCTTGTCAAAATCTGGTGCCTACATTACCCAAAATGCAACTTGACCGCTGAGAGTCGCGGCAAAGAACGTGTATCGCTAAGAAGTGAAAGTCAATTGTCCTTTCCGTTGCAACGTCAGCGCCCAGCAGCAGAGCTACGCTTCCGCCATTTTGTCTGCCTACAAAGTGCCGTACAGAAGTAAAACAAAATCATTTCTATTCTATTGTCATATTTAATATAATATAAACTATTTGGAAATGAAAATGTAAACATCTCATTTGCCATCCAGCCACACCTGTCTACCTGCTCACAGCATTTTGATGCAATATTTCCCCCCCACAAAAGACACAAAACAATCCACTGTAAAATTTGACAATATGTGATGTAAAGAAACATAATATGTGATAAGCAGCACTAAAACCTGAGGAGGAACATGTTGCTAACAGAATCCAATGATCCGCCTGTTTACCAGATAACTGAAAATATGAAACATGGTGGATCAGGGGGTAGAGCGGGTTGTCCTTTAATCACAGGGTTGGCGGTTTGATCCCCGGCTCCACATGTCAAAGTGTCCTTGAGCAAGACACTGAACCCCAAGTTGGTCCCGATGGACAGGCCAGCACCTTATATGGCAGCCCCACCACCGTTGGTGTATGAATGTGTGAAAAGTTATGATGGTTGCGTGCAATTTGAGACTAATGCATCAGAAAACCAGTGAAATCCACTGGTTCAAGCAACAGGAAATTCATATAATGTGGGAAAACAAAGTGTGGATTTGAGAATTGCACATAGAGTCTGGAGAATAAAGACTTAATCACATCACAATCATATTTAGGGCAATTTGAGTGAATCTACACACTGTCTCCACGCAGGGATCGGATGCTGTTTACTGTTTTTCTGTTGCAGCTGATAAGTGGATTTGTATATAAAAACTCCTTTAGTTGTTTAGTTATTACATTTCTTCTAATAACATGCTTCCTTTTGACATCTCAGGGCCTGTCCGACTACACCAAGTGGCTCACCCACTACTCCACCAAGCAACAAGACAGTCCTGCTAAACCAATCACATACCGATCATTTGCCAGGTAAGAAAACACGAAGTACTCTCGATCCGCTTGGTTTGAATTTAGCTCAGATTATTGTGGTTTTTCCAGCTGGCGAATAAAAGCCTCTTCCCCCTCCCTAAAGCTGAGCATACACTGTACAATTTTAGCCCGTTTCTGGCCTGAATTTTGAGCCGCGCGACTCATTTTAGAGTCGGACCGAATTTCAGCTTAGTCGGGCGTCGTTTGCCGTGCCGTGTACGGGGGGACCGGGGACCGATTAACTCTAATGTCGGACAGTCGGATGATTTTCTGACGTGTCAGAAATTTGGGCCGACCGTACAGAGGCTCTCGCACAGTTGAAGCAGAGCCACGGGCCGATTCCCCAACGTCAGTGCCTTTTTTCTGTTTTTCTTACAGTAATCAGAGCGTAGCTATCAAGATATCAACGTACTATAGATATAGTAAAACTTAGCTATCTTACCTCCAAATCTCACTGCAAAATGGAGAAAAGCCATTCTGTCCATGTCTTCCTGGCCTCCTGCGAGTCCATATACGCAGGACGGCACAGATGATCAAGGCAGCACGTCTGAATCTCTGGACTGTTTTAAGCGGCTTCTAAAAACACATTTCTATAGGCAAGTCTTTTTATAGGCCTCATCCACATGTGTTTCTGTTTTAGTTTGGTCTGTTTCTCATTGTTTCTGTGTTTCATATTGTAATTTTACTTTGTTGTTATCATTGTTTGATGTTTTATTTGTGTGTGAAGCACTTTGTAACGGTGTGTTTTAAAAGGTGCTATATAAATAAAGCTTTACTTACTTACTTACTTACGTTTCTGCCTTGTTAGCATTGTGACCCGTCTGCTAGCAAATAAACTTTACCTGCCTCGGAGCTTTCAAACAAATCTTTATTGACAACTGTCAACAGCCAGAAGGGCCTGCAGGGGCCGTGTTTTTTTAAATTTTACACGTACAGTGTGAGCACATAAATCGTGAGCTTTGGCTTTACATCACAAACGATCTAATCGTACACTAGAAGTAGGAATTACACAACAACATTTCTTCTTTCAGCTTAACTCACAATTAAAGCCCTTGAATGTTGGAACACAACGTGACAGACACCGTGAGAACTGATTTGAAAAATGTATGACGACTCACAGGGTTGGATTAATGGGGAACCCCTCAGACGGCTTCCACGGGAAAACCATCGCTATGTCCATCTGTAACTTCTGGGCCGAGGTCACTCTAGTGGAGAGCCAGACTTTGGTAACACTCACACACTCGTACGCTAAAACATGCTGCGTCACGAATGTATTGTGCAAAAGTCACGTGAGTTTCTGTGTCTTTGTAGGTTTTAGTCCCTCACCCACTGAATGACCCCACAGAGTTTGGAAGCTTGCAGGATCTGTTCTGTATCAGCAGGAAGGAAGGGTGTGTATACGACAAGTTAAATGAGCTAAAACACACGACTGACTTACTTAGTCATGTTCAGGCTTCTTCAAGATGTTCTGTCGGTCATCCACTGTAGGTACCTGGGAGGGCTGCGGCTGCTGCAGGCCACCTGTAAGAAGTTCTACCAGTTCTGCTCCAAACAAGGGTGAGATGAGTATCTGAGGTAACACAAGGCCAAGATGCTTTGGATAAAGTCTTTAATTACATTCAAATGGAGCAAATATGAGCATTAGCATATCTTCTTTACCGCCAGCTTTGTTCATATTTATCACCATGGATACTGAGGTAACTTTCCCCAACATGATTAATTTATTTATTTTATTTAATCTCTATTAGGCAGAATAATCCCACTGAGATTTTGAATCTCATTTCCAAGGGGGTCCTGGCCATCATGGGTATCTTTTGCAATTATGAATGACCAGTTGTGAAGGAAGTTTTCAGATCCTTTACTCAAAGCTAGGGCCGGTAATGTTGAGAAACTAGTAAAAGTACGCTAGATTTTAAAAATGATCCAACCGAAAAACCCAGCCTAGTGTTGCCAACTCTTTTCCAATGAAAGTAGCAAGCAGCACTAACTCCAAAAGTCCCTAAATGTAGAGAGAAAGTCACCAAGTCTGCAACTAACTATTATCATAATGAATGCAAACAACGAACGTGACTATTGTTAGTACTCACAGCTGTCAAGCTAGCAGCTTGTGGAAGACTCAATGAGTCGCGCAATGAGTGCACGGAGTGCACCCAGGCAGGCAGGTAAATTGGTAGACAGATACCAGATTTGTTTTTTCTTAGCAGGCCGACAGGATCAGTTCAGTGATTTAATGCCAATGTGAAGGTGTATATAGGCAGACAGACAGGTTCAGGTTCAAGTCTCAGAAGTTTGAAAGCAAAAACACAAGGCAAAAAAGCAGCATTGCAACTTTGACGAACTGACAAGGAGTGAGTGGAAAAGGGCTGATTAAATATCTGCAGAGCGGGGCTGATGACCAGGTGAGCAGGTGGGAGGGGAAGGTCAGGTGACCGGGCTGCAGTCCAATAGTCTTAGCTTGAGAAGGTTCTTAACTGAGTGAAATGACCTAGAAGTATCTAAGTAGCAGCCATTATAAGAGCTGGTTGAATTCTCTAAATGCTAAGGAAAGGTGCTTCCTTTCTCATCTCCTTTAGTATAGGATACACTGGACCATCCTTTACGAAAGGAAAGAAGATAATGCCGTCCCACAATACCTTACAGCAGCAATATTTAAAGCGATGACAGACCCACGTCAATAACATCCGCCGTCGCATAATTACATAGTCTATGTGCAGTCAGATTCTGTGAGCACCGCGGTTGTCCTATAAATTCGTCCTTTCCTTGACCTCATGACGTTTTCCCTCGAGGTCAAGGAAACGTGGTTAGGAAAAGACGTAGGATGTAATGTTTCTGACTGTTGGACCGCAGCCTGGGACCGAAGGGAAAGGGGTTATTGAAGGGCAGGAGGGAGTGACTGGATGAGGGGGTGAGGTGAGTGGGACAGGAGAAACAGTCATCTGGTAGACAGGAAGAGAATGGCAATGAACGGGTTGAGGAGGTGGGAATGTGACACCAAAAACAGAGTTAAAAGGGAGTAAATAGAGGACTTACTTTCATCAGGTCAACAGAAACACAACGCCACATCAATGATGATGTTACTCTGTAACTGCTGGAGGTGTAAAGAAGCAGCTGTTTGCTCAGCAGTTCACCATATCAATTTAAAAGGTGATGGAATATCAACTTGTTTCTGCTGCCCCCAAGTGGTCCAACAAAATCAGTTATTTCAGGTTTAAAACAACAATAATTAAGGTTCGTTTGTTATATATTCTTAGTGGAAGATGTTTTCATTTCATCACTGTTAAGGACAGTCACTTTCACTGTTAATGCTCCTTCAATATCTGCTGTGTGTGTGTCTTTACTGCAGTATTGCTTTGACAAAGCAGAACTTCACACTGAAGTACGACACCAACATTCCTCGGCAAGTGGTGAGGATTCATTCAAATACTGCTCTCTAAGTAATAAAGCCAAACAGTTCACAACACACAGTGTATAATGTGAAAATGTGATGAAATGATGAAATGATTTGTGTCTGTTTTAATGCAGGGCCTCGCTGGAAGCAGGTAAATAGTTCTGTTGATGTTTTCTTATCTGTATAAGCCAAATTAAAAGTTTGAATTTAATAATTTACTTGTTTATGATCCTCTCTATTCACAGTGCCATCGTCTCAGCTACCCTGAAGTGTCTTATGAAGTTCTACAACATCACAGACAATGTAAGGATTTATCCCATCTCAAGGTGTTACCAAAGCCATCAGAGTTATATCTTGATTTTTCCACAGCACTGTGGAGCCTGGCGGAAGCTGAAACAACATACTTTTTCAAATCATGTTCATAACATGCTATTCCCGAAGAAAACGTTAACATTTGTGTGTGATTATCGAAGCTCTTTTAACCCTTTGAGACCCACAATGGACCTGTTTTTGTCTTTTTAAGGGGGGTACAGGGGTCTTTAGAGGGAGATAAGAGGTCAACAGTAGATGTCACATAGAAGTGGTGTACATCATCTGAAAGCTGGGAACCTGAAGATTAATCTGAGATGCAGCTCAGCACTTTGTGTCAAGTTCTTCTAGTCATAAATCAGAAATAAACATGAATTATGTATTATCTATTATGTCGCATAAGTTGCTGCAGCAATTTTTGGATTGATGTCATTTGTTACACAAATTTGGTGCTAAATTTAACCATTTTTACCACTCGAGAATTGATAAAAATGATCAATAATCCAAAATACCACATTAAGACACCAAGACCTTGAGGAACACCATAGAAAAAGCCATGCTGTGATTTGGGATCAAAACCTTTTGACATTTGGAGATTTCTGCAAGAACTGCATTTTTCGGCGATTGAATGGCGAGCACTTCTGTTATGGAAACCGCTCAGAAACCCCCTTATTGTCCATCTAGCTAGGAAAGCCATCCATCCTCTGAATGCTCTAGGTCTCTAGTTTGTGGTTGTAAAGTTTCATGAGGCTGTGATTATCCTAGAGGTCACCACTGGTCATTTTATACAGTGAGGTTAAAAAAAATGGTCTCATTACAATGAAATGGCTCCTATGGGGACTAACATCATCACACATGAATACAGTTGGGCTCATTGGATCCACAAGAGTCTCAGCTTTACAGTGATACCAAGTTTATGCAATTCCGAGACTGTTTAGTGAACTGCATGTGATTATCATAAAGTGGGCATGTCTGTAAAGGGGAGACTCGTGGGTACCCATAGAACCCATTTTCATTCACATATCTTGAGGTCAGAGGTCAAGGGATAACCTTGATCAACAAAATGTGTTCAACCAGTTATTAAAACGTCTCACCACCAGAAAAAAACAAATTAAAATACATGTGAAAATGATATAAAACGTATCTACTGTGTCTTTACATATTCATATATTCCTGTTTTACACTCCAGGATCTCCCGAAGCCGATCCGAGCCAACTTCATCCTCAACGTGGAGACTGATGAACTTTTCATTACAGCTGGCCTGCAGGACAGAGTCGTTCAGGTCAGTCACAGAATCAGCTCTACACCAAATGTACTGGACTCTGTCGCCACGGCAACGACATGCCACCCCTTCTTTAATTGAATACCTATAGTAGCATGGATTGTTTGCCCTTTTGTCTTTACAGGTCTATGAAGGCTTAGTCTACATGGATTTCAGCAAGAAGCTCATGGAAGAGCAGGGCTCCGGTACTGAAGTCACCGTCTGTCTGTCGATCTTACGTTGATGATACAAATACATTTATTTCCTAATGTGTGTGTGTGTTTCCCATTCTCAGGGAACTATGTTTCTATGGACATGAGTGGACTCCCACCGTTCTGGCTGGCTTACCTGAGCGACCCCAGTGACTCCGGACGTATCCACAGCAACATCAGACAGCGCTGGCTCAGTGGTGAGTCTTCATATCAAACATTTTATTGATTCCTCAGGTCAAACATAAATAAAACAAGGGCTCTACTGTTTGACCACTCGGGCTTTGATTCTGATATTAGGTAAAGGAGATGGTGATATTAGCCATATTTTTCGTCGGTCAGTCCACCACTGAAATATCTCGACAACTATTGGATGGATAGCCAAATATTTGGTACAGACATCCACCATCCCCGTAACCTGACCCGCCAGATGATTAGTTACACAGAACCATCTGAGTGGCCAACACTGGAAACTGTTTGGAAAAGGGCAGACACTTTCAAAAAAAATACTTGGCAGGTGATTGGATGAACCATCTGTCAATCACACTCTTGTCAAAGCCAGTCTGGTGATGGAAATGGAAACACACTACTTTCATGCTGCTCTTGTCTTTCCACAGGAGAGCCTCTGGTGGTCGAGGCCATGAAGACTTTTGCTGAGCTCACTGATCAAGCGAGGTTGGTTGGTTTGGATTGCTGATCAAGAATTTATGCAGTATTATATGCAGTAAATAGCCGTGGAGGTTTTGTCAAATATATCAGGGCAAAAGCTGGACATAAATAACCGTGGGATTAATTATGTCTAGCTTTTGTACAACAGTCTCAAATTGGCTTTGAGCTCTCTGACATGTGTGAAATGTTTATGCACTGTGAGTTCCAAGAAATAAAACACGCACCCAAGGGCTGCAGAATTCATCAAAAGCAATATGGCCTACTGCAATTTTCAAAACACAGGAGACGCAATATTTGTTTAGGGTGAAATGTTTGTCAAAATACCATTTTAAATGAAATAATGTCGTCCTGGCCTACACATCATATTCTACAGTCTTAAGAAAACATTTTTGTTTTGGTACAGATCACGCAAAAAAATCACACAATAATCATTTTAAAGGAGAAGTGTGTAACATTTCAGGGGATCTATTAGCAGAAATGGAGTATAATATTCATAACTATGTTTTCATTAGTGTTTAATCACCTGAAACTAAGAATCATAATGTTTTCGTTAGCTTAGAATGAGCACTTCATATCTACATAGGGAGCAGGTCCTTCTCATGGAGTCCGCCATGTTGCTCCATCATGTTTCTACAGTAGCCCAGAACGGACAAACCAAACTCTGGCTCTAGAGAGAGACTTTTGTGTTCTTACGTTACCTGAAGGCCACCGTAGTTCTCCAACGCGCTTGTGAGACTACAAAAACGTGAGCCGCAGAGTGTAAAACCGTGGTACCGCCAGCCACCGTCTGACTTCCGTTGCTCCTAAAGTAGTGTTATTATGGTGAGGATGGCCTCAGAGCGAGGCGAACGGCGTTACCACGGTTTTGCACTCGGCGACTCACATTACCAGTTGGTTGCAATCTGCAACCACACCACTAGATGTCGCCAAATCCTACACACTGCACCTTTAAGGAAATACATGTGGATTTACAAATTTATAGTCTGTGTTTTTCAATGAAAATGAGAATAGTGATGTAAAAATGCTCATTCCCTCTAATATCGCTAATCATATCACAATATCAGTCAAAATAATCACCATTAGATAGTTTTTTCTAAATCATTCAGCCCTAACACACACACACACACACACACACACACACACACACACACACACACACACACACACACAGACCATGCAAAGTGTTTATGTAAAAAGTTTTTCGTTTTTGTTGTGGCAGTTCAGTAGTTCAGGACATTAGAGGTGAAACTTTGTCTGAGCACTAACTGGAAACGTTCTCCCCTCAGGACGGCTCTGCAGGACAGAGACTGGAGGCGTCTGGCACAACTGATGGACCAGAACTTTGAGCTGCGGAGGTAAACAGTATATTTTGATGTGAGGCATTCGCATTACAGTTACACTCCCAGCTGAAATAACAACCTTTTCCCACAGGTCTGTCTACACTGATGACTGTCTGGGTCCTGGGAACCTCAAGATGGTTCAGCTGGCGAGGCAGGTAGGTACTTTAGAGGTCCACTATACCTGCTAAAGGCAGAGCATGTTTTATTCAACACTATTCACTCTTTTCTCTCCATCTGTGTTCGCCTGCAGGAGTGTTTTTTTTTCCATTTATGCATTCATAAAGTTTCTGCTGCTTCTTGCAGTTTGGCTCGGCGGTGAAGTTACCAGGCAGTGGGGGGGCCGTGGTGGGTCTGTGTCTGGATGAAGCGAGACTGGTAAGACTGCACTACGTGGAAGTCGTTGTCTTGAGCTGACATTTATTATCTATGCCCGTCTGAGGCCGCGGGATTGGAGCTTTGTGTTCATGTTGTTCATGTTCCCGTGTCTTACTTACCTCAGATATTACTGATCTGCCCGATTTCAAAATTGACTTCAATCAAGTACAATTTTCTATAAAAAACATACAACAAACTAGGGCTGATACATATTTGTCAAGTATTTAATACTCTTATCAACATCGGAGTGGACAAATATACTTGCTTTATGCAAATGTATGTATATATTTATTATTGGAAATCAATTAACAACACAAAACAATGACAGATATTGTCCAGAAACCCACTTTATGACAATCACATGCAGTTTGGGGCAAGTCATAGTCAAGTCAGCACACTGACACACTGACAGCTGTTGTTGCCTGTTGGGCTGCATGTTATGATTTGAGCATATTTTTTATGCTAAGTGCAGTACCTGTGAGGGTTTCTGGACAATATTTGTCATTGTTTTGTGTTGTTAACTGATTTCCAATAATAAATATATACATACATTTGTATAAAGCAGCATATTTGCACACTCCCATGTTGATAAGAGTATTAAATATTTGACAAGGTAAATTTTGAGCAGATAAAAAATGTGTGATTAATTTGCGATTAACTATGGAGGTGAATCGCGATTAAATATTTTAATCGATTGACAGCCCTACTTGAAAACAAAAGGTGTTTTCTGTTCTGTTTTCTGCATCCATACCTGTAACATTTTTGCAGAATTCAAAACAGATAGATGATACCTTTTAATCGTATCATCACAGACCAACAACGTCTTTGCTTATTTATTTCTCTCAGTCTTGAGATCTTGGCTATATCAGTGATTAACCTGTTCTGGGTTGTAAACTCTGAGGTACTGTGTTTGTGAACCTGATCCATGCCCTGCTGTCTGATGCAGTCTGTGTTTGGCCCACTAGGTGGAGATGAGGCAAGCGTTCCAGGAGGCAGGCTGTGTCTTCTGTGTCATCACACCATACAACCCATCTGTCAGCACAGTCGGCGGCCAACACTAACCTCACATCTCCCCACGACTCAGTCAGGCCATCGCTCAAGGCCAACTCAGGGCCATCGGTTGGATATGGCACAGTGTGGCCCTCAGTGAGGCCCAATGTCATTTCATAGAGGACTCATTATTACAACGGACAGCAAAGATCATGATCAGCTGCATGAAATTATATGAGAAAAAATGAATCAGTGTTGCCATTACGATCTTTACTTTTCTGTGATAGTTTGTGTTATCAGATTGATCAAATTATATTTAATCAAACATCAGGTATTGCTTCACTTTGTCCCTATAAATATGACTGAATCTGCATGTTTCAAAGTTTTGTTGCAGATTATATGACATTTATGGTCATTTTTTAAGGCTGTGTCAATTTTATCAATAACAACAATGTAAAAATGATGTAATTATTTTTCTACACGTGATACATCAGTTGTATATAAACATTATCTTTGTATAATTAATGTAATTTTTATACTCAAATTAAAAGCAACTGTTATAGATCTTAGTGTTTTGTCATGTATAGGTGTACTGTGTGTAGTTAATAGTCATTTAGGTAGGGTTAAGCTAGGGTTTAAGTGATATATAAATACTGTGAAAGTATCAAAACACTCAATCCGTGGAGAAATACACACAATCCATAGTCAGAAACTGTGTGTTTGAAACAAGCCGTTAGGATTTCTGTCCATTTGTGATGTCACAAATCTACAATATTTAGACCATTTCAAAGTTTCAAATGTAAACATTCTAAATGTGTCCCAGTTTATTTCCTGTTGCAGTGTTATGTGAATGACGTCAGCTGACAGGATGTAAACATGGACCCAAGCTGTTTCCTAGCAACGCAATTCCGTTGAAATGCGTTTAAACGGAGCGTTTCAGGCAGAGGGTGAACACAGGTATATTCAGACAGACAGTGTGAGAAAAATAAAGTGTTTTTTTTTTTAAACATTAAAGGTCCCATATTGTAAAAAGTGACATTTCCATGTCTTTTATATTATAAAGCAGGTTTAAGTGATATATAAATACTGTGAAAGTATCAAAACACTCAATCCATGGAGAAATACACACAGCCCGTATTCAGAAACTGTGCTTTTGAAACAAGCCGTTAGGATTTCTGTCCATTTGTGATGTCACAAATCTACAATATTTAGACCATTACACGGTTTTAAACGTAAACATGCTAAATGTGTCCCAGTTTATTTCCTGTTGCAGTGTATGTGAATGACATCAGCTGACAGGATGTAAACATGGACCCAAGCTGTTGCCTAGCAACGCAATTCCGTTGAAATGCGCTAAAACGGAGCGTTTAAGACAGAGCGTGAATACAGGTATATTCAGACAGCCAGTGTGAGAAAAATAACGTGTTTTTTTAAACATTAAAGGTCCCATATTGTAAAAAGTGACATTTCCATGTCTTTTATATTATAAAGCAGGTTTAAGTTATTTATAAATACTGTGAAAGCATCGAAACGCTTAATCCACAGAGAAATACACACAGCCCGTATTCAGAAACTGTGCTTTTGAAACAAGCCGTTAGGATTTTTTGTCACAAATCTACAATATTTAGACCATTACAAAGTTTTAAATGTAAACATTCTAAATGGGTCCCAGTTTATTTCCTGTTGCTGTGTATGTGAATGATGTCAGCTGACAGGATGTAAACATGGACCCAAGCTGATTCCTAGCAGCACAATTCCGTTGAAATGCGCTAAAACGGAGCGTTTCAGACAGAGAATGAATACAGGTATTAATGTTTTTTTAAACATTAAAGCATGTAAACACGTTCTAGTAGAAACCCCAAATACAAGCATGAACCTGGAAATGAGCATGATATGTCCCCTGTACACAGTGGATATAGTTCAAACTAGTTGAAATATCATGTAATTCGTCCTTTTTTCCCTCAAACCCCATATATTGTGATCCATTATATTGTGTATTGAGCCAGTACTGTACTGTAGTAGAGTATTCAGTGAGCAGATCTAATTGGCTGCCTCCTCCAGTGGGCGGAGCAGCGGGCTCTGCCTGGCCGCACAGCGCTGCTCTCAGCTCCGCTACTTGCCTTCACCTCTCCTCTCATGCGGAGCCGGACGAAGCTCATGGACTAGCCGGAGGTCTGGTGGTGGACTGTATCGGGGCTCGTAGCGGACTGGGTGGACCCAATGGCTGCCAAGGAGGACCTCTACAGTAAAATCCTCCCTCGGAGGCTCCGGCAGAACCGGCCGGGTTCAGTGAAATGTGGCTCCAACCTGGACGTGCTGTTATCCATGGGCTTCCCCAGACCGAGGGCGTAAGTAGCCGCACCGAGACGCCGTGTGTGAGTGAGTGTTGGCTGGAGGATTATTCATGTCAGAGGTCTGCTGGAGACCAGACGGGGACACGGCCGGTGTGTGAGCACTGAGTAACGGGTTTGTTGTGGGTCAAACGCAGCATCACTCACTCTCCGCGTCCCCTGCATCGGTTTCACTGTGCGCAGCTATTCACTGTATTACAACACACAGCTGAAGAGTAGAATATACTATGGAATAAAGAATAATACAGCAGAATTAAATACATAAAAACAGTGGAATTATGTAGAGTTTTTTTTTTTTTTTTTTATAGTTTTTAGAGGCACGTTACTGTTTATGTTTCTTGCACTTTTTAAGGATTGCTTTTTTAATTTCGTTGTACTTGTACCATGACAATAAAGATATATTCTATTCTAGATGAATAGAGCTCATAAGTGAAGAGCTGAGTTGAGCGAGACAGAATTAAGTGTTAGCAACATAAAAGTTAACAGAAGTTATCATCAATTAGCTTAACTTAAAACAAACTATATTTTCCTTTTTTCACTCTTTGCCTTTAATTTAAATTGGAGCCATCGATGAAGATATATATTTTATTTTTTTGTAGTTTTTGTCAGTTTTCGTTTAGTACAATCTACCAGTGATATTCTTGAGGAGCTGTCATACTATTCAGAAAACTGGAGTCAGGAGTCATGAAGTCATGACTGTGTGTGCGCGTGTGCGTGCGTGTGTCATACGGTTCACCCTGTGTCCTCTGCTGTTGCTGAATGGAGGGACTGTCTTTGACTTGGCCAGATCAGTGAGTTCACATCCGTCCTGTCGGCTACAGGCTCTCACTGTAAACACAACACTACTGTATACTGAACACCAGCAGCCAGGAGAGCAGCAGTTTACACACACACAGCTATGGCTACTAATAAATACTGGTGGGATTTATCATTTGATGTTAGGCAATTTTTGATGGTATGTTCACTTTTATTTGTTTTTATATGTTGCTTATCAATTAGAGGAATTAGCTTAAAGCAGCAGTAGGCAGAATATGTTTCGCATCATTGGGGAAAAATATTCCATAATAACCTTTCAGCATATTGTAATTCAAGTATCCTGAGCAAGACTTCTGCATCTCCTCATGGCTCTGTTTTCAGGCTTTAAAAAATCTAGCCCGTGACGGGAGACTTCCAATCACAGGTCATTTCAGAGAGAGAAAGCGTTCCTATTGGCTGTTCATTCAACGGAGTCAGCTGTCAATCATTCGCGAACTCCGGTCAAACTAGGCTGCACCAAGCCCCCAGGAAGAGCGCCGGTCGTTGATCCCAACTTTCGTAGTGTCCAAACGGCGGTACTGCAACTTCCGTGTCCGTCACCTGATGCCATTTGGCCCAAAAAGACTTTTTCCCGTAGACTTACATTGGGAAAGAGACGTCTGTAACTCAGTTGATCATTTTTTTTTAGGTAAATAAACTTTCCAGTACGAACACTCTAATAGTCCTTAATTAAATCATTAGGTTTTAAAAAATGTAAAATGCACTAATAGCTGAATCCAGAGTTATTTCCCTTCCTCCGTTCATGTGAATGAGACCCAGACCGAGGCCGTGACCGAGTCATGTGACCGAGCGGACGCTGCTGTGCATGTTCCATGTGCCCAAGTCCCGGGTACTTTTCCAGACGGAAGTCGAGCCATTTAGGCTTCATGCGCCACTGAGCAACTTTCATAGGAATGAACGGGGCCCCGCCTCCAACACTGTATCCAGTTCTCTTAATACATCCATGATCTCAACATGGCAGCTGGTTCACAAACTTTCTCATTTTACAGCTAAACATTAACTACAAGATGTTTCTGAAAACATTTTATGAGAGAAATAGGCATTACAGTAACAGAATATTGATTCATATTTGATCAGCGCTGCCTAGTTTGACCGTTTGATCGGAGTTGGCGAGTGATTGACAGCTGCTCAGAGACGGCAAGGCTCCAGCCTTGCCAACCAATCTCTGATTGGTTGTTTTCCTCCGGTCTGTGAAATCTTGGAGATGCCGTTAGGAGCACAGGAGGACACAGAGGGACATGATTTTTTTCCACATTACCTGTCTCATGCACTACTGTCAGGATATAGTGAACGTTTTATAAAAATATATATATTTTTTTTAATCATATTTGCTCCAACCTGCCTACTCCAGCTTTAAGAGCACTAGCCATGCTTGCCACAGCCGCCTATGGGCTAGAGGTCTATGGTGTCAGATCTGTCCCTTGTGAATCAGTGTACTGTACACAGTGGATTCTGGCTCTGATTATATGTTACTGATTAAATGGACACTGAGTCAGTGGAGTGGAACATGAGGGAGGCAGCACATAATAATACTACTAATGTAGCAGCTGCAATAGCCTACTGGATAGTGTTTGTAACGTACAAACATACGCTGCATGCAATTTTGTTTTTAAGAGATGTCTGTTGTCAGCTAACTTGCTAACGTTTACTGCTTGTACAGTGGCTGTTTTAAAGGAACAGTGTGTGACAACTAGGGGGGTCTATTGTCAGAAATGGAATATAATATTAACAAGTATGTTTCCATTCGTGTGTGATCACCTGATAATAAGAATCGTTGTATTTTTGTTACCTTAGAATGAGCCGTTTATATCTACATAGGGAGCGGGTCCTCTCTCCACGGAGTCCGCCATGTTGCAACGCCATGTTTCTACAGTAGCCCAGAACGGACAAACCAAACCAAAGAACGTATATTGCCAAGAAGTGAAAGTCAATTGTTCGTTCCATCGCAACATCAGCGCCCAGCAGCAGAGCTACGCTTCCGCCATTTTGGACCGAAAGCGACTACCGGACGGCAGTAAAACGTCCGCCTAAAAAGTGCCGTACAAAAGTAAAACAAAATAATTTATATTCTATTGTCATATTATACCGAAATGTCCTGTGTTGAACAATAAAATATTATAAATATAAGCGTTTTCAGTCCAACATGGCGGCAGCGGCTGTTGTCAAAAAGACACCAGAGTTTCGTGTCTTTGCTTCTATACTCTTTGACCGAACTCTGTTAACATTTCCTGCTTATGCCGGAATCAATAACATTATTCACTCCCGTCGCCGCCAATCTCTCTCTCTTGCTTCATCACTCACTTCCCACGTTCTCCTCCAGATGGCTCTAGAAAGGACTATTCACGTTTTCGCGTCGGCGACCGTAGCTCTCCAACACGCTTGGCACACGGGAGAGGTTTCAGTTGGTTGCAATCTCCTCACCTTACCGCTAGATACCGCCAGATCCTACACACTGGACCTTTAGCACTGCAGAACAAGCAGAAAAGCATCTCATAAAGTTGATGTGGCAACTTTAACATGTTAGTAGTTGTCTGCCTACACATCCAGCAGACACAGAGCAACACATTCGTTCAGAGTTGTGTTTATAGCGACCTGATGAAGTTCCATCTTCAGTTTAGTGACTAACTCCTGAAGTGAATATCTGTCTCTTAGAATAGCTGTCTCGCCGCTAAATGATCCACTATGTTCACCAGCTAGCTGCTAACTATGCCTGTTTGGTGCTATAGGCACGTTTAGTGCACAGCAAGCTTTTTTGCTGTGAACAGCTCCGTGACTGATCCCTTACTTTTGGGTCTCAGAAATGTGATCAAAACAATTACAATTTAAGTATAAACTTAAGTAAGTCCTCACTGACAGACAAACCATGGTGACACTGTTTCGTAATTGTCACAAACATATCTTTGGCATTTCTGTACAGCAATTTCTTGTTACGCATCGCTGCACATGTACACCAATATTGATATATGTATATGGTAAGCAAATATCAGCAGACCATTTTATTGGTCTGGCTGTAGTATGTATTCTGTCTGTGTTTTGCACACAGAGATAATTTGTTTGTCAAATTCTCTGGCCATTACTGTGACATAATTTTCCATGTATGATGGCTGTCATTGACTACCCAGAACCTCTGAATAGAGTAGCTTTTGTAGGCCAACCAGAAAGTTAGCATCGCCCTGGTTCCCTCGACAAAAATCCAATGGGATTGTTCCATTGGGTTTTGGATTATTGCAGAAAATAAGCTCTGTGGCAAACAAACATTTATGATACTTACACGTTTTGTTCAGCAAGATAATCTTCACAAATGAACACCACTTTTATGATTTTGAAGCAAGAATGCAATCGCCAGAAGTAAAAAGCTAAAGTTAGGCTATAAACGAACTACACCACGGTCACATGAGCGCGAGTATAAACACAACGAGGCCGTAAAGGCGGACGAGTCGGCGTGATGATGTTTAGTCGTCTCATTTAGCCACTTGTTAGCAACCGCCTTTTTTAAGACACATAAAGGCTTCAAAATTCACAAGTGGGGGATTTATTGATGTATTTTATATCGTAGAACAAAACAGTATAATCCCTTAAGCTTGTGTTAACCACAAACCTTATCTCAGCCATCTGAAGTATAAACCTATTCAAGAAACCCATTGACTTCCAGACGAGGTAGCCGGAAGTGCTAAAATGCTAACTCATATCCGGGTTTTAGGACTCATATGTAGCACACTATACTTCTTATTCTGAACAAAAACCGCAAACGTTAAAAAAAAAGCCATCACTTCCTGTGCACCAGAAGATTTTCCAAGGAACGACCTCTGACACCAACTGCTCAGAACAGCAAATGGAAAAGCTTCCATAAAACCGTCTATGGTAGAATCAGTATTGTGTCATATCAATTGGTGAAAGTAGCTAAACCTATTTTTGTCCTTATTGTTTGAAGTCATGGGGAAATCTCACAGCACTTCTCTTTTTTTTTCCCAGCACATACACTTAACCTTGCAGAGTCTTTCCACCCCTTTCACCCAGACAGATGTCACACATCAAGAGTGTTTGCGTGTATGTGTGAGTGTTTGTGTGTATGTGTGAGTGTTTGTGAGTGTGTATGTCAGGGGAAGTGTGCTGTGGTTTGCTGAATGGACACAGCAGATGATGATAGGCCCCCAGGCAGGCCATTGTTGGCCTAGAACATACTCCCTCAGGGAAGCCACAACCTCTTTTATATCAGCCCATGACTGCTTGGCCTTGACACAGCCACTTATTAACTGTCTCTGTCTGTCTGTCTGTCTCGCTCCCTCTTTTTTCTGCCTAAAGTGGTTGACCCAATAAATTTCCTGACCGACTTCAGGTGTCCTGGTTCTGCTGTAAAAGGATTATTTCTGTGTAGAAAGATTGAATTTATCTGCTGTTCTAGTCGGGCCATTGTTTTGGTTCGGGGGCATCCCCACATTGCTACCAGTGTTCACACATTAGAGAGTAGATACCCACTGGCTTTATGTAATAGAGTTTAGTCATATCAGTACAGGAGGATATGATTAATAATACAGTTATGGCAGAAATATCAAATGCAGTTGTTACTTACAAATTTAGAGCTTGGGGTGTTGGAAAAATATTGATTCAGCTAGAGCGTGGTGTGTAACCTTGATACTGTTTGAGTATTGTGCGTAGCATCAAGTATCAAAACTGTAGACTGTAAAAAGTTGGCTTTGAATGCTCGGATAGATTGACTTTTTTTAAAAACTTATTTTTAATCAGATGCTTCCCTAATCAAAATGAGGAAACTTTTCTAACTATATTTTATTATTTTTTATTATTATTTAGTTATTTTTATTTGAAGTTCTTTATTTAACGTTCTTGCAACTTCTTGATATTAACATTTTCTGCAAGTGGAAGAGCGAGCATCAAATTTCATCAATGCTTCATCAGGCTTGTTTACATGCAATTACACATGCAATTCAGAAGACCAAATAGGGAGACTTTTTAAAAAAGAGCAAGTTTAAACAAATTGCATGTATTTGGTGTGAACTAATTTGAACCCATGTAGCCAAATCATAAACTATGTAGTATAATTTACTTGTCATGCATTCACGGTACCTCCTCTGCTACACTTGAGTGACAAGCTAATGTTAGTATGACGCAGTTGCATTTGACAAACTCAGCAACGTTTTTTTCCATCTGTGGAAACCAAAATGTCTCCATGTATTACTTCTCAGATGGTTTGGTGTCATGATTATCTGTTCAGCATGGCTCGCTAGTTTTCTACAGAGAGAGCTATAGGCTACATCAGACCGGCAATACGTCACCCTCTCACGACCACGCCCCCTTTTGGGGCAAAACAATCCTGTGTCCCTCATAGACGGTAACAGCATAAACTGAGGAAGTTGAAACATGTCTCCAAACTTCTACTTTAAACAAACCGGTAACAGTAACAACACTATGCTGAAGAGTTGCTGTGTAGTTGGTTGCACCAACAATAAATCCAAAGATGCTGATCTCCGTGTTCCTCTGCCATGTCCTAAAAAAGATATAATAGAGGGGCTGTCACGGGAGAGAAAATGGAAAATGACAAAAAAGCTGTTGTGTAGCGGGTTAACCGAGGCTTTCACACTGAGATCTGAGGCTCATACGATACGTGAATATTCACTGTCAGTGTGCTAAATGGCGGAAGATGCTGGTGACAGTGACTAGCATGGCTAGCTAACGTTAGCTTGAGTGGCAGGCTGCTGCAGTAATACAGTCATACATTACCATTATAGCAGCCAACTAAATCTCAGCCTATAGATTAAACACTTGGCTATTAACATATTGATTCAATCAAATATGTATAGATGTCTGGATAAGCAATATCCGGCCACTGTGTTGGACAGGGGAAGACTGAAAGGACATGGGTTCGCGAACGCTCAGGGTTAGGCAAGATCGCAAAATAATTATTAGACATGTGTATAAAACAACAGCTTGTTTAACAAGAGATGAATGCATACGAATTTGTCAAAATTACAATTCACACACATCAAATTGCATTGAAGTCTATGGGATCTTCGGTTTTCTATCCCCCCTAAAGAGGGCGTGGCCTTGACTTTTTGCGAAGTACCCGTATGTGCCGGTCTGATGTGTGGCCTAGTTTACTGTTTGGGGCAACAGGACATGTCAAGTGTCAGACAGACATTTTTGACAACGTAAAATTCAAGATACAGTATCATAAATAATTCATTCCTATGAAAAAAATGAATCATTCCAAATTCGTTCAAGTCGCTCAGTGGCGCATGAAGCCAAAAAAGTTTGACTTCTGGGAATAAAATTACCCAGATCTTCCGTATCTGTGGGCCGAAGCGCACTAGCGTTGTTAGGGGTTAAGTCATCAACCATGAACCATAACGTCCCCAGTTCGAGTCGAGGCAGGAGACATTTGTTGCGTCTTTCTCTCTTTCATTTCCTGTTGTGTCTCTATTTAACATTGTGTAATACATATATCATTCTTGGTTATAATCTAGAGCTCTAATGTGCCATTTAAGGAACTTTTCTCCCCTAGACAAGAATACAATTCCAGAGAGGACTGAATAATAAATGTCTCTATCTTTGAATTTTGATTTTATTTCAGTTGAAATGTCTCTTAGTTAAAATCAAATACACAATCTTATGTCAAAAGAACACAGTCTCCAGTCAGTTACTGTGCATAGTACTTTTAATGAAAAAAATCCATCTTGCCGTTATTAACAGCTGACACTTCCATTTTTTTGGAACCAGGAAATGGCTGTTGGTCTGCTGTACATCGCCTCCAGGTTAAATCACTCTGAAGACAAAATCGATTGTGCAAATTATTCTTCTCTCCAGGGAGAAAAAGCTTCCAGGAAGTCACAAGGTGCACCTCTCTCCGACTTTGTAAATGACAGCCTTGTGCATGTCAGCTAACTCTTAATGTAATGATCAATTAGACATGATGAAACAAGCAGAGTCATGCTCGTTTTTACGAGAATAGCCTGACTGGACTGCCTCTGCATGCTGGCACAGAATGACGAGAGAGAGTATGACTGGGAGAAGACAGAAAGCTCAGGTAGTATCGGATCCAAGGTCAAAACTATCATCATGAGACATCACAACTTGCTCAGACATATTCTCAATCCATGCATAAAAAGGGCTATTTTTTACCAAAGAAACACCGAAAACACACCAGAGCAGCGGCGAAGTGCGGCCAAACTAAGAACAAAGCCATGAAGCCAGCCAAGCTAAAACGACATCTGATTACAAAGCACCTGTAATATCAGGGCAAAAAAAACTTGAACTTTTAATGGTTAAATTCTCCAACTCCAGTTTTTTATTCCTCAGTCTTGTAGTCAGTGTTTCTGAATGAATTATCCACAATGAAAAAATAATAGACATATAAAGAAGTTAAAGCTTTTCTTTGCCTCACCACAGCGTCTCCATTTCGCTTTCATTCGTACCCACAGCTGTCTTATTAGTGTGATGGGCTCAGTATCTTTTTTCTTTTTCTTCTTCCAAGTTTTGGCTTAATAATTAAAGTTAGTTCTCTGTGTTTGAAACTGTGTCATCTCTTCTTATACCCCCACTAGAGTAGACGATATCTAAAAGATGTTTCATAACACTTACCAAAGTATGCCTTATAGCACTTTTAAGGCTGCTAAAATTGGACTGAATTCGCATTGCAGTGTTTTGCACTGATGCACCAATGCAGTATTTACTTACTTAACAAAGTCTTAAAGATCTAGAGGCAGACGTGTAACCTGTATATGTGGCCTTACTTTAGGTCAACATACAGCTGTTGTCAGTTTATGAAGAGGGCTTTGAGTTCTTATGTTCCATCAAATGGACGCCCACTCACTTCCTGTGTAGATAATGTGGTTTTTCACAATTGCCATATTGGTCATAAAATTGTATACTGTTACACTGAGAACTATAATGCACAACTCGTGTATCTTCTGGGCCCCAGATGTACATTCGAGAACGATGTGACGGATGACATATTTGCATTTACAGTTTGCGCTACACTTTCTCAATGCTGATTTAGTGCTTTCTCTCCCATTTCACAACAGCTGTCTAGAAATGTATTTTCTGTGTAGCTCAGCTCGAGGGTTGCATATTTGCTGATTTGAAGGAGCAAAGGAAAATGTCTACATACAGTACTTGGGTTCATCTGTGAGAGCTGCGTACAGTATATCCCAGCTATGGGAACTCTAAAGTGCTGTGGAGTTGGTAACTCTCATGAATTATTGAGTCATTCCCTTGTTTTTAAGCCCAGTACCTTTGAAATGCAGATGAATATGAGCTTATTCTGAAGGTTTGCTTCCATTCTGCCTTCCCAACTCTTTGGGACTATTTCAAGATGATTGTAAAAATCTAAATTATATACCTATTATTACATTTGATGTGTCATCATTATACGTCTGCCTCAATAGGGAGCCTCTAACAAGGTCATACAAATGTCATTAGTCTCCTTCCTGAAATAGGAGAGGTGCATCACTGTCTGGATATAGCTGCTGTCGTTCACTGGTGCACTTCCACTGCAGCTCGGTGATCATATCACGGTTCATTTGAAGCTCTGTCCGGAAGCAGGCAAACAGACAGCGCTATCAGATTATGGGGCCATTGTCTCCACTCAGATATCTCACCGTGGTTGTATGAAATTCAGGATAGTGCAGGGCAAGTTTGCATTACAAATTACCCACAAGTAGATGTCTTATAAGAAGAGCCTCTGCTAAGTATAGTTTATTTAAAAGCAAATGCATGTTGTATTTTGTGCTTGGTTTCTGTCTTAGAGGTTTATAGTGACAAACTTTATTCATCTGGCTCTCGTTCTTAGATGATTCATTCTTTATTTGACTCCTGGAACCGGAGGCTCTGTGTCAATATCAGCTCATGGCCTCAGGCACAGATGTAGAGATGCTACATGAGCAGCATAACAGTGTAGCATCAAGGTTTAAACAATATATGGACTTTTGATACTAATAGATTAGTAGGTTGCTAATATCTTTGGTGTGAAGCTGATGATTTGTGCCAGTATTTATTATCTTGAAATCTTACCATTTTAATTCCTTAAATACCCGACATAAAAGTATTTTTTTTATTCCTAAAGTATGTAGAATCAATTGTATATTTACGCCCTTTAGTAATGTTATTCATGTAAGGGTAGAAAATATTCTGAAACTTTTTTTAGATGTGTAAGCTGCTTCTCTACATACATAGGGTGAGGCAGGTTTTACTGCTTACTGACTGTAAAGGAAAATCAACAAAGCAAGATCATCTAAGAACCAAGATACAGCTACTAACATCGAAACTGTGTCTCTCATTTAATCAGTGTCATGGTTTTAGGAGTTAGGAGTCAGACGAACGTCACAAAAACTGATTTAAATGGTTATTTATGCTTATTTGTGGTCAGTAACCCAGTTATTAACATAAAACTGCCTTTCTTTTAATCAACACTTTTGCAAACATAGAACAACTCCAAATAATGTATCCATAAAATTCTTGTCACGAAAGTAGTGCTGTCAATCAATTAAAATATTTAATCGAAATTAATCGCATGATTGTCCATAGGTAATCACGATTGATTGTGAATTAATCACACATTGTTTTATCTGTTCAAAATGTACCTTAAAGGGGAAATTTGTCAAGTATTTAATACTCTTATCAACATGGGAGTGGACAAATATGCTGCTTTATGCAAATGTATGTATATATTTATATTGGAAATCAATAATAACACAAAACAATGACAGATATTGTCCAGAACCCTCACAGGTACTGCATTTAGCATAAAAAATATGCTCAAATCATAACATGGCATGGCAAGTGGGCATGTCTGTAAAGGGGAGACTCGTGGGTACCCAAAGAACCCATTTTCATTCAAATATCGTGAGGTCAGAGGTCAAGGGACCCCTTTGAAAATGGCCATGCCAGTTTTTCCTCACCAAAATTTAACATAAGTTTGAAGCATTATTTAGCCTCCTTTACGACAAGCTAGTATGAGATGGTTCCATATGATACCAGTATCTTCACTCTAGCTTTAAAACTGAGCCCGCTACAACCTTAAAATATGTGCATGGAGACACACTCATAGAGGAAAGACATCCATCACTGAGTGTTTTACTGTGTAAACGCCCTATTTATAGTGTTCTCTGAAATAGAAAATGTTACCAATGCAGGGTTGAGTTATTGCCCAAAATACACATTAACTTGCTGCGGTCATGCTAGTGAAGTTGGCTTGTACTTTCTGGCTGCTGTCAGATTTTTAATAAACGGCTGATATCAGCCGTGTGTGTGTGTCTAACCTCAATCAGCTCCCAGGACAGCTGTCTGTACAGTTGCTGAGCCAGCAGCAGGTTTCACGTCGGCCTGGAGGCTGCTGGATGGACAGCTGTCCTCTGTAAACCCCCCAACACAACACTCCCCAACCAGTCCAACACTGTTTCTCTCTCTTTAGCTCAGTACTTTTATGATATATTTATCAGAAACAATATTGCAATAAGTGCATTTTAGTAAAAAATGACCATTAAGTTACCAACAATCTAACCATTGATTTCAGCAATTCATATACTCAAACCGTATCCCAGTAAAATGTTCAATAATTTGGTGCATTAGATATTGGATTATATAGTTCATAATCACTCATATGATTATTATTATCAACATAATAACAATGTAAAACAACGTTTGAGATTGTGTCTTATTTAAAAACAGGTCAGACATTGTCTGTCTATCTACAACCTAACTCACAGAATGAGTTTGTTCTACAGATGGATTCCTCTGAGTTTGAGAGTCCTTGGAATATAATTAAATGTGTATCCATCCACAGTGCAGCTGCATCAGGACTTGGCTGTTGTAGAAGACAACCTGGAATGACTACTTATTGTCAGGCAAAATGTTTAAAAGGGAGTAAAGGGTGCATGGTGTACATTTCCTGTTCATCCGATCGACTTCACACTTGGCGGGTGTGTTGCTCAGGACCCAAAGAAGCACAGTGTCGAGTGTCAAGTTGTCCAGAATGACAAAGATTCTTCTTCTTGTAAGGTAGCAGTCGCACCATCCAGCTGCTACAGCTGAGAGTCTAAAAAACCAATAAGCAGATAATATGACTTATATGTCCTAAAAATCATTGACTACGTTTACATGCACACTAATATTCCGCTATTATTGCAGATATGACAATATTCCAAATTTGATAAGGGTCATGTAAACAGCATGTTCTGTTTCGATATTCTGAATTAGGCCTTTTTCCGCAAGCATTTTCCAATTAAAGCTGGAGTAGGCAAGTCGGAGCAAATATGTTTTTAAAAAAAGTTATTTTTATAAAACAGTCAGTAATGTACACAAGGTATTGATAATTCTAAATTCTACTCAGGAATCAATATGTTGGGCTTGAGAGAAAAGCAACAAGAAAGCTTTAAAAATAGTACTGACTCCACCTCTAGTAAGTTCCCTTCTCAGTTACACTGAAGCAGTGGAATAGATCCTAATGAAACAAGTATGCATAGATATGTATTTAAAGCAGCAGTGGGTAGAAATGGAGCAAATGTGATTAAAATAAGTTATTTTTATAAAACGGTCGCTATATTCTGACAGTAGTACGAGACAGGTAATCTAATAAAATCATGTGTCCTCCGGTGCTCCTGATGGCATCTGCAAGATTTCACAGATCGGAGGAAAACAACCAATCAGAGCCGAGCTGGAGCCTTGCCATCTCTGAGCAGCTGTCAATCACTCGCAAACTCTGATCAAACGGTCAAACTAGGCAGCGCCTCCGTTGAATGAACAGCCAATAGGAACGCTCTCTCTCTGAAATGACCTGTGATTGGCCGAAGTTTCCAGTCACGGGCTAGATTTTTTAAAGCCTGAAAACAGAGCCATGAGGAGGAGCAGAAGTCTAGTTTTCTCTCAGAACACTTTAATTACAATATGGGATTTTTGCCCAATGATGCCAAAAATATTCTGCCTACTGACGCTTTAAGTCATGTAGGATATGCCAATATTATTCAGGTTTTAGGAGCATTCTTTCGACATGTATACAGCACATTCAGAATATACGTCTCAATTGGGGTTTGTACTAGGGATGCACCGATACCACTTTTTTTTCAGACCAAGTGAGTACAAGTACTCAACTTTTGGGTACTCGCCGATACTGAGTACCGATACGAGTACTTCTCTGTGCCAAAAGACCCTCGTTAACAGCCAGCTGGAGGGTGTGAGCGACACACGGCAGGCTGGGGAGTCCTGCATCACTCATGTCCTTTATCATGTTTTTGGCATTGCACAACGTGAACAGAACTTTTTGGAATGCCCCACGTCTGTAGCATATCATCAAGCGCACCTGCTATGGCTTGGCCAGTGTGCGAACCCCGAAACTACTTTGCTCGTAGAACGACTCTCTGCAGAGTAAAATCCTCATCGATCCACTGCGCAGTTAAACTGATGAGAGACATCGGGCTGACACTGCTAGTCCAAATATCAGTGGTGAAACTGAAGGCCAAAAATGTCCTGCAACAGGCAGTTGATGTGCTTTTTCACAAAGTCATGCAGCTTTGGTTGGGAATCTCCTACTTTGGCTCCAGTACACTGACAAGACGCCGAAATCCTGTATTATCAACAACTGACAGTGGCTCGTCATCAAGAACAATGTATACTGGGTAAGAGCTTCTGTTATTTTTACCGCCCGTGGGTTGTCTCCGGACATTTTTCGCTCGCTTCTCCAGCGTTTGCTGCGAAGTTGGTTGTTGCTGTTTCCCGCTGCTAGCATTAGTAAACTCCTTGAACGCTGCGTCGTGTTGGTTCTTAAGATGTTTTATGAAATTGCTCGTGTTAAATGCGCTGCTTTTCACTCCTCCTCTTGACAATTTAGCAGAGCATAGTTTGCAGACTGCTATGCTTTTTTTTCATCGCTTACTGTAAATTAACTCCAAACTGCTGACATGGCTGCTCCCCCACCTAATGTTACCTGCTCAATTAAGGAGAGGTTAACATCACGCTGCCGTAAAGTGGTATCGGTGCCGCTGTATCAGAGCAGTTTTGCGAGTACGAGTACATGAGCACGGTATCGGACCCGATACCCCTGGTATCGGTAACGGTGCATCCTTAGTTTGTACGGTAGTTTGCGACACACGGCCTCTCACCTGTTTACGGTCAGCTCTTTGCGATTTACACAAACCAACTAGCCGACAGTTTGCAGAGATGCATGCCCAAAAGAAAAGCCTACATCTCTGGTTGGAAGGCGAAACACACCTCCTTTTAAACATTATGAAAGACGTGGATATCAACAGGTTTTTGGATATGTGCAAATATCGCAACGCCGACCATTTCAAGAAGGTGGTTGAAGGAGTCAAAGAGGGAGGCTGTATTCGCACGGTCGTAAAAGTCTGCCACCGTTTATTTTATTCGGAGTATGCACGGCTGTGAATGGGATTATTATTGGAATATTCATTTTCATTAGCCATGTAAACAGCTTAGTGGAAATATTGTTGTCCTGCATTAATAAATAATATCAAAGACAGGTGACAACATGGTCATCATTAACATTATTAACAAACTTTTAGCCAAGTAAGATCAGCCAACAATACTCAACTTACCTCAACTTCAGTCTTAACAGTTTCAGGAGCTAGATAATGTTCGGCACCGAGTGAGTTAGCTAAGAACACAGCTGTCAGCATGACAAAGACAATCTGCTCTTGAAAAAAATGTTCTCTCTAAATGTGCAGACAAACTGTAGCATGCTGACAGATCTTTCTCTCACAGTGATCTGCATATCCTGTTCTTGTGGTGGTGCATCACAACTGGTCAGATATGGCTTTAAGAACTATCTTTTTCAAAGAAAAAATGACTTGCTCCCGCACACACTTTTCTCTGCTTTATTAGTCAATGTTTCGGTCAACAAGGACCTTCATCAGGACATTAAGATGATAAAATGGTGGTGTGTGTTCTTTTAAACACCACCAGATCAATGTGATTGGATGATTGGAAGTGTCTGCCCTCCCTATTGGTTGAAAAAGTGACATCATCACATATCCATTGCACCATGAAAAAAACAGGAAGAGAAGAAAAGAAAAATACATGTCAGACAACGAACATCAACATACATCACTATTGAAGGAAAACAATAATAAACTTACCATAAATTATCAGGGCAACATGATCATAAGTATATAAAGTTACACATTAAAAACATTGTTTGGTCAATTTACTAACAGCAACTCAAACACCAAGATCAAAATGCCAAGCCATCATCATTACAATTAGGTAGAAGTTCTATATTTTACAGACATACACTCAAATCTAATTCATCATTGAGCCCAAAGTGGGTCCCAAAAGTTTGGAGCTCTGTTATCCAAAAGGCTTAAGAAGAGCTTCCTTTAGATCACCTCCACATCTAGACAAGACCACTTTTTTAATCCCACAGAAGCTGAAAGCTGTGATTGGATGATTAGCCTGTTTGAAATGGACTGCTATTGGGTTATCTAAATTATTGTTGCGGATAGCTGACCGGTGCTCCGCCATACGGACTTTTAATGCTCTTGTTGTCATTCCAACATAACAGCTACATTTCATTAGATACATGACTCCTGTTGTTGAGCATGTAATGACTCCACGTACTTTCTATTTTAAGAACTATTTTGCCTTCATTCAAAGTAGGAAAGTCAAACACACATTGAATAAACACGGCTCCACTTGTTCACAGCTTTATCTCATTATAAGATAAGTTGGTATTCATTATAACAAGACATTTTTATATGTTGCTACAACAAGTAAAAGATTCTGCCAAAGCAAATATTGTAGCAATTTTTCATATCAGTAGAATGGTGTGACTTCTATAAGTGTTTTAAATCTGACACTACTGAGGCTAAATTGAGTATTTCAGTGCGGGCATGACCTTGAATTTCAACACAATGTCATGTACAGTAATGGAACATTTTTTTCTACCAGTTTTTCAGTGCCAAGTCAAACCTACTGGGGATTTCCCCAAATCTCAATATTCCTCCAGGATTAAGGCCTTGTATTCATGCAGCCTTTTGTTCCCCTCCAGCTGATTAATGACACATAACACTATCTGAAAGATTCTTTCCTACGTACAGCCCCCCTACATTTCAAATCTCTTAAGACAATACTGTCTTCTGTGCTCAGTAATAGCAGAGTCTCAGTATGTCTCACACCGAGTATGAAAATGAGTCATTGACCTGATATGGGGCACAGCGTCTTCTCTTTTGGCATTAATCACGCAAGACAAATAATGCAAAGGTTAAACTTATCACACTTTATATGAAGTTTGGGCCACAATGCTTTTAGCAGCTACTGTCCAATTTTGTGGTCATCTCTTAAAGCCCATAGTATTATTATTTATTTGTACAACTATTACTAACAACTTCATTAAATGACGGTGAAACGTGACTTGAATTCTTTGATAGTAATGGAGGTTTTTTTTCTAGTGTGGCTGTCCTCATGGTGAGGTCATCTTGCCAGCACCCATTAAGGTTAAGCATGAACATTTGACATTTACCCACTTCAGGTAAATGAATAACCAGTTCCAAACATTTGCTTATTGTTAAAGTAGACAGCAGTAACTGCCTTTGTTTGCATGTGTTTATCACAGAAACTGGCTGCTATATAAGATTTCAATAAAGCCTGTTAGGCTTAATGTCACAAAATCTGAGCTCAGCCCTCACCCAGAACCCTAAAGATGGTGCAGTGACATTGTTAAACGACGAGGGTAGACATTTTGTTATGTTTTGTAGTAGGATCAGTTCTGTACTACTTTAATTCCATTAGCTGAAACTTCTCTCAGTCTCAAGGGTGTTTTGACTCTGACTTGTCTCACAGGTGCTTTGACTCAGACTTACTTCATTTTGTGGGTGTTTTGACTTGAACTTGTTTCATCTTGTGGGTGTTTTGACTCTGACTTGTCTCACTTTGTGGGTATTTTGACTCGGCCTTGTCTCCTTCTCATAGGTGTTTTGACTTGGACTTGTCTCATCTCACGGGTGTTTTAACTCTGACTTGTCTCATTTTGTGGGTATTTTGACTCGGCCTTGTCTCATAGGATCTTTGACTCTGACCTGTCTCATCTCGTGGGTGTTTTGACTCTGACTTGTCCCATAGGTCTTTGACTCGGCCTCGTCTCCTTCTCATAGGTGTTTTGACTCCGAGTTGTCTCCTTCTCATAGGTGTTTTGACTCGGACTTGTCTCATCTCATGGATGTTTGACTCTGACTTGTCTCATTTTGTGGGTATTTTGTCTCGGCCTTGTCTCATAGGATCTTTGACTCTGACTTGTCTCATCTCGGTGTTTTGACTCAGACTTGTATCATCTCGGTGTTTTGACTCAGACTTGTATCATCTCATGGGTGTTTTGACTCTGACTTGTCTCATCTCATAGGTGTTTTGACTTGGACTTGTCTCATAGGATCTTTGACTCAGACTTGTCTCATCTCATAGGTGTTTTGACTTAGACTTGTCTCATAGGATCTTTGACTCAGACTTGTCTCATCTCGTGGGTGTTTTAACTCGGACTTGTCTCACTTTGTGGGTGTTTTGACACTGAGTTGTCTCATAGGTGTGACTTTCCTCGGCCTATGACACTAGTCTCGCCTGTTGCAGTCTTTGGTCACGACCGTTTCTCTGTTTCTGTTTCTATTTTCATGTGCCTCTGTCACATTTATAATTTTACTAAAGTCCTGTACTCAGTGATTGAACTGAAGGACCTGGTCTTGACTCAGTCTTGAAACTGCTCATACTTAGACTCATGTGGGACTTGACATACAGTATAAGTGGTGCAGCCCTGACAATGTTATACATTTTATATCTATTCAAATATATCTATAAATACATATGATATGATTGATATGATGCACTTTATTAAATATTTATAGTAGAATTGTTGGACACTAGTTGTCAAATACTTTATTTGTATTTATTCAGACAGTTTAAAGGGGACAAACAGGGACAGTGCACATTAATAGACACTTCTGTAAATGTGCCAGTTTTAGCCTGTTGGATCATTTTTTAACTGCAGTCCCTGGGCAGGTGAATGACAACACAAAACAACACATGAAATACATTAAAACAGGAACAGCAACACTGTACATATCAAAACATATTTCATAAAAACACATGAAATTACTTAAAAAACGGACACTACATAAAACATAAAACAAAAAAAGCGCTCAACAGCGTGGCTACTAAACCTGAGGGGATGCATCCTATTTTTCCCTGGTAATGTGACATTGTGAACAACAAATCTGTGTTGAAATCAGCAGGATGAGAGTTAGTAACGTTAGCTGTTAGCTGTTAGCTGTTAGCAGCCGGTGGGCAGCACAGTCCTGCTCGGTTAAATAACGGAGCTACTAACGTTAACAGAGGTGCCATTCAGTTATTATTATGAGGCGTTCAAAGTCTGCTCAGGAAAAATGACTATTGGGTGCAGGTAACTTACAATGTTATCATGATGTGTTCAAATGTAATCTCGTAAAATTACGTTTTTGGCGAGAAACTTGAATAAATCCAGTTGCTTGAAGGAGATGTTTTCACATCAATATAAAATAGATATTAGAGAGAGAATTATGACCTGTTTAACTTCATAACAACTTTCCAAGATTTCTTTTAATCAAAGCAAATAAATGTTCATAATCATTTGAATTGTGTGGTTTTATGGAAATAACCACTATAGATGACAAAAACAAAGTACAGTAGAGTACTGTGTACACTAGCCTGTGTAATTTGAACACTGTAATTTACTGTGTATTTAATGTTTTTTGTGTAAAATATATCGAACATTGAATGACATCAGATCTAAAATGTTATTCCTTCATTTAGCACGGAGATTTCAAAAGTGGCAGATAAAATTTCTGAGTGGCAGAAAAAGTACTTGCCTGCCACAGTGGCAGACAGTGAAAAAAGTTCATTTCAGACCCTGACCCTGACATTCATTCATTCATTTATTCATTCATTCATTTTTATAGCATAGAACAGCAGCTCTCTGCAGCAGCAGCAGCGGTCCATTTCTCTCTCAAAAAATATCAATTTCAGCCTTCTAACCATCGTTATTCAGACCCTGCCTTTGTGCCTTTGCTCATGAACCAACTCTCCATGCTCTTCAGCACATTTTAAAAATGTATTTTCTCTTACTCAGTTTTGTAAGTCTTACTGTGTGCAAGCTCAGATTCATAAAGCATGCAGCTGCCTGGTGGGCAGAGAGAGAGAGAGAGAGAGCATGTACATGTACATTGTGAGTGCAAAATAAGACTTTGCTTTCTTTTTACAACACTGCTTAGTCTGGTTAGCCTTACAGTGGAAAAGAGGAATGTGTCCTTATCCCATGATTCTTCTGTCGCTGTCAGAGGGCCCCGCTCTCACTCTCTTTAACACACACACACACACATGCATACGCACGGGCACGCACAACTAATCTGTGAACACAGTTGCTGTTTTTATTTCGGTTTAGTAAAGGAGGGCACTACGGGGTTGAAAGGATCAGGAGCTAAATTAGATTTGATGTGGCATTTAATCTCATGCCCAAATTGATGTGGACTGTGAGTGTGTGTGTGTGTGTGTGTGTGCGTGCGTGCGTGCGTGCGTGCGTGCGTGCGTGCGTGCGTGCGTGCGTGCGTGCGTGCGTGCGTGTGTGTTTGTGCGTGCACATGTGTTCATTCACATATTTCAGTCTGTGGATGGCTGTGCACTAATGTACTTGGTACTTGTTTGTTGCTGTTTGCACGTGCGTGTGTTCATGTGTCATCTCCTGTCAGGGGCTTTAACGTGTGTGTGTGTGTGTGTGTGTGTGTGTGTGTGTGTGTGTGTGTGTGTGTGTGTGTGTGTGTGTGTGTGTGTGTGTGTGTGTGTTCAGTGATGACTGAGCCATCTGTGCCTGTAGTACCTTTGCCAATACAGCGACTGGATCGGCTCCAGCAGCCAGCGTCCTCCAGCTCCTGCCGTCTGCCCTCACATTCACTCGACAGGAGGCTCCTCCATCTTGGACCGACTTCCTGCTCCGTTCTCCCCCCCACCGCGCTCCAGTAATCCTGCAGGATGACTGGATTGAAATGATTGAGGAAAATAGATTTGATGAGACATTTAATTAGAGGCCTGATTGGATGTGGATGTTGCTGGTGTTAAGGAGCGTTTCGTTAAACCAGACAGGAAAACCTGGTTGTGCTCCTCAATATTAATGAATTTCAAACCACTGTAATGCATTTCCTCTATTTAGTGAATCTTTATTTATTCATCCTGCACCCACTATACTCTGTAGAACCCGGCAAATAGCTTGTGACATATCCAAAAGCAGCAGAGCAAGCACGAGTGTGAAAAACACATAACAAGAATCTGTTTCCTGAGACTCTGGATGGCCAAGCTGATAATGGAGATAAAGCACTGCTCCTACATGACTGCGCTTCAATTCTAACGTTACATGATATCTAATCTATAGCTACACGTAAAGCCGAGTGCCGTTTCTTGACAGGAAAGGCTGCTCAGCCTTCCATGAAGGGGTGCTCACGCATTCTGGATCAGGTCGAAAGGCTTTTATATGTAGAGAGAGTAAAACCATTAGACATTAATACTGAGAAAGTGCGTCATTGCCAGAGATGAAGTGATCCTTTCCAATTAGTTATCCAGTAATGAACACAAGGTATTGATAATTTTAAATTCTACTCAGGATCAATACGTTGGGCTTGAGAGAAAAGCAACAAGAAAGCTTTAAAAATAGAACTGACTCCACCTCTAGTAAGTTCCCTTCTCAGTTACACTGATACACAGATGTGTATTTAAAGCAGCAGTGGGTAGAAATGGAGCAAATATTATTAAAAAAAGTTATAAAACGATCACTATATCCTGACAGTAGTGCATGAGACAGGTAATCTGAAAAAAAATAATGTGCCTCTGTGTCTTCCGGTGCTCTTAACGGCATCTGCAAGATTTCACAGACCGGAGGGAAACAACCAATCAGAGCTGATCTGGAGCCTGTCGTCTCTAAGCAGCTGTCAATCACTCACGAACTCCGACCAAACGGTCAAACTAGGCAGCGCTTATCAAATATGAATCAATATTCTGTTACTGTAATGCCTGTTTCTCTCCTCAAATGTCTTCAGAAACATCTTGTAGTGTACTGTTTAGCTGTAAAATGAGAAAGTTTGTGACCCGGCTGCCATGTTGAGATCTGTTGAGGAAATACCAAGCACCGCCCACCAGCTGGAGCACAGCCAATAGGAACGCTCTCTCTGAAATGACCTGTGATTGGTCAAAGTCTCCCGTCACGGGCTAGATGTTTTTAAAGCCTGAACACAGAGCCATGAGGAGGAGCAGAAGTCTAGTTTTCTCTCAGAACACTTGAATGACAATATGCTGAAAGGTTAGGAATTTTTGCCGAATGATGCCAAAACCTTGTTGCCTACTGAAGCTTTAATAATAGTTTTCATAATAACCTGGCTTACAGAGTATCATGGTCTTGTTGCTCATCATTATTTCATATAGAGATATAAATGTAATTTTTCACTTCCTCTTTTGGCATGAATATACTCAGACTGAAGGATATTGTGTGACTGGCAGGAAGTATCACATATTGAAAGCTTCAGTCCAAACTAACCACAAAATGTCACATCAGTATCTGTCCTTAAACTTATCTTCCATATTTATTTTCAATTTTAAATAATCTCTTGTGTGTCGTTCCATACTAAAACAGCATCTACTTCATTATAAAGAGCATTTTCTTTTAGATAAAAACAACCACGGTTCATGTTTGATGTTTCATTTGTAAGTTGTGGAAGTGGTAAAAAGACCTGAAGAGAAACGGTCGTTACAGTTGAAATTTTAAGCCATCAATGTGATTGGAGGGCAGCAGGCTATGGTGGACGGAACCTGCTAAAATAAAAAAATAAATAAATGAATAAATATTTAAATAAACGACTCAATGAATAAATAAATATGTCAATAAATGTAGCAAAAATAATATTAAAAATAAATGTAGCCATTAATTAATTGATAAATTGTCACATAAATTGATATTTCTGTTTAATTTGCTTCTTTATTTATTTATCTGTGTATTAATTCCCTTATTTATTTACTCTTCTGTTTAGTTTATCCTTTCATGTATTTATTTTTTATTAATTATTATTTTTAAATAGATCAATTTATTTTTGCATTTATTTTTTATTTATTTATTTATTTTTACATTTGTTTTATTTATTTATTCATTTATTTATATTTGCATTTATTTTTTATTTATTTTATATTTATTTTTTGATATATGTATTTATGCATTTATTCATAAATTTTCCCCTTGAACAACGTGTTTATTAACAGTATAATATAATAATATCAGAAATAAAATCATACAGACTATCATTTTTATTGCCCCTATTTTTATGTCTAATCCCTAAACAATGAAAACATGAAATCCTTTATGATGATATGTTATATATGATGACATTTTTCCCAAAAGATGTGTTATATTGCGATTAAATTGAATTTAAATCTCTTTTTTAATGATTTGCATGGTTTAAAAAAGGTCAAATTCCTCATTCAGATTTGATTATAATTGAGAATGGAGCTTTAATGGAACACATTTGACAACGTTTTAGCAACAACATTTAAAGAGCTTGGAATAGGATCATATTTGTGGCATGTGTGTGATGTGATGGTAGGTGGTAGATCTCTCGACGTTGCCTTGTACATATTGTTCTATTCTGTGGTGACCTCGATGTCTTTCAGTGAGCACATTTAGCACATTAAAGTTTGTGCATGTGCTCTCATATATTGCACGGGATGACAACAATTGTTTAGCGCTCCAGTTGATAAGAGCAGCCTTTTATGCTCTACTCTCGTACAGTGAAATGTTATGTCAAAAAGATGATAATGGTTTGGTTTGTTAGATGTAAATTATTGAACAGGGGAGAATTTACTGTAGCAGATAATTTCCCTGTGTAACAAAAAAACATTATTTTGTTGTGTGTTTGTTTTCGGAGTTTCACCCAAATATATTTTTCACTAACACAAGATCGTCAGTACTTTAACTCATTATCGCAACTTGAGATTTTTAGGTTTTAGCGGGTCCAGTTTTAAAGCTACAGTGAAGAAATGAGATGATTGTCCATAGTTAATCACGATTAATGGCAAATTAATTGCAAATTTTTTTATCTGTTCAAAATGTACCTTAAAGGGAGATTTGTGAAGTATTTAATACTCTTATCAACATAGGAGTGGGCAAATATGCTGCTTTATGCAAATGTATGTATATTTTTATTACTGGAAATCAATTAACAACACAAAACAATGACAGATATTGTCCAGAAACCCTCACAGGTTCTGCATTTAGCATAAAACATATGCTCAAATCATAACATGGCAAACTGCAGCCCAACAGGCAACAACAGCTGTCAGTGTGTCAGTGTGCTGACTTGACTATGACTTGCCCCAAACTGCATGTGATTATCATAAAGTGGGCATGTCTGTAAAGGGGAGACTCGTGGGTACCCATAGAACCCATTTTCATTCACATATCTTGAGGTCAGAGGTCAAGGGACCCCTTTGAAAATGGCAATGCCAGTTTTTCCTCGCCAAAATTCAGTGTAAGTTTGGAGCGTTATTTAGCCTCCTTTGCAACAAGCTAGTATGACATGGTTGGTACCGATGGATTCCTTAAGGTTTTCTAATTTCATATGATGCCAGATGATCTTCACTCTAGCTTTAAAACAACCTAAAAATCGCAAGTTGCGTTAATGCATTTAAGAAATTAGTGGCGTTAAAACGAATTTGTGTTAACGCGTTATTATCGCGTTAACTTTGACAGCCCTAGTTTTTTTGGTTTAATCGTGACCGGCCTTATTGCATTCATGATGTAGATTATATTTCTCGACAGAAATGAAGGCACACATTGCCAGATTTATTATAGCAGTAGACCTCACAGTGAAGACAGGAATGGTTGGTCCAGTGAGAAAAGTGGCTGATAGGTCAATGCCAAGCTTTTAACAGTGGATTTTCCTGCTCTCCATTAGTGTCTATGTGTGTGAACTAATGTATCTGTGTATGAATATGTGTGCATAATTGGACTCAAATCAGTGAGTGAATGAGTTGTCTGAACACTCTCTGTGGTTTTGGGCGGCTGGAGCGTCTGTAGTGTCTCTCCAGCAAGGACCAATTAGGATTAATGAGTCGGGAGGACAAACGATGCAGAAATGAGTTTTGGAGAAAGATGCTTATTGTTTCCCTGAAGAGGCCAACAAAAAGCTGTAAACCCAGAGTTCATTTTCACCCTGAATAACAAACAGGCTGAATCTCCTCTTATTACTGAGCAGATTAGAGTTTTAGCTCTACAAACATTTCCTGGAGGCAGAGCTGGCCCAGAAGCACTAGTCATTTCACTGCAGAGCCAAAGCTTAACTCTGCTCAAGCTTTCTCCATCAAGAAAAAAACTACGGTTAAAACAAGGGCTGCAGCTATCCATTATTTTAGTAATCGCATATTCTACCATTTATTCCATCAATTACTCGAGTAATAAAAAATGCTTTTGCTTTATTAAAGAGCAATAGTAATTATACAAAGGAGAACTAATTGGTTCCCTATTTTTAGAATTGTTTTTATTGCTTAAATTGCATACAATAATATTATCTGTCAAAATTAAACCCATTTAATGCATTTAAGTGCCATATTACATTCTGGGTTTCAAGGTTCCAGACTAACTTTTTTTCACCACTGTCCCAAAAATCAATTTCAGCCGTCCCAAAGTCAAACCGTCAAAAATTCTAAATGTTACCCTTTTACTTTTTTTATTGTCGTATTGTCATCTATAGTGGTTATTGGCGTAAAATACACAATTCAAATTATTAGGAAATAAATAATTGTACTTTTAAATAATTTCATTATTTTAAATTGAGTTTTGAGTGGTCGGTAGACTAGAAAAGCGCTATATAAATGCAAGTCCATTTACCATTTAAATTTAAATATTTGCTTTCATTAAAAAAAAACGTCTTGACATTAGTAGTTGTAGTAGCTAGTGTTATAGGTCATAATTCTCTCTCTAATATCTATTTCATGTAGCTGCGAAAACATCTCCTTCAAACAACTGGATTTATTAAAGTTTCTCACCAAAAACGTCATTTTGCAAGATTAGATTTGAACTCATCATGATGACGTTATAATTTACATTCGCCCCAAAATCATTTTCACTGAATAGACCTTGAAAGCATCATAATGTAACTCAAAGAAACCTCTGTTAACATTAGCTCCATTATTCAGCCAAGCATTAGCGTTAATGAGCTCTCTCCTCCTGCCGATTTCAACACGGTTAATTTGTTCAATTCAATCCGCGCACCATTTATTAGCGGCACCGCAAACCAGCGCCCTGAACTTGGTGGGCGAGGGGGTTAAATGAAGCCTTGATGCAAAGACTTTGCATCAATGATTTTTAGTAATCGTGTCACTCAAGTTTCTCGAGGAATCGTTTCAGCCCTATTCAAAACTCTTGTGCAATATAATATGTCCTGCAATAAATGCTACCTTAGTGAAACTTATAATGTTCTGTTTTTGTTAAGAATGTGTCAGGTTTCAACTCAAGCTAATAGACATACAATAACTTGGAGTCATTGCAGAGTCAGAGTCTTGCTGCCAATTTCGTATGGAGCCAGAAAGTGGTCAATATTAAATAAATAAGTAATTACCTCCGCCAAGGCCGAAAACCAGCGTTTGTTGGTTTGTCTGTTAGCAGGATTACTCCAAAAGTCCGACAACTAGCTAACCCCCCCCCCCCCTGGTTAACACTGTTAGCTCTGTCAGCACTGTTGTCATTGTTTGCACTGTTAGCACCATTAGCTGCTAGCCACAGCTCAGCCGTCGCCATGTTGAGAGCCGTGTGGAGGCAACAGATATGCTCTAAATTTCGAATTTAGCACATCTAAAAATATTGAAAGTCTTCTTAGCTTTTTTGTTCTTCAGGTCTTCAATTAAGGTGCCGTAGTGTTTCAGTTCAACAATAACATGATGGGTTTGGATCCAGTCCATTTAGATTTGTTGATGGAAATTTAGCAAGAATCAGCAGCTAAGTTATATAATTATGTGTACTGGAAACCATTTACCTCATCATCAGTCATCAGAGTCATCAGGACAGTGAAAACATAGTGTTCCGCATCTGAATTACAAAAATCACAAGCGTAGTCTATATTTAACCTCAATCTTTCCAACGCCTCCTTTATAGGGTAAATTCAGTGTACAATCTTGAACGATAATTCTTTGACGAGTAATAATGCAGCTAACTGGCTAAATTTGTATGAGAAGTTAAACTATGACTTTGGGTCTTGTGTATGTTTTATGATTATATATTTGAGCAAATGTCATGTAAAGGGTGAAACATCTCCATCCCTGCGTGTTGAATGCATTCATGTACACATTTTGTCAGTGTTTCGTGGTTTTAGTGTGACTTCCTACTTCCCAGCCTATAAATGCTGTCAAGGAGTCAAAGAAGAAAATTCTGGAGAAAACTTTAAAATTGTCGCGAGTTGGCACAAAATATAAGCCAACAGCAGCTTAAATCCCAAAATATCTTCATGGGGATTTGTGCTGATCTTAAGTAACCAGTCTGAGCTGAAGTGTATATGTGTGCTTTTGTCTGGCTGGAGACTCCCTGGAACAATGTACAGTAACACAGGAAAAAGATTATCAGTTCTATTATTGTGACGGAAGTTTGCATCCGCCACACACGTCACAATGCTGGCTCAGTAGAGAAGCAAAGTCTCTGAGAACAAACAGAAACTTCTGCCAATTCAACCAGAGCCACTAAAGCAGCTTAGGAGCAACCTTGAAAAACCACCCATTCACCACACTATCGAACACGCTGCAGAGACTGCTGTCGGGCCTCTCTCCTCTGCTGGTATTTTAAGCAGCATGTCTGGCTGAAAGCAGGCTGTAGTAGTAAACATATTTCAACTCACTTTATTCTTTGTATTTGTAGAGTAGAGCCTAGTTAACGGTTTTGACTGACATATCTTTATGAATCCTGATATAAAACTAGGGCTGTCAAAGTTAACACGATAATAACGCGTTAACACAATTTCGTTTTAACACCACTAATTTCTTTAACGCATTAACGCAACTTGCCATTTTTCAGATTGTAGCGGGCTCAGTTTTAAAGCTAGAGTGAAGATAATGGCATAAAGTATCCATTGTTACCAACCATGTGATACTAGCTTAAACTGGCATGGCCATTTTCAAAGGGGTCCCTTGACCTCTGACCTCCAGATATGTGAATGTAAATGGGTTCTATGGGTACCCACGAGTCTCCCCTTTACAGACATGCCCACTTTATGATAATCACATGCAGTTTGGGGCAAGTCATAGTCAAGTCAGCACACTGACACACTGACAGCTGTTGTTTCCTGTTGGGCTGCAGTTTGCCATGTTATGATTTGAGAATATTTTTTATGCTAAATGCAGTACCTGTGAGGGTTTCTGGACAATATCTGTCTTGTTTTGTGTTGTTAATTGATTTTCAATAATAAATATATACATACATTTGCATAAAGCAGCATATTTGTCCACTCCCATGGTGATAAGAGTATTAAATACTTGACAAATCTCCCTTTAAGGTACATTTTGAACAGATAGAAAATGTGCGATTAATCATGCAATTAATCCCAGTTAAATATTTTAACCTATATAAAACATAATATAACCCCTATAAAGAGAAGATGCTTTTTCTATCTTTTCACAAGCACATGTTTACTATGGGGGAATTTAAGACCATTTTAAAGGATCGAGAAAGTGGCACTATAGGTCGATGTGATTGCTCTTGATTTTCTCACTGAATTGTTTTGATAGCTTACAAACAGGATGTCGCGCTCGTTGACTCGTGGTGTGTGACTGTTGTATTTGTCTGCTTGTATTGTTTGTTTTCATTGTTGTAACAATGTCTGTGCTGCCCTCTTGGCCAGGTCACTCTTGGAAAAGAGATTTTAATCTCACTGAGTTTTTTACCTGGTTAAATAAAGGATATATATATATATGTTACATTATACAGAACAGAAAAGGTTTTTATAACATTAGTGTTTTCATATAATTAGCACAAAGATGTCACCAGACCTATTTCTCTTTCATTTCTAGCTAATTTTTTGGTCCAGGTTAGGTTATATTATATTAATAGATTTAGGACACAGTAAGTTATTTTGGTGAAAGTTACACTTCCTGTTTTTATTACAGCATGCATATTGCTCACTCTTGATGTGACCTTTGTTTATTAAAAATGTTAATAAGTCATTAATAAAGGGTTCTTAGAATAATTCCTTAGGGCTGCAGTTGTAAAATAATAAGTAATATGTTGTTAATAAATGGATTTTAGTCCAGATGGTCTGCAACACTTCCAGAAACTAAGGGCAGGGTTATTACGATGTGTTGTCCGACCGATCAAAGGCAGGATAAAAAAAAAACGTCCATCATACAGAGGGAGGAGGTTTGATATCGTTTAAATGTGGGGACAAAGGTGCATATTTTCAGATATGAAAGTGTAGCACCGGATTTTACACATGAAAAGTACAGCCCAGTCGCACAGCAGTTGCTGAATTAGTCATCAAATTTAATGTATTGACTTGTGTACATAGACACGAATTTAAAATATTTTCGTGATGGTCAGCACGAAATCAATTTGTGAACCGGGAAGTATAAGGAGCGGTGAACGCCACGTAGGGAGGAGGTCGGGGTGATTGGCTAGGTCAAAAAACACAGGAATTTCGCCCAGGAGACCGGTACTGTGTTCCGTGTGAAACCACAAATCAAAGTGGATTTATTTGTCACGTAACTTCCGTACTTAAGTTACAGCACTTCTGGAGTTATTTTAACCCAAACCGTGATCTTTTCCTAAACCTAACTAAGTAGTTTTATTTTGAAAAGACTGGAGCGGAAATTGACACCTGTGTCATGTGTTGCTGGACATTTGTGGGAAAAAGCATGAAAAATATGTTGTTGAAAGTCGAGCTGAGCGTCACGAAAAAAAATTAAATTCGGGTCAACAGTATGTACACGAATCAAATAGATTCAATTTCATTACTATTTCACGAACTGCCGTGAGACTGTTGCAAAGTGACAGAAATAGCAAAAACATGCATTCTAGACACTCTAGTCTTATTATATATTAGATCAGTGGTATCTATAATCTTGTGTATTTTTCAGACTTTCCCCTTGTCAATACTGGACAGTTATACATTTTCAGGCCTTAAAATCATTAAATTAAATAATCTGAGAGTACAACTGCTTACAACTCATGCACACGTGCAGCCTGCGACGGTTTGGAAGCACTAGAAAACTCAGAGAGGATCAGAACCTTGTGGTTCTACCTCTGTGGATACTGTGGTGACCTGCCTCACTAATCTGTTTCTGTAGACGTGTACGTATATGTGCCTGTTTATATGTTCAAGTCTCCACAGTGTGTGCGTGTGTGGTCGTTTGCCTGTGTGCCTCTTTGTAAATGTGTGTGTGGCTCTTTGTAAACAGGAAGTGTGAGGATGCATGCAGTCAGAGGACACAGAGCCATGGGATTTCCCACAGCGACAGAACTGCTCAGCTGAACAAGGCTTCCCGCCAGTGTGTGTGTGTGTGTGTGTGTGTGTGTGTGTGTGTTTGTGTGTGTGTTTCCTTTTACATGGGTGGGCCCATTTGTGGTCTGCGTAAATTCTGGACAGCTGATAAACAGCTTGAGACCAAACAGAGAATTTAATTATCACAGTGAAATATATTCATGTGTTTCATCTTCTTCATCGAGTTTAGGTTAAATGTTCCCAGCAGATAGTGTGATATAATATGAAATGTAATCAATCAGACTGTATCATATCCATCAAAGTACACCAAACTGACTCATTTTTTTATAAAAAAAGACCAATATGAGCCCAGTATATCAGCTGGAGTGTGTGAGACATGTGTCAGTGCAGTTGGTGGTTTCAGGGCCTGTTTCCACATGTGTTGCATTAGTCTGTGGGAGCAGGCTCAACAAATCAAGGTTCAGCAGGTGTCAGACAACATACGGACGGAATCCAGAATAAGCCGCCATCCTCACTGTCCCGACAACTGGCCCCGTCAACTGCTTACTACTAGTTTTGTTTAACAAACCACTTTAACTGTTCCAAGTGAAGACTGAAACAATAGCAGACTTATGCCACAATCCTTTGTCAAATATCAGTTTCATTTAAACTTCAACCCATTTGTGCCTGTGACAGAAATGATACATTTTCAAAATCGGTCAAACCGTTTGGCTGAAAAGTGAGTTTTTCTTATCATACTTTATGAGCACATAACTACTGTTTTTTATTTTTTCAAAATGATAGAAAATGCCCTAGAACAAGCAGTAAAAATGTAAGGACTTTTTTTTTTATTATTTTCAGTACACACATTTGAGGAGCTCCTATCTACATATTCCATATGAATAAAAGTTGCACAGAACTATTATATGTCATAAAACATTCGCTTGAGCAGCCATTCTCCATTACTTTCAGTGGGTTTCAATGCACTTTCAAGAAATATGTTTGTTTGCTTCTTTTAAACCTGCTTTTTTGAGATAGATGACGCTCAAATACATATAGGAGCCCCCCCCCCCCCCTCTCTCTCTCTTTCTCTCTCTCACACACACACACACACACTTTGACCACTGATAAAAGTGATTTTTCATGTGAAAAAAAAATCATCTATGCTGTTGGATATTTGCCCAAAGTATATCCATACCAAATTTCAAGACTTTGTTTCATAACAAATGTTGTGGCATTTTTCCTTATAATACTAAATATAATTTAGGGCACCAATGGGTTAATAGAGTGCTACAGGAATGAGTCCTAAGTTAGCATTTTAGCACTTCCGGTTCCCTCGTCTGGAAGTCAATGTTTTTTTTTTTTTTAAATGGGTTTTTAGTTAGATGCCTGAAATAAGGTCTGTGGTTAACACAAGCTGAAGAGATTTTAACGTTTTGTTCTACGATATGAAATACATCAATAATATCCCATTTGTGAATTTTGAAGCCTTTACGTGTCTTAAAAGTGTCTAAATGAGACGACTAAACGTCATCATGCTGACTCGTCCTCCTTTACAGGCTCGTTGTGTTTATACTCGCGCTCATGCGACCGTGGTGTAGTTTGTCTATAGTCAATGTTAGCCTTTTACTTTTCGCGATTGCATTCACATTTCAAAAATCATAAAAGTGGTGTTCAACTATAAAGGTTATCTTACTGAACAAAACATGTAAGTATCATAAACATGTGTTTGCCCATTGGCTTTTTGTCGAGGGAACCCAGGGCGATGCTAACTTCCTGGTTGGCCTATAAAGAAACATCATCCCTGCACTACTGTGAGCTGCAGCCTACTGACAGCTGCTGCTACATGAAGCAGAAGACAGACAAGTGTTGCTGGCTCAAGCCTCGCTCTGGCCTCAAGCAGAATTTAATTTCACCCCATCAACCTGCTGCATCGTATGGTCACACAACAGCTCGACATTTTTGCTGTACAGTGCAGTATGTGCACAATGCTACGCATAGCTGGCTCTGTTGTGAAGTGACTTTATTGGTACTGTTAATCAAGACACATGCTAGAAACACAGCAGGATATGGAGTAAAAAAAGAATACCAGTTTTTGTATTTTATAATGCTCCACCAAATGGATGACTATATTAAAAAAAAATATATTTATTAAAAAAGGTCAACAATGAATTGCTATGATATTATAAGGATGTCTGAGGATCCTTCCCGACCAAAACTAGAGCATGTAAGCATATCAGTGACATTGTATTTCTGTGGTATTTTGGTCAGATTACACACTCGTAATGTATGAATATACACAAATGAGTTTTTTCCAATGTGATATGGGAATATTTTACTCAACACCATCTGATGTGTTAGTTTGTAAAACCTGAAGTGTACTGGCTTTTTAGTTTTGTTTTATGGTTTTATGTTCTGACTGAGGGATAATTATGCAATCGTTGTCTCATTATTATTAATATTATTATTATTATTATTATTATTATTATCTTTTTATTTATTATTATTTTTAATGAAATGTCATGAAAATCAGCTTCAGGGCGAAATTTATTTACATATTTATTTTTATTCTTATTTATTTACCTTAAAAGAGCACTCCACTCTATCGTCTTTTTTATTCCACGCATTCGTCTTCCTTGTCAAAGCCTGATGCCTACATTACCCACAATTCAACACGACCACCGACAGTTTGGTCGTAAATTTGGATGCGTTATGCTCGTAGCGGTTAATGTAGCTCTAGCCTCAAGCAGAGCCGAGGAGTGGCCTATACAGAGGTCTGGTAAGATCACTTCTTTTTAACTCAACGCCCCCAGATTTGTTTCATTTTCAAACTTGTAGTCTTCAGCCACAACCGACACTAAAGCCTTTTTTTTTTTTTATCACATATGCACTCCCCAACACCTGTGAACACACTTTGATGTTGAAGATCAGTGGAATTCCCCTTTAAGACATTTTCTATAGGGATCACCAAAACACAGTACTATAAAAGTATACATGTGTATACCTGAGTCCTTTATGACACATCTCTGATTCACAAAATGACGCAAAATGTCAGTCAGAGTTTTGTTTCTTCAGGTGAATTTGGTGGTGTGGAAAATAAATGACTAAAGATGTGGGCACAGAATAAGTAAAGGTAAGCCCAGGTCTTTTTCCTCAGTGAGTCATCGTACTCCATCATAGAAACAAGCCCCACTACATAATAGATGCAGGATGTCTGACGTCTGATTGAACAATCAATGGAAATAATGAACAACCCCCTCGGTTAAAGATTAACAAATCGCCTACTGAGTGTCTTCACTTTATTGTGTTTGACCAACAGGGAACTTACACAATTTACAAATGATATGAAATGAAGAAAAGCTAACATTTGAGTGTGAAAAGCTTTGAAGTAAATACCAGCAAATGTTGAATATTTTTACTTAATAAATCATTTAGATTATTAATTAATTATCTAAACGATTAGTATTATAGCTATATAACTATTAATCGTCAATTACTGTAAAATTACTTTTTCGGAGGTCAAGAAAGCATTACGGTAGTGGCTGAATCACCAGCAGTATGTCTATTACAAGTTTTTAGCGGGTTTTCCTGCTTTTAAAAAATCTGCATATACGAGCTAATTTTGGTGGAAAAGGGTATAGACATTAAATAGTTCACTCAATAGTCAAGTCAAGTCAATGATATAGCCCAATATCACAATACCTTCTGTCCTAACCCTCGCTTCAGATAAAGACAAACTCCCCCAAAAACCCTTTAACAGGGAAAAAATGGAAGAAACCTGCAGGAAGAGCAACTGAGGAGGGATCCCTCCCCAGGACGGACAGACGTGCAATAGATGTACAGGACCAAAATAATGAAATCACAATATAGACAATCCAAATTACAAAAAAGGAATGGAGACCTAGCACATCATTCACATAGATAGGAGAATGAAACAAACAGAGAGAGAGAGAGAGAGAGAGAGAGAGAGACAAGAGGAGAGGCTGTAATCTCCTGGAGGACGGAGATCCAGATCCAACATGTGGAATGAGGCACCGACAGCCAGGAGAGAGAGAGAGAGAAAGAGAGAGGCACACAGCTGTGCTGGTGGGACACAAACAAACAGAGAGTTATTGAGATGCAGTGGTTTATAGTGAGCAGTAAATTGAGATTTCGGACACTTACTAATCATCGTCATTTTTGTAGTGTAGAGTGTTTGCAGAAATTATAACCAGAGCAGTAAACCAGAACACAGACTCCGTCCCCACTTCCCTTCGCTTTCATTCTAAAGTTTTACCATTGTTCATATTAATGCGTCTTCTACTTCTCTGTATATTTAGTTTACTCTGAGTACCTATTGTGTGTTTTAGGCCATGCTGTATAATGTTCTTAGTTTTAAAGTTAAAGATAATGCGCTGCGTGATGTGTCTGAGCAGTGTTGTGTTGCGTGGGCGTGTTGCTCGCTCGCTGCCTTAGTCTGTGTCTCTTCCTGTCTCTGAGAGTTAGAGCAGTTAACAGAGGATCTCTCTACGGTTGGAAAAGTTGCTTTCACATCTCCGTGGGCGAGAAAGAGCAAGTGGTTTTTCTCACAATAAATGCCTTAAGATGATAGCTCCATATGTGTTAATTCAAAATGTTTAGAGCTAGCGCATGTCACAGTGTACATATTCTCAAATTGTTGCTTAAGCTGAAGTAGAGGTATTTGATTGTAATGTGTGCATATAATGTTAATGTTTCAGAAGATGATTTTGACCAGTGAGTGGATACAGCAGCTTAAGGTGCAGTACTCAACAGTCTGTATTTAGTTTGACAGGTTTTTTTCTCTATTTTCATTACTGATGAGGAAAAATCATCATCAAGGGACATTTTCCTACAAAGGCCTTTTATTCAGTCGGCTCTCAACCCACACTGTTCCTGTAGACTCACAGGTGGAGAGCCTCTAAGAGTTTTTGTTGGGACTGTCAGGCAGTGAAACAGCTGTAGAGCATTCGTTCTGTCATGGGGCTGCAGGGAGTGGCAACCACCACAGTTTGACAAATACATGCGGCCGATATTGGCCTTTTAATGCCATTTTGATATTCAGGGCTGCAACTGGGGATTATGGTCATTATCGATTAATTGACCAATTATTTTGCACTATCACATACACTAACATGCATTGACATGCACTAAAGCACAGAAAAGTTTAGTGACAACACACAGAGAAGGAGAGTGACTTCATTCTCTGCTCGTGTAGACATTACTCAACTATATCTTTTACATCGCAAATAGACGTTTGATGCTATATTAATGCTTTGTATGTTGAATAGAGAACCTTTAATTAGCAGTTTCCAGTATTCCAGTGTATATTTACACTTAATATATTTAACTAATGCTATATATACTAATTGAATAAATACATAAATAATTAAATATATCAGTATTTCTAGGGGGAGAAGAATTACAGTATTAGACCATGATGTTTTCCAAATAATATTTTTTCTTTATTTTTTCTTTATTTTTTGTGTCTTGGGTGGGACTAGCAAAACTTTCATTATTATTTATTAAAAAACAAATGAAGAAATAAATAAATGAAGAAATAAATAAAAACATAAATAAATATGTCATTAAATGTAGCAAAATGATTGTAAAAATAAATGTAGCCATTAATTAAATGATAAAATGTGACATAAAGCGATATTTCTGTTTTAATTGGCTTCTTTATTTATTCATCTTTACATTAATTCCCTTATTTATTTACTCTTCTGTTTAATTCTCCTTTTTATTTATTTATGTATTTATTTTTATTAATTTTAAAATACATGTATCTATTTTTGCATTTCTTTTTTGTTTGTTCATTTATTTTTGCATTTATTTTGTATTTATTTATTTTTGCATTTATTATTTATTTATTTATTTTAAATGTATGTATTTGTTTATGTATTTATTTATTTATTTATTTATGCACGATTTTCCCTTTGCATTTCACCCCTTATTTATTTCCCGAAACGTATTTATTTCTGTATTCTTTTCTTTATACATTTCTTTTTCTATTTCTTTATGCATTTCTGCCTCATTATGCAAATGAGGGGACTCTCACTCAACCTGTGTCATCATGTGTGCATGTTAGTTTTCTGAACTTCTGCTTATCAACTCCAGTCTTCATTCACGGCTCCGTACAGCAGGTCTTAAAGCGCTTAAATTAAACAGAAGAGTAAATAAATAAGGGAATTAATACGAAGATAGATAAATAAAGAAGCAAATTAAATAATTAATGGCTACATTTATTTTTTATATTTTTGCTATATTTGATGACATATTTATTTATTTATTGAGTCATTTATTTATTCATTAATTTATTTTTGGCACGTTCCGTCCTCCATAGAGCTAGAGAAGATACTATATACTGCTGTTTCTTACACCGACCAGCTGAAGTTAGCTTCAAAGCAAACTTCATTTGCTTTGATGCTTCATGTATGTTCGTCACGACTGTTGGCCTGTCATTTTCTGGCCCGTAATTTGTGGCTATATAGTAAAAGTAGTGTTATCTTTGGGAAACTGGATTTGACCACCAGTTTTCTAACAAACTAGAAATGTAGCATTCAAAAGTAACAGAAGACACTTACTACTCTAGTTTGCATTTATTGAAATGTGTCAGCTCTTCAAGTGTCCCTCCAGTGCTTTCCAGAGACCAAGTTTCTGTCTGACCCAGGGTAAATGAGATAAAGAAATCACGGTTGTGAAGATATTTCTGTTGACAGCTTCATTTTATGCTGGGACTGTGACTGCAAGCCCCTGACTTCTGCTCAGCAGCATTAAACTGAGCAGAGTCTCGAGGGTTGAAAGCGTGTGCAGAGTTGCACCGTCATCATGAAGACTGAAGGAGTGGTGAGTAGCTGGCCTTTGAGGCTTTAGCGAGGCAGCTCTCTGTTCCCACCAGACCTAACTGATCACTCCCTGCTTTGATCAACAGACCTCAGGCCAGGCTGCTCCACCGTCAGCTCTCTGAACACATTAGGCTTTATTTCTTTCATGATTCAAACTGAAATTAGTTTGTTCCAAAAAAAGCTCCTCGCTGTGTTTACATCGGGTTCCTCCTCGAGTCTCCACTAGCCTCTAATCGACATGTTTGACTCAGCTTCGGGCTCGCCTTATGAAACAACAGCCCACAGCTATGGAAACCCTCAGAGGCGACAGCAGAAAAAAGAGATGTGGGTTGTCACGGGGAATCCAAATAGACACGTTTTGTCAGTTTTTTTCTGTTGTAGTTATTTTAAAAGCCATGTTTCAGAAACAGGATCAAAACTGAAAAAGAATAATCACACCAACTACCCTTGTTTGTTTGCAATTACAGTTGTCTTATACATAAAAAATCCTCAACACAACACTGAAGGTAGGAACTAAAATGAATCCACAGGGGACCAGTAGTAATCTTGTAAAACATGTGGAGCAAAGGTCATTCAGTTACAAAGAATCACATCATGAACATTTCAAAAGCAGTAAACAACACTGTAAAATCATAACTGAGAGACTAAAAATAAACTATATGCCAATTAATGTATTAATTAAATAGTTTTCAACTTCTTCTCAGAGCAATTTCGGCTCAAAGAAAAGTTTTTTTAAATCTAGAAAATAAACACAAGACTTCAAAGACGTATTTGACGTTATAATGGTCAGTTTACTCGTCATGGAGAGTACCGCTCAACCCGTGAGAACAGTATTATAATATATTCTGTGGCTCTGGAATATAAAGGACGGAACCTGCCAATATCAAAAATAAATAAATATATGACTCGATAAATATGTCATTAAATGCAGCAAAATAATAATAAATGTAGCCATCAATTAATTGATAAAATGTGACATAAATTGATATTTCAATTTTAATTTGCTTCTTTCTTTCTTTCTTTCTTTCTTTCTTTCTTTCTTTCTTTCTTTCTTTCTTTCTTTCTTTTTGCATTTAGTTTTTTATTTATTAATGTATTTTAGCATTTATTTTTTATTTATTTATTTTGCATTTAGTTTTATTTATTTTATATTTATTTTTAAATTTGTGCATTTATTTATTTATTTATTTATTTATTCATTTATTTATTATTTATTTATTTATCTATCTATTTTACTGCACGATTTTCCCTGTGCATTTCACCTTATTTATTTCCCCCCAAACTTATTTATTTCTGTATTCTTTTCTTTATACATTTCTTCACACATTTCTTTTTACATTTCTTTATAGCTATAGCATTTCTGCCACATTATGCAAATGAGCAATAAATGAATAAAATAAATGCAAAAATAAGTAAATACATTTTAAAATTAATAAAAATAAATAAATAAAAGGGAAAATTAAACAGAAGAGTAAATTAATAAGGGACTTAATATAAAGATAAATAAATAAAGAAGAAAATTAAAATAGAAATATCAATTTATGTCACATTTTATCCATAAATGGTAAAATGGATACATTTTGCTACATTTAATGACATTTATTTATTTATTGAGTCATTTATTTATTTATTTTTGTCTGCATTATGCATTAGCATTTACCAGGCAGGGAATGTCTAATGAATGATGCTACTGAGTTGCATTATGGGACTTGTAGGAGCCAGGGTTTTGGAGATTGATCTTTACTAAGGAGTAAAAGTCAGGATATCTCAGCCTCTGCTGCTTTGATTTTGACAATTATTTTTTTTATTTGTCTCTCATAAGTCCCCTAACCTCATGGGAGTGCAATAGCAAATTGCTTGAGTAGCCCTTTAATCCATGAAATTATAACCACGTATAGTTCATAGTTGCTCATCCTTGTGGTTTTTCTGCAATTTTACACGTTGAATTTGACCAAAGCTTTAAGGAAAAATGCAAAAATGCAACCCAGAGTGAAGAACCACAAAATGTGATATATTGCACCATAGAGATGATTTGTTTATTGAGGCAAGTTATGCAATACCACACGTCCCTGTGTGATATGTCTCATTTAGATTCAGTAACTGCTTACACCACATTTAGCAGCTATAAGTGCCGCTGAACACTAACAGTAACTTGCTCAGTGTCACACAGTGTTGTGGTGGAACTTTGGCTCATTCCTTGATATAAATCCACTTCAGCTCTGTGACATTTGTTTTGCTTTCAAGCAGGAGTTGCTTGTACAAGCTCTGGATTTTGGACTTTGTTGTAAAACTGTACATTTCTTGTTCTTCTTCAGCCAGTCTGGTGTATAATTTATGGTTTGTTTTGGATGGTTGTCATGCTGACCCTGTGTTGCTTCAGCTTTAGCCTCTGAATTCAATGTGATTCTGCAGAATTCTGTCGTAGCCTAGGGCAGAATCATGAGGTGATTGAAAGTTATACAAGTCTTGATGAAGCGAAGCACATGCGAGGGTCTTATCGTGGAATGCAGTGTTTGCTTTTCACCAGACATAACAGGGGCTGTGCCAGCCACAAATATTCAGTTGTGACTCATCTGTTCATTGAGCATCTTCCCAGAAGTCCTCAGAATCAGTCGAGTGTTGTTCACACATTTGACACTCATATTTGTCTCACTACGCCATGCTCTCTGCCTTGCTGTTATTATTCTCGTCTTCCTGAGAGTGTTGTAATGAACTCAGGCTAGAGAAGTCTTGATGATGATGAAGGTTTTTCTGTAACTTCCTGGATGATTGTACACATTTTTCTTGGCAACAAGTTGTAAATACAGAATCTTGTGCAACGATTAGTGCCGTACTTTCTGCTTCTGGACAACATTTTTGTAATTTGGTGAGTTTTAGGATTGTCTTTGGAGCCCGTCAGACTGACAGGTGTCAACATATTCACTCTTGAGAGCTGCAAGAGTTTCGTTTCATCATGGTATGATTTGACGCTACAGCATATGTGCCAACAACCTCAACCAAATGTGTGAGTCCTGGGTGTGGTTGGCGAGGGACTGGTCATAGCTTGTGTCATTATGAGATTATATATCTACTAAGAAGAATATTCTAATGATTAGCCTACCTAATGTCAAGAAATGTTTTTTGTCTATGGTGCAATTGCTTATTGCTGTGCTTATTTTCTGTGTCCATCTTTTCATCTATTTTAATTTTTATCTGTTCAAAATTAACCTTAAAGGGAGATTTGTCAAGTATTTAATAGTCTTATCAACATGGGAGTGGGCAAATATGCATTTTTTAATGCAAATGTATGTTTATATTTATTATTGTAAATCAATTAACAACACAAAACAATGACAGATATTGTCCAGAAACCTGTGAGGGTTTCTGGACAATATCTGTCATTGTTTTGTGTTGTTAATTGATTATTCCTCAGATTGAATCCTAGATTCAATTTCTTGAAAACTGTGAGACATAGAAAAATAAAAGCATTTTGTTAAGACTGTAGGGCTGTTGATTAATTGCAAATTAATAACACATTTTTTATCTGTTCAAAATGTACCTTAAAGGGAGATTTGTAAAATATTTAATACTCTTATCAACATGGGAGTGGACAAATATGCTGCTTTATGCAAATTAATGTATATATTTACTATCGGATATCAATTAACAACACAAAACAATGACAAATATTGTCCAGAAACCCTCACAGGTACTGCATTTAGCATAAAAAATATGCTCAAATCATAACATGGCAAACTGCAGCCCAACAGGCAACAACAGCTGTCTGTGTGTCAGTGTGCTGACTTGACTATGACTTGCCCCAAACTGCATGTGATTATCATAAAGTTGAAGTGTCTGTAAAGGGGAGACTCGTGGGTACCCATATAACCCATTTCATTCACGTATCTAGAGGTCAGAGGTCATGGGACCCCTTTGAAAATGGCCTTGCCAGTTTTTCTTCATCAAAATTTAGCGCAATTTTGGAGCGTTATTTAGCCTCCTTAACGACAAGCTAGTATGACATGGTTGGTACCAATAGATTCTAGTTTTTTTTGTTTCATTTGATACCAGTATCTTTACTGTAGCTTTGAAACTGAGCCCGCTACAACCTAAAAATCGCAACTTGCGTTAAAGAAATTAGTGACGTTAAAACAAATTTGCGTTAACGTGTTGTTATCGCGTTCACTTTTACAGCCCTAATATACATATACTCACAGACATATATAAACAATATTTGATTTGGCGTGGATTTTACACCAGATGCCCTTCCAGATACAACCCTCCCCTTTTGTCTTAAGAATGCACTGGCTTGTGCATCCCCAGTGGCTGAGAACAGTCTGATCTTACATTTTTCTTTATCATACTTCTAATGCTCTATAGGACTAAAGCTCATTTGAGCAAACACTGTCGGCTCCTGTAGTTTTGGTTTAGGGAAGGATTAAAAAAGACAGAAAATGTAGCTGTTTTATACTTATAATTTTTAAATTCCTATGTCAAAGTAATTTCTCACGCAGCAACTTTTCCATCCGTGCAGTGAGTCCCTTTTTCTGTTGAGCTCTACATTTGTCACGACAAACAAGGGGGGAAGATTGTCTCCTCTGCTTTCAGTTATGACTGACTAATAATGTTACTGTGGTCATCATGGCATATTTCATAGGTCAAAGTCATCGATGCTTGTCTAGAGATACGTAGCATCTACATCATGGAATAATTCGTTGCTGTTGTTTGGGGGATGATACACATACTGTCACCTTTAAGCAGTAATGATATGTATGATTGTCTGTATTTATTATTTCTTATATAGGCAAATTAAAATGACATTTGAGTGAATATCTACAATAAATGACACTCTGCTTGTCTTGCACATTGACTAACATGGTGACAAAGTGGATGACATACGTATCACAGGACCCACTTCTCCTTTCCACTTCTTTCTTATGGTTATGAAAGCCTTTCAGTCAGATATCGGATCGTCATTAACGCTAAATGTAACCAGGTGTTAGTATGATGCAGAGCTTTCCTTTTGTGTTCTCCATCTCTGGCTTGATTTACTGTTTGTTAGTGTGTGTGTGTGTGTGTGTGTGTGGGTGTGAGCTGAAGTGGTTTAAGGCCCTTCCTTAAACAGCTTCCTTCAGCCGCTGCTTCTCGCTCTCTCTTCCTTCTTTCTGATTCTCTCACACACACACACATGCGACGGTATGTAGGTCTACACCTGTGGGACACAGCAGCTTCATAAAAGCCGAGCAGCCGCTAGCACACGAGTGAGCCGACTCTGAAGTCTGTGGTCAGAAGCGCTGCTTACTGAGCTCACTGTGGTGAAGTTGAATCTGTCCTGGTAGATATGATTTCCGTCCTGTGTAGACAGACCAGTTTTACTTTGACCTTCCGATACAAGTGTGGTTTAAAAAAAAAATCAGTTTTGCCCTCTGCTGATGTGACACATATGCTAACAGATTGAGTCTGTGAAAACACCTTATCCTGCCTGCTAGGTGATTCACTCTGTGAGGGTTTCAGTGGAGGGTTTTAGTGTCCCGTAAAGGTCTGACGCAGTTACAACCTGAGAAGAATAAACTCCAGGCAAAGCAGATATTCACCACCATCAACTTAAACCCAAAAACATCAAAACTGGTATAAAATCCAGTATTTGTCAAACACACATCAACATCTGTAAGTCTTCTTTGGGACAGCATACTTTTAGATCCCTTTTTAACACACAATGTATTAATAACAACCTGTTAAAATGTGTTTTTTTTTTATTTTCTGTTTTTTATAAAATTACAATTATTACAGTAGTGTTAAAGGTAGCTCACCTGGTAAAGTTTAAACAGTACATGGCCAAAATTATACAGATTATTTGCACACAATATAAGCTCAACCTGGGAACCACTGACCCCTAGGGGGGTGCCAAATATCACATGGGGTGCGCCAAGATTTGTGTGCTCTGTCAAAATTAGATTTGCACATTTATAACTAAAATCATAATAACCCACTTATAATAATAAGGTAATTTATACAAAAGTCTGTATATAAAACTATTTAAAAATATATATTTTTGGCTACTTACTGTAGTAGGCCACATTCTGTTTAAACCCGGTATTTGTGCACTGTGCTAGATAAAGATCAGGCTACACTAATATTAGTATTATACTTGTAGAATTAGATTCCAGTGGTGACTGCGTAGGATTGTTTCCGACTCGTGTGTGTATTGTAAAGTCCAAAAGTCAACATTTATTGAAAAAAGATAGATGGAATCATTTAAAAAATTCACAACATATTTTTATCTAATGAAATATTCTGCTTCAATCCATATTTGTTGGCGTTTAGCCTTTCAAAAACAACACTGCGGTTAAAAACCTATTCGATCTCCCGCTTGCCGCAAACAAAGGGAGGCCAACGCCTGTATTAACGGGGCGGTCTAGCAGCAATCTAACAACACCATAAATTGCATTTATATAACCACAATGACAAAAATGATTTCTGCTCTAACATTATTATAGTAAATTAATTAAGTTGTTACAAAAAAAGATAATGTCATGTTTCTGCATTCGCTTGGCGAATACGTCAAAATGTCATAACTTTATTTATGTTGAGGAAACTGACAAGTTATAATTATTAAATAAAGTTGATTTAATAAAAAAGACTAACTCATTTAGTACACCGAATCACCTCATTGAAATTGAGGATTTTGTTCTTGGATTTGTAATTTTTTTTAAGAGTGATGGCGTCAAAAAATAGGGGGGGGGGGGGTAGGGCTGTGTATTGGCAAGAATCTGGCGATACAATACGTATCATGATACAGGGGTTACGATCCAATATATTGCGATACTGTAAGCAAGGCGATATATTGTGATATTTTAATCTAATTTTAGGAAAACTGTCATAGTATAAAGAACACGCCACCTAATGCATAAAATATGAGTAAAAAAGGTTTACTTTTCCTCAGCTTTTCTTAGATACAAGTAGGGAAAATAGTTTGGGAACCACTGATATAAGAAAATCATTGGTTTTCAATCATATTTGCAGCCACCTTCAAAGTATAATAATCTTAATGCATTGTTAGCAGCAGTCATTAATGCTCACATATACACACACCTCTCTGTAGCAGCTCCGACCGTCCCGTCCCACAGGAACAACATCTCATGCCTCTCGTGCTGAGGTAGCAGCTTGCTCCCCAGAGATGAAAACCACATTAGCATGTACGAGCTCTTATCTTCTGAGTGGCAGCTAATTAGATTCTGCAGCTCTTATATAAATAATCTGATCTGCCTTTCCCTTCTCCTGCTTATCAGCCAAGCCTCCAGGTGTTGCTGAGGTAAGGACGGAGGCGTGAACGGATAAATCGCCGTTCTCTGTGCTCCTTTAATCTCTGTTAATGCATTACCAGCTAATTAAAACAGGTGCGATTGTCGTGGCAAAATGAGAACCGAGGCATCTGTCTTCATCATGAGCTGAAACCTTGTTTGTTTGTTGAAATCAGGACTTAAATGTCTTTATTGACACCAGAAAGCTGTTTGAAGCCAATTAGCTCGGCATTCACGCTGCTCTCTTTTGAGGGGTTGTGAAAAATGTTTGGCTTTCTGGGACTGACTGACTGATCAGTCTTGAGTTGTTAAGCCAGCGAAAGCAGAAACACATAATTAGAAAATCTTAATATGCACCGTGAGGTTCTTCACTGAAGACATAACACACGAACAGATAAGTCTTTGACAGTAACTGGGCATCCTACGTTATGGTTAAGAGGAGTCATTAACAGGAGTCCTTCTTAAGAGAGGAATCTATGCTAATGTCTTCCTGCACATGTTATGTATCATCCTCCCCGCTGCGTTGAGCGAGCTTACGAGGAACTGACACTTCCTCTGAATCGCGATCCATTATTGTGTTTCTGCCCCCAGACTCTGCTGGCCAGTAATCTGTGCGTTGCTCACACTTCGTCTTTCTCAGTTCTTGGTGTGACATAAATTACTCATTCACACACTCTGATCTTTCCGATCACAAGGTGGAAAGAGATGATAAAAAATATCCTGCTTAAAGGAACGGTGTGTAACATTTAGGGGGATGTAATGGCAGAAATATAATAAAAAAGAATAAGTGTGTTTTCTTTAGTGTATTATCATCTGAATCATTGCGGTTTTGTTACATTTTGTCTACCATACACTAGGAGACTTTTAACAGACTGTATATATGAGAGAAAGAGAGAGAGCGAGTACTGCAGCCAAATTTATATGATTCAAACCAGTAATCTTAAGATGAAACGATTAGCTCTTAGGCTAATAGCAAACATTCCAGCTTGCAAGTAGCCCCGTTTGGGACAGTGGTTAGCTAGCTAGCTATAGCATATAGCATTCTCACTGAGAGCTGCAGATTTTTTCCTTCTCCACTCTATCGTGGAACAAATGGGAGGACACGTCAAAGAGACACTTGTTCACTCCGCCAGTTCCTCCATGTTTACTTTCTACCCGTTTGCTGCCTCCTGTTTGAGAGAGCGCTCCTATTGGTTGTTGACGATGTTCGCATCATTGATCTTACAATGATATTAAACTTGTTTGATTTTATCATCAAGACGAGAAAAAGACTGACTTACAGCTCGGACTGAGTTTTATGACCACCTTAAACTAAACGATCGAGATCACGGGAGTGCGCCGCAACTCTGGAAAAAACTCTTGTGACTTTATTCCGACATTTGAAATATGACTGCAAGTGAAATCGCTTGGAAAGTCGTTAAGAGTAAGGTCGGCATTAGAATGAGCCGTTTATATATATATCTAAGGAGCCGGACGCCGTGTTTCTACAGTAGCACACAACGGACAAACCAAACACTGGCTCTAGAGAGGGACATTTGCATTTTCAAGTTTTCCCGTCGGCCCCCATAGTTCTCCTACACACTTGGCACACGGGAGAAATTTCAGTTGGTTCCAATCTGCAACCTCACTGCTAGATGCCGCCAAATCCTACACACACTGCACCTTTAAATGAAAGCGTTGTAACCTTGAAACAGGTACGTTTTATTGGAAAACAAAACTAAATGATTTTTAGTGGGACGAAAAATGTAACATTGGCCAGAGGAAAGGCTGTAAATAAATAGATTCAGATTCTGCCTGAGCTACCACACTGTGAACATGTACCTTACCAAATGTTGCACCAGGTAGATGTTGAGAAATTTCACTTTGGGCAAAAATGTTTGTCGGTACAGTAGATACACCGACTAGCAGACTGATATCATCAGGCCCTAAAGCCACGGCACATTTACACACGGTTGAAAATAAAATGCATTCACTCATATATAGCACACAACACAAGTCCCTGGAATTATGTATACTGGTTTACATCTAAATGGAGTGGAACCATTGTTAATGGAAATAATTACACCTATTCTGCTATGACAAGTCTAAATCTGTCTGTAAAAAAAGAAAAAAAGTGTCAAGAAACCAGTTTTAAGCTAATGTGGCTGTCTGGAAAGCTTATTGGCTAATATTAACCAAGCTAGTATCCAGGAAAACTGACAAAATTATAACAAATTGACTAAATTGTTCAACAAATGTATTTATTAGATTTTTTAAATTTACAATGGGTCTAAATGACAGTGTGTAATGTGAGAGGTGCGTTTCGTAGTGACAAACCCACAGATAGTTATCACCGACTCTGCAGTTCGCCTCAGCTCTACAGAGAGTTTTATCATCTTTAATCTCATTGTTTTGGTGTTAAGGCCACCGACTTTAATGTTTGGTTCAAACTCACCATCTTATCTACCTAGTTTCTAGCAGCAGGCAACTGTTTTCAGAGAAAAAGCTCTGATCAACTCACACTACCACATTAAGACACCGAGACCTTGAGGAACACCATAGAAAAAGTCATGCTGTGATTTGGTATCAAAAACTTTTGACATTTTGGAGATTTCTGCAAGAATTGCATTTTTCTGTGATTGGATGGTGAGCACTTCTGCTGTGTAAACTGCTCAGAAACCCCCTTATTGTCAATCTAACAAGGAAAGCCATCCATCCTCTGAATGCTCTAGGTCTCTAGTTTGTGGCTGTAAAGTTTCATGAGGCTGTGATTATCCTAGAGGTCACCACAGGTCATTTTATACAGTGAGGTCAAGTTTCAAAAAATGGTCTCACTACAATAAAATGGCTACTATGGGAACTAACATCATCACACATGAATGAAGAGTCTCAGCTTTACAGTGATACCCAATTTATGTATTTCCAAGACTGTTTATGGACCCCAGTATGCAGAAATATTTAAATACACCATTTTTAGAATAGGCGAAAATAACACATTTGTACTGCATTCAAAAAACAGCATGTTTTTTGCCCCAAACTGCATGTGATTATCATAAAGTGGGCATGTCTGTAAAGGGGAGACTCGTGGGTACCCAGAGAACCCATTTTCATTCACATATCTTGAGGTCAAAGGTCAAGGGATCCCTTTGAAAATGGCCATGCCAGTTTTTCCTCACCAAAATTTAACAAAATTTAACTGAACCTGCTACAGAGTCTGAAAAAAAGTGAAGTGGGTCTCAGCGGGTTAGAGATTAGCTGGTGAACACAGTGGATCATTTAGCTGCTTAAGAGCCAGATATTTCCCTCAGGAGTTGGTATAGACTAAAACAGAGTGAATATCAGACTTACATTAATCAGATGGACACAAACACTACTCCAAATCAATGCTAAAGTTACTTTACTGACTTCGAACAAACATTTAAATATAAAAGCTCATACAAAACAATACTTTTAGCAATGATAGAAAATGTAGTTTCTTATTTCCACCAGAGGCAAATGCAGTCTTCTCTAAGCTTTAAATAATGAGAGAGAAAAGTGCATTTCCATTTGACATTGTGGTGTTTTTCCTCCCTGAGTTGCTGAATTTCTGTTTAGATATTCGCTTCAGCCAGTCACACCGGCAAAACGCTGAATAATTCACTAGTTTTTCTTTTTCAAACGAAATTGTTTGTACCCAACTCCAGTGGCAGTTCTGTTCTGTCAACAACTTTAAACCTTTCTATTATCTCACTTTTTTCCTTTGAGGCCCTCATTTGCATCTCTAAGTGTTTACCGAGTTTCCACATAGGTGCGCATCCTGAACTGTTCCTCCTTTTATTTGTCATCTGCTGCCAGAGAACTCCTGAGGATACAAACTCAGTGATCAATGAGTTCCTCTGCTGCTTAACTCATTCAGAAGTATAACTTCTCTGGGTTTCATTGCCGCATTGCACTGGCTCGTCATACACTGTTACTGCGCACTATCAGACTGTCGATGGGTCAAATGGAGGTGAACACTCTCAGTGATGTTGAGGACATAATTAGATTTTTTTGTTGTGCTCTTTTACAGACTGAAAGCTTTGGTATCAACGGGAGGTCGGAGTGTGCAAGCAGCATGTGACTGGTAAGTTAAAACAATAAATGTGTATATACATTCATATAAACCCATCACAAGTCAGGGAGAAATGTGTGTTATACTGCCCTCTGCTGTAGAAGCGTTGTATACAGTAGGAATGTTATATCCTCTCTTGAAAAATTCACTCTCAATTGCAACAAATTAAATTAATTAAACGGTAAAGAGTTTCATGAAATTCCTCAGATTGAATCTCAGATTGAATTTCTTGAAAACTGTGAAACACAAACATAGAAAAATAAACAGAAAAATAAAATAAATCTGTTCAAAATGTACCTCAAAGGGAGATTTGTCAAGTATTTAATACTCTTATCATCATGGGAGTGGGCAAATATGCTGCTTTATGCAAATGTATGTATATATTTATTAATGGAAATCAATTAACAACACAAAACAATGACAGATATTGTCCAGAAACCCTCTCAGGTACTGCATTTAGCATAAAAAATATGCTCAAATCATAACATGGCAAACTGCAGCCCAACAGGCAACAACAGCTGTCAGTGTGTCAGTGTGCTGACTTGACTATGACTTGCCCCAAACTGCATGTGATTATCATAAAGTGGGCATGTCTGTAAAGGGGAGACTCGTGGGTACCCATAGAACCCATTTTCATTCACATATCTTGAGGTCAGAGGTCAAGGGACCCCTTTGAAAATGGCCATGCCAGTTTTTCCTCGCCAAAATTTAGCGTAAGTTTGGAGCGTTATTTAGCCTCCTTCATGACAAGCTAGTATGAGATGGTTGGTACCAATGGATTCATTAGGTTTTCTAGTTTCATATGATACCAGTATGGCTCTAGCTGTCCTCTCAGCAACAGTAGACCTTAGACTTTCCCTTGATTCCATTCACCTCCATCTCTCCTCAGGCTCTTCTCCCATGTGGACGACCCGTTCCTGGACGACCCTCTGCCCAGGGAGTTTGTCCTCTACCTGCGACCCAGCGGACCACTACAGAACCAGCTCTCCCACTTCTGGCAACAGAGCCGGGTCACTTGTGGCAAAAACAAAGCCCACAACATTTTCCCCCACATCACCCTCTGCCAGTTCTTCATGGTGAGTTGGACGGTTTTATTTAAAATGGATGGTTAAAGGTCATCAAAGGTTCTGAGCTCATTCCTCAGACAGAGTAAATAAATATCAGTTGGATTCTGGTTGCATGATTCTCTTCTTCACACTTGTGTGTAATGCCTCTTTCAGGCATGCACCTCATTACGTTAATGTGATGTCAATTTGGCCTCTGAATAAGCACCCGAGTCACTTTTACGTAAAGTGCAGTTCAGTCGCACAGCAGTTCGTGAAATAGTCACAAAATGTAATGTATTGATTCGTGTACATAGACACGAATCAACTTTATTTTAACCCAAAGTGCGATCTTTTCCTAAACCTAACTAAGTAGTTTTGTTGCCTAAGCCCAACCAAGTCGATCTTTTCCTAAACCTAATTAAGTAGTTTGTTGCCTAAGTCTAACCAAGTCGATCTTTTCCTTAACCTAATTAAGTAGTTTTGTTGCCTAAGCCTAACCAAGTCGATCTTTCCTAAACCTAACTAAGTAGTTTGTTGCCTAAGCCCAACCAAGTCGATCTTTTCCTAAACCTAACTAAGTAGTTTTATTTTGAAAAGACTGGAGAGGGAATTGACACGTGCGTCACGTGTTGCTGGACATTCGTAGGAAAATGCATGAAAAATACGTTGTTGAAAGTCGTGCTGAGCGTCACGAAAAAAAAAAGGGAAATTTGCGCCTATGAACACGAATCAAATAGATTACATTTCGTGACTATTTCACGAACTGCTGTGAGACTGTGTTGCAAAGTCACAACAGCAGTGGTGGGACGTAGTTTTGTAACACTTTGAACACAGCTAACATAAAGACCACAGCAGCACAATGTTTAACATGCACAGAGACTGATTTAACATCTTACTAAACGTCCTGTCATGTCTGAATCAATCTGTAACAATGTTTTACGTAGAGGACGCCAGTCTGTCTGAATGACAAAGAGCCATTACTTTAGCAGAAAGATAAAGCGATTACCCTTCCTAACTTCCACACAGTGTGCAGATCACAAAGTAGAAGCTCTCTGCGAGGCCCTCCAGGCCTCCGTCCAGCAGTGGCGGGGTCGATTTCCCAGCCCGCTGCCTCTAGAGCTCTACACATCCTCCAACTTCATCGGCCTTTTCGTGGAGGAGCAGGTGGCCGACGTCCTCAAGCAGTTTGCGGCCGACTTCACCACAGAGGCCGCCAGGAAGGCAGGTAGGAACCCCCAAGCATACACACCATATACCCACAATGCCCTGGGTTTGGAGCATGTTCAGGGTCTTAGCTGCATGTCTTTCCTTCTATCCGTCCCATCTTTCCTCATCACTGTTCACCACCATGTAATGTGTGTTGACCAGCTGTCTTTTCCAGCAGTGGCAGTAAATGATTGGTCAGGATGGCGGTCATGTCGGGTTATTAAAGCACTCACTCAATCTGTCACTGTGACTTTTTTTTAAACACAGGCGAAAATGAGACTGACTGCCAAACAGTATTTCAGGCAGCTAAGTGCCAAATCTGATTAGAGCTGTGGTGTTAGCGCTAATGCTCTGTCATACTTCTGTTTCTGGTAGAGAGACAGATTAGAGCGTGTCATGCAAGTCTGATGTGTTGTTGGTTTTACTCTGCAGTTTTCACTAGATAACAAAAGATTTAGTACTTTCTTATGGTGAATTGTTGGTGTGAACAAAGTCCTGTCTCCTCTTTCCACTCCTAGAGGTCCACGTGGAGCCTCATAAGAAGCAGCTCCATGTAACTCTGGCCTACAACTTCCCCACCAATCACCTCCCATCACTGGAGAAACTGGCCAAGGGCATCGAAGTCAAGCTGGGCTGTGATTGGCTGGCCGTCCTGTTCTCCCGGGACATTCGTTTTGCAAACCATGAGGTGGCTAATAGTCATACTAACAATGCATGTTTAGAGGTCAAAGCATCACAACATGATTATTTGTTCTAAATGTCGATAAGTCAGCCAATAATTGTGACGCCTGTGCAGACCCTGCGGGTGATGTACCCCTACATGCCTCAGAACGAGGACGAGCTGGAGCTGGTTCCTGGCGATTTTGTCTTCATGTCTCCAGTGGATCAGAGCAGTACCAGCGAGGGCTGGGTGTACGGGACCTCGCTGGCCTCCGGGCTGTCTGGCCTGCTGCCTGAGAACTACGTCAGCCTGGCCGACGAGTCCGACACCTGGGTGTTTCACGGGTGAGCAGAGCACCTCACACTGCCACAAGATGGAGTCTTAATTACCCCAAAAAGATACACAGATTAAAAAAAAGGATCAACATTTTGATTACCATACAATTCAGTGTGGATAGTCTTGGTCCCAGAGGGTGATTTTAATAATTATGGTGACCCCTTGACCTTTCGTAATGCAACCACCAGATCAAAATGTCCGCTTGTACACAAGAAATACCAAAATTGAACTGTCAGAGTGCCATTTTGAGCACATTCATTCTCCCCAGAGGATGAACCCTCTTGATTTTGATTCATCTTTTTATTCAATGGAGACACTGTTTCTAAATTAGGTCAAAGCTAGTTTTCTGTACTGCAATTTCTTTTTACTTATCATGCGACATATACAGCAATAGCTATATATATATATATATATATGTATCTGCAATAAGCTAATATTGGCTCTAAAAGGAAGCTTTATTATTATTATTATTTATTAAGACTCTGCCAGTAATTATATTATTTTGGATCAGTTGCAGATATCAATAAGTTGTTTAGCTCTTGCCAACAGACTCCTTGGATCAGCTTTTCATAACTGCCAAGAGAAAGAAATGATCTTGTACCGCATACCGGATGTCTGTTCTGCTCGTCCACCACAGCTCCCATTCGTTCTTCAGCTGTGGGCCCAGTGATAAGACCAGCAAGGAGAGAGGGATGTTTGATGGGCTGCTGGACGGCCGACGCTCTGATAACACCAGTCCTGGAGACACCCCCACCCTCAGCCTCATCTGTCATCCAATGCAGGTACATTTTTTTGTTTGTTTGTTTTTTCAAAATTCACATTATATTGTATCTTCGAACATTATTTTTTAAATTAGAATTTAACATGTATGCAGAGCACCATTATGTCCCGCATTCGGTTCCTGCCTTGGGACCCTTGTTGCATTTCATACCCCCTCTCTCTCTCTCTCTCCCCATTTCCAGTCTCTGCATCGGCACTGATATATGTCAAATACATGCCAAAAATAATATTAAAAAATGCATCACATTTTTTAATCTGTTCAAAATGTACCTTAAAGGGAGATTTGTCAAGTATTTAATACTCTTATCAACATGGGAGTGGGCAAATATGCTGCTTTATGCAAATGTATGTATATATTTATTATTGTAAATCAATTAACAACACAAAACAATGACAAATATTGTCCAGAAACCCTCACAGGTACTGCATTTAGCATAAAAAATATGCTCAAATCATAACATGGCAAACTGCAGCCCAACAGGCAACAACAGCTGTCAGTGTGTCAGTGTGCTGACTTGACTATGACTTGCCCCAAACTGCATGTGATTATCATAAAGTGGGCATGTCTGTAAAGGGGAGACTCGTGGGTACCCACAGAACCCATTTACATTCACATATCTCAAGGTCAGAGGTCAAGGGACCCCTTTGAATCAAAAGCCATGACAGTTTTCTCCTCGCCAAAATTTAGCGTAACATGGTTGGTACCAATGGATTCGTTAGGTTTTCTTAGTTTCATATGATACCAGTATCTCCACTCTAGCTTTAAAACTGAGCCGCTACAACCTAAAAATCGCAAACTGCGTTCATGCGTTAAAGAAATTAGTGGCGTTAAATCGCGTTAACTTTGACAGCCCTATTATGCACATTTTCACAAAGCAATTTCCTGATATTCCCAGCAGGTCCTGCGGATTAGTGGTAGTCACTCTCGACAGCCCAAGCGGACACTTTTTGTCTGTCGGCACGGTGAGCGGATGGATGTGGTCTTTGGTAAACACTGGCTCTCCCTCTGCTCGGACAGTAAAGGTGAGAATCGAAGGTAGAGACGATATGAACGAGTCAAAAACATTCATTCTTTTCACTGCACTTTAAAGAAACCACCTTACATTTGAGAATGTGTGCTTTTTGCTGTCCTGCAGGTAGATATGTACGCTCCAATCTGAACATGCCTCCCAGTTTGCCGCTCTGGGGAGGACAGAGAGATTACGACATGGACGCTCCCATCACTGTGTTTGGATCCACACAGGCTCGACTAGTGGGTACGTTGCTTATATACAGTAGATCTAAATGATGCACTACACCTGGTGTCATTTTGTTTGTGTGTGCTTAATAATGTGCTTTTTTCAGGTGAGGCCCTACTAGAGAGTAACACAGTGATCGACTTTGTGTACTGCTCTCCCTCTCTGCGCTGTGTTCAGACTGCACAGAACATCCTGAAAGGTAACAAGAGTCTCCTCCAGAAAATATCTGGATTTTTACTTTCAAGATGAGCTCTAATGAACTGTGTTGGTGTAAACAGGTCTGCAGCAGGACGGGAAGCTGAAGGTGCGAGTGGAACCGGGGCTTTTCGAATGGACCAAGTGGGTTTCTGGGAACTCTCTGCCTGCATGGATACCTCCCACTGACCTGGCTGCAACCCACTTCAGTGTGGACACAACATACAGGTGATGCAAACATCACAGCATACAAATTATCTTAAAGACTCTATCTAAGTTCATACTTAATGTTGCATTTGTTGGAAAGTGTGTAGCGTTCTCAGTTGTTCACGAAGCAACACGGTCTGGCTATCTTCTCTGACCCTAACATCGGTGATCCTGGATAATAACTGGCATCATGAAGCTGGTTATCAACTGGCTCTGTAGCTGAGTTCAGTGATCCAGCTCTGAGCGCGTTCATGTGAAAGAGGCAGAGATCTTAATTACATGTAACGGTCAAGTAGGTCTGGTCTGTTTAACACAGTAATTACATTAAATTATTACATTACATGAATTACACAAAACACTTAAGATGAGTAATCCAGAACAACAAATTATTGAAAATAGCATGATTATATTGTTGACTTTATTAAAAGGGGACATATTATGCTTATTTTCAGGTTCATACTTGTATTCTGGGTTTCTACTAGAACATGTTTACATGCTTTAATGTTAAAAAAAACACTTAATTTTTCTCATACCGACTTTGCTGCAGCACCTCCTCACCCTCTGAGCTCCTGCCCGGTCTGCTCTGATTGGTCAACCGAACCAAACTCTTTGGACTCCGCTCCAGCTCCACTCGAGCTAGCTTTTGTTTGAGAGCAAAATGTGTTACTTGGTGACATCACCATGTTACAGAAGAAAAGACGGGACTTGAAGCGAGACGTTTCAGGCAGTTCAGGAGCAGTGTTTCTGTGGGGGGAGAGTAACTCCCTTTGGCATGGACTTTATAACTTTGCATGCACAAACAAATATATAACACACTAAAGAAAAGAGAAAAAGCACAAAAGCAAAACAGGTCCCCTTTAGATGAAAGCAGTCCTCATTTATTTGTCTCAAACATAGCTCAACCATGTCATGTGATGTGCTACTTCAGTACACTTTAAGGAAAAATAATACTGGGACCACTAAAGAAAATTGCAGATAAACATTTAACATCCAATAATTCACATTATAGACACTACCGCTGACTGATTATCCCTGTAGCAGTCTGGCCACAATTCAGCACATTGGCCATACTGTAGGTTTCTACCGGTTTCATTATAAATCCTTAGCTTGCTCTTTGCACTTTTTTCTCTGTTTGCCTCTCTAATGTACAGAAACAAGACAGTAAATTCCTTGAACCGCTGCCCAGTTCTTCCTCTGTGTGTGTAGAGTGATGATTCACACAACATTAGTGCATAGAGAGCCCAGGGGTCTTCATTTAAAAAAAAAAAAAAAGCCACAGCATGTTCAGATATTACTTCTGTTTCTTGTTTCTCTTTTTAACATCCCTTATCTGTTGTGGGTGTTATGTGCGATACATTTGCAGCACCCAAATTTGTACATACAGTATGTACAGTACAGGATAATGTGCATATGCTAGGGCTGTCAAATTTAATACAGGCATCATATGAAACCTAAGGAAACCATGTCATACTAGCTTGTCGCAAAGGAGGCTAAATAACGCTCCAAACGTACACTAAATTTTGGCGAGGAAAAACTGTCATGGCCATTTTCAAAGGGGTCCCTTGACCTCTGACCTCAAGATATGTGAATGAAAATGGGTTCTATGGGTACCCACGAGTCTCCCCTTTACAGACATGCCCACTTTATGATAATCACATGCAGGTTTGGGGCAAGTCATAGTCAAGTCAGCACACTGACACACTGACAGCTGTTGTTGCCTGTTGGGCTGCAGTTTGCCATGTTATGATTTGAGCATTTTTTGTATGCTAAAAGCAGTACCTGTGAGGGTTTCTGGACAATATCTGTCATTGTTTTGTGTTGTTAATTGATCTCCAATAATAAATATATACATACATTTGCATAAAGCAGCATATTTGTCCACTCCCATGTTGATAAGAGTATTAAATACTTCAAAAATCTCCCTTTACGGTACATTTTGAACAGATAAAAAATGTGTGATTAATTTGCGATTAATCACGATTACATATTTTAATCAACTGACAGCCCTAGTATATACTGTAATATATCTGTACAGTTTAGAGGCACTACCTGCAGCTGCAGCTGTGCTGTTTATCCACTCTGCCTGCCCTGCAGAGACGTGCTCTGTGGCACTGAAGTAGTTGTAGATAGTTTGTACTTGTCTGTTTGACAACTGCTGTTGATCTTTTTCACTGGAAACAACAACCCCAGACCACAGTGCACTTCCACCTCCGAGGAACTCAAGATTTATGTTTTTTTTTTTTATAAAACAACTGCAACACAGTTTTTATATGTGCCATTGGCTTTCTAATTCTTGTTTTTCTCCCTAGACCTCTGATCCCAGTCAGCAAGCTCACTGTGTCTGAGCCTTACGAGAACTACATGAGCCGGAGCTACCAAGTGACCAAAGACATCCTGGCAGACTGCAAAAACACTGGTAAGAGACACGCAGCAGAGCTCCCGGAGCATCTGTTGAGCCTGTGTAGGTGAACTTTTACTTCATTGTTTTACACGCTCACGTGTTTGTCCACGGCTGATGTTGCATCCCGCCTGGGTTTCCACTCTCCGCAGGAAACAACGTGCTGATTGTAGCCCACGCTTCTTCCTTAGAGGCCTGCACACGGCAGCTGCAGGGCCGCGGCCCGCAGAGCGCCAAGGATTTCATCCAAGTAGTCCGAAAGGTCTGTTCGCTGCATACTTTTTTTTTAATCTAGTCCATCTGATTTTTTTTTCTTTTATACATCCCACTTTCCTATCCATCCATCATTACTTCCATCTGGTTTCCTCAGTTCTTCTCCCCATGCCCATTGTGGCTGGATGTGCAAAAACATGGGTGTATACACTTAAAACTCCACAGATATAAGGAATCCATGTGTATGAATGAAAGAACAAAAACAAATCAAGCTCAAACCAAGTTTTTCAAATGTTCAAAAAGTTTTTGTTTTTATTCACCTGACTCCAAATGAAAGGTGCTTTTAGTGAATCTTTAGCACCAACGAAAAAAGCGCTCAAAAACATACTTGAGCATGTTTTATTTGTCAGCTAAAGGGGAAAAAAGATGTCCAAAGATTAGATGACTGAACGTGCTACAACATAACATTTATATTACTAGTAAGGCTGTCAATCGATTCAAATATTTGATTAATCACATGATTGTCCATAGTTACAACCTAAAAATCGCAAGTTGCGTTAATGCGTTAAAGAAGTTAGGGACGTTAAAACAAATTTAACACGTTATTAACGCCCTAGTTAGCCCTGATTACTAGCCATGGTTTATATCACTACTAATCTGCTCTATTTAAGACATTTTCCTTCTGTGACTGTAAACACTTATTACATTTAGTCTCCAGCTCGTCCAGTTTGACCACTCTGACCTGACTCGGTGTAGAAGGAGGCGAGTGTGAATTTGCTTGTTCTCGCAGACATAATGTTTGTGGTGTCTGTGGATTCCTCTTTACGTCATTTTGGATTCAAGGCAACCACTGTATTATCAAAGAACTTAATGACGCCAGAAAAACGACCCACCTACAAAGTGCCGCACAAAAGTAATACAAAATTCTTTCTATTCTATTGTCATATATTTAATGCCTCTACCAAAATGGTCTGTGTTGAACATTGAAAAAATATAAACATGCACACTATTATAACTATTTACTAACTAATTTAATTTAATTTATTTTAATTTATTTTAATAATGGACAATGTTCATTATCAACATTCAAACAAATGTAAATGTACCCAGGTTAGCCAAGAGGCTAGTTTTCATCATATTACAAATTAGATTTATGAAAGAATCAAAGCAGAAATTTGTAAAACATTCATTCAGAATTTAATTTATTAAACAAAAACTTTGTCCAAAATGGCAGCAGTGTTACAGCAGCACCATCTAGCGGCGGTTTTCAAAAAAGCACCACAGTTTTGTCTCTTTGCTTCTACACTGTTTATCATTAGTGGGAAACTGCAGCTTTTGTAAAGTCAGTGGGCCTTTAGTGTTTGTCTGCATGTTCTCTAACAAATCAATATTTTTTCCCAGTTTAATTTTTTATTTGAAACAACAAAACAGAACAACCTATGGAAGATTTAAAATGCCTAAATTAAAACAAATCAAACAATGAAATAAAGAGAGTTGTTACATGTAGATATATTTCCTTTTTAGGCATGAAAAACAGATGTTATTTTCTGTTTCATTATTGTCTGCGCTCTTTTTTTGCCCTTTCCCTCGTCTTTTTTCATGATCCACCCAGGCTTCATCACTTGAACAAGGGTTAGACCAACACACAGGGGTGGAAGAAGTATCCAGATTCTTTATTTAAGTACAAGTAGCAATACAACAGTGTAAAAATACTCCATTATCTCCATTAATGTAACTTATTACATTAACTTAGACGTGTTGTGAAGATGTGAAGTGTGGTGCAGTTTAATGTAAAAAAAAAAAAAAAAAATCAATCTCATAAAGTCACTCGTCTATATATAATTGATTCCTAAAAATCTTATTTTGCAGTGCAGTAAGAATATTTCAAGTTAAATTAACTTTTTTTTTTCTTTTTCTTTTTAAGTTACAGAAATGAGTGTCCATGTCCTGAAACAGGAAATAATAAGGGACACTAGAATTCTGAAAAAGTTGATTTGCATTGACAGTTTGAAATATTCCTACTATACTGGCAGATTTTTCTCAGTTTTTAGGAGAAAATAAAACTTTGAAGGACTAAAATGACTTGATAAGAGGGAGGTTTTATTGTTTTCACTGAACAATACATCATGTTTTAGAAGCTCATATATTATTATTAGTATTTCCGTACGAAATGTAGTGAAGTAAAAATATAAAGTAGAATGAAATTGAAATACTTAAGTTAAGTACAAGTAAGTAAGTATTTATTTATTTATTTATTTATTTATTTATTTATTTATTTATTTAATCTTGCCTTAATTTGATTTGCACCCTGACTGACTGCCAGCCACCCCCACCCCTCTCAAGCACACACTGTATACAGTCACATGATATTGACCTTTGCCCAGTTCTGTTGGCTTTTTTTTTAAGTTTTTTTTATTTTTATATTACACTTTATATATTTATTTATTTATTTTATCCTTTTTTTTAATTTTTTTTTTTTATGTCATTTTGTTTTATTTGTTATAAGAAAAAAAAAACCTTCTCAACTGGCCGGGCATGGGCCATGCTGCCTCCCTATCAAGTAGGCTCCTCCTCCATCTCCTCCCTCCTCCCTCCTCCCTCCTCTCTCCTCCCTCCTCCCTCCTCTCTCCTCCTCCTCCCTCCTCCCTCCTCCCTCCTCTCTCCTCCCTCCTCCCTCCTCCCTCCTCCCTCCTCCCTCCAATGATGACTGCTTAAGGGTAGAAAAGGGCAAATGCCCTGAGCTATCGACCAGGCTCACAAATTTACGTTACAGTAAAAAATCAATTCACAAAAAGCAAATCCACTCCTAGTAACCTAGACAATATTGAAATGTATCTATCATAATTTTCAAATGATGAAACAATGTTATTGTTCCTACCACAAGATGGCTGCAGAGTGCAAAATGTCAAAGCCACCAGCAAGTTCAGTAGTACAGCTTCATGTAAATTATGGCAAATAAATACTGAAAACAGTCAAAGTCATCTGTACAAAAACGAAAATATTGCCATCAGGAAAATGTTATTACTGTAGTTAGTAAAAAAGTAGTTACTTTGCCAATGATATATTGTCCAAGCCTATAGTATTTCAATTTGAACCTGCTCTCTCATCCAAAAAGTTAATTGAATTTCTTCTCAAACTAACTATGAATTGCTCTGCTTGGTCCTTAGATCCCCTACCTGGGCTTCTGCTCGTGTGAGGAGCAGGGAGACACGGGGGTTTGGCAGTTAGTGGACCCTCCCATCCTCCCCCTCACACATGGACCAAACCACTCCTTTGACTGGAGGGAGACACTTCTGCAAGAATGACATCTGATCTGAACTCCGTCCAAACTGATCATACTGTGCTCCGCTCCCTCCCCACTGACTGCAGTAACACGTTTCAGACCAGTGCCCCCCCCCCCCCCCCAAAATACTGGAACCTTTCTCTTTTCAGCCTCTGTACACAGCTGGTGGCTCATCAGTGACGGTCTGAAGAAGCTTCCTGCCTGAAGATGAGGAGATGAGTCCCAGCCGGTGAATGGCCGGTGCACTGACTGACTCTGGTGTCAACAATGATTTAGCAAATGTCCACTCTCAAATGTCATTGCATTATTTTCTTTGCAAGAATGAGAGAGATGTTAGTTGGGGCATGTATGGGTGTTAGCTGCACTGTGTGGGAAAGCTCTCACTGAAATCCAGCTGGACTGTGTAGACGTTAGCCTTCCATAAACATATTTATATGTGCATTTTGAAGAAACGCATTAGAAAAGCTGTATGGAAACGGCAAAATTCGACAAAACTTACTGAATTGCGCAAAAATAATTTTAACACTAGCTTGAGGTGGTTTTTGCCAAAAAAGAGTTGCGATATAGAGTGCTACAGGAACGAGTCCTAAAACCTGGAAATGAGTTAGCGTTTTAGCACTTCCTGTTCCCTCGTCTGTAAGTCAATGGGTTTTTAATTAGATGCCTGAAATAAGGTCTGTGGTTAACACAAGCTGAAGAGATTTTAACGTTTTGTTCTACGATAAAATAAGTCAGTAAAAACCCACTCGTGAATTTTGAAGCCTTTATGTGTCTTAAAAAAGGTGGTTGCTAACAAGTGGCTAAATGAGACTACTAAACGTTATCACGCCGATTCGTCCGCCTTTACAGCCTCGTTGTGTATAGGCCACTCACGTTCTTGCGACCGTGGCGTAATTTGTTTATAGCCTAACATTAGCCTTTTACATCTAGCGATTTTATTTACACTTCAAAAATCATAAAAGAGCATTTGTGGAGATTATCTTGCTGAACAAAACGTGTAAGTATCATAAACGTTTGTTTGCCACAGAGTTTATTTTCTGCAATAATCCAAAAGCCAATGGAACAATCCCATTGGCTTTTTGTTGAGGTAACCAGGGCGATGCTGACTTCCTGGATGGCGTACAAAAATACGTCATCCCTGGAGCACTCTATTGAAATGCCTTTGCTAAATAAGTTCTGACGTAGCAAACATTTAACTCTGCGTCTCCTGACAGCATGAAACAATTCTAGCTGACGTGAAAGAACAATTTAAACTTGTCCAATTGAAACAAATTCCTGAAGATCTCTCTCCGTTTTTCTCTCGTAGATGGTTAGATGGCCAAGGTGACTTGTTTTGTTTCCGGTTGGCAACCTCTACTTCTTCTACTCTGTTTACTGGCGGATTTCAGCCATGCATAAAGCGTAGCGGAGTTCATTCACTCCAAACAAGTGGATTTTTTAATTTGCATTTCTTTTTTGCGACATTTCAAAAGTTCACCTAAAATTCGCTTGACAATTGAATGGAAACACGACTAGTGTCATCAGTCTCTGAAAATTTTGTGAAATTAGCACATTTTATAACATATTTAACAGTGTCCTCTGTGTATGACGAATATGAAAAGTAATTTCTTACCAGTATGAATGTGTTACATGAAGTACACAGGACTATAGTAGTAGTGTAACACTGAAGTAATGCCACAAGCAAAAGCGCAGAAGTTGAGATTTTAGCAACCTGTATTTTCAGCAAGGATAACTCAGGTTCTTCAGTTTTTAACTTGTCAGTTAACTTAACTTTCAGGGAAAGTTTGTATTTTACTAAGACAGAAAGTTTTAGTTCCATAGCTGGATAACTCTAATTGGTTTACTTGCCTAAACTTACAGTAGCTAGCTAACGTTAAACGTTAGCTGTGTCTGACCACATTCAGGTTGTTGTTTTAGTATGTTAACGTACAAAATGTACACATTTTTACCATTACCATTTAGCACATGTTTTAGCATGTCATCATGCAAACATGAAAGATGTTAACATGCTAACATTAGCATGACTCAGCTGTACTCTGAGATCCAACATCCTTTTACGGAGGATACTGATCATCTTTCTAAGTTCCTTATTTATTTTTTTTATTTTTATTTTTAGCTATGCAATGCCGTTGAAACGGTCTATATGTACCTTGTGTTTAGAGTGCATGAAGAAATTAAAACTCACCTGGAAGAAAACCTGAATGCTTAGTCCTATTTAGAACATGGGGTAGTGGTGCACTCTGGTGCTCAAAATAAGAATTACAGCAACAAACACTTCCACAAAAAAAATTCCACCTGTTTCACAGAAAAAAAAGGAACTTAGAAAGACTATACTGGTAAAACATTTTCAAAAACATTTTTTTTCACCTGTTCTTAAGTCATAAACACAGGAGAGAAAATAATTTAGATTAGACTTAGAAAATGGAACACCAGAAAAAAAGAAATTCTCGCTTGCCCTTCAGGGCTTCCGTAGAATACTTTAAACCATTTTGACTTTTTGTAATAACAGTTTTTTATTAGCCCCACTAATATTAAGAATCTAACAACAAAGTTGTGTCAGCATTTGTGTCTTCTAGTGTGTAATTCACATTATATCCTCAGTGGGTTGATAGAGTGGCATTAGACCTTTAGTTGAGTGAAAAAGTGGCAGTTGCAGGCCAATCGTAACTAATAGTTTGCATAGTTTGTGTCCACAATATATCTGATTTGAGTTTGTGCTTAGTTCACAAAATTTGGAATGAGACTGTTGAGAATTTGTAAAGAGAGTTATAACAGCACTGCTTTCCTGCACAGATCCCAGCAGCATTTCCTCTTCACCATACATTTGCCCTGCTTTCTCTCCTTCCGTGGCTGAGGGAAACATATCAGTCCTGTCTTCAAGTCCTCATCAGGGACTTTCCTGACGCTACCCACATAATGTGGCCCCCACATGTTGTCTCTATTTTGGTAGCACATCCAGTACAGCAGTCTTTGCCATTCATGTAGTGTATGTACAAAAAAAAAACTATAACAGCACAACCTGCACTATTGACAATCATACAGTAGCTTCTTGATTCGCACATTTTTAGTGTGCGTTTGTTAAATGTTGTTCAAGGGTTCAGAGTAGCTGTAAATAGTCATATTTTGGGAAAAAAAATGTCTTCCAGTTGCATTTTTATTTATTTATAAACCTTTCTTTCAGATGTTACAAGCAAAAATATTAACAGCATGCAAGAATTTATGCTCTGTATCTCAGGTGTTGACTGCATTTAAGACATGATACGTATAATGCAGCTTTGAAAACTGTTCTATTGATTGAATGACTGTGTTGTTGTGAGTGCCTGTTGGAATTAAAGTGCTGTCTCCTGATGTACTGACTGCCCGCTCGTAGCTGGAAATGGAAAGTTTGCTCTGGTTGATCCTTGACGCACATCACTCATGTAGCTTATTAAGACATCATACAAGTAACATTTTGGAGCCTTTTAGAGAAATTTTATTGCTTGGAGAATTCAGAATTATGTGTCCTGTCTGCGACATCAGGTGCTTTCTAAAGCCATGGTTCAAACTCATTCAGCGTGCTCCAGTAATTCGCTTATAGCATTAAAGTCAAGTTACAATTGTCATCAGCAAGATTCTCCCCTAAAGGAACACCTTAACGGGACAGAGTGTAGGATTTGTTGGCATCTAGCGGCGAGGTTGCAGATTGAATACCCCTCTCCTCACTCCTTCCTTTCCAAGACTGCGGTAACGTGAGCCACCGAGTGCAAAACCGTGGTAACACCGGTCGCCTCGCTCAGAGGTCATCCTTACCATAATAACACTACTTTAGGAGCAACGGAAGTCAGGTGGCGGCTACTGGTACCACGGTTTTGCACTCTGTGGCTCACATTACCGCAGTTTCACAAGCGTTTCGAAGAACTACGGTGGCCTTCAGGTAACGTAAAAACACTAAAGGTTCTCTCTAGAGTCAGTGTTTGGTTTGTCCGTTCTGGGCTACTGTAGCAACATGGCGGAGCAACATGGTGGACTAAGCTAACGAAAGCACAACAATTCTTAGTTTCAGGTGATTATACACTAATGAAAAAAAAGTTATGAATATTATATTCCACTTCTGCTAATAGATCCCCTGTTCCACTGATCTGCAGGTGGCGGTAAAACGCCAAGATATGCAACAATGTGCCAACAAAGACAGGGAAGAAGAAGACTGCTAGCTAGTAAACATGGTGGTTAGAAGGGAACCAGCAAACTGGGGAGACTCTTGGGAGATAGTTGAGGTTAGGCATTGATCTTGAATAGTTAGGATAGGTCGTTGGGCAACGAGTCTGGCGAGAGTTTTTGTAAGCTTTTGCAGATCTCAGATCAGATTTCGCAATCTAGACACGACTAGTGAACATGGATGTAAACAATGCTGGACTTTAAATACCTCAAAAATCAACTTTGCAAATGTTTTATGAGGAAGGAAATATATTCGGCTCACTCGTTAGACCTCAAAAATACACACAATTTGCATTTTGGTGAATAACACTGAATGTAAATATAACTTCTGTTTGTTTACAAGGAAACTCCACCAGGAGCATTAATGCAAAAACATTAGATAGATTTTCAATCTCCTCATCTAAGTCTCTGCAAGAAATATGCATATTTCCAAAAATGTCAAACTATAAATGTAAAGAGCATTCGGAGCTCTTCAGACTAAATGATTTGATGCTTGCGTCCGTGTAGGTAAACAGAGAGAACTCAGAACGACCATCTTCATATCTTCCTGTTTCTTATCGATCTGCAGACCAGTAATATCATTGAATCCATTTAAATCGCTGCGTTGCTGTGCAACTGTTGCAAATGCTTTGCTGACACGGGGATGTAATGATGCAGGTGCATGTTGGGAAGAAGTACACCCCTATTACAGAAATGTGAAAGGTTTCTCTTTTGAATTAAATGTCACTTTCATCACACCACACTGGAGCAGCACACGTTGTATTAAAGAGTTACGAGACGAAGAAGAGTGCTGTGTGAAAGAAACACAGAGGAAGAAGAAGCCATCTTGTTCCTGTAGTCTTTATTTATTATCTGAACATATCACCAAACATGTACAGCTTTTAACTTAAAGTTACTTCTGTTGAAATCTATATTTGTTGATTTGTAATTTAAGATGGTCTGTAGGCTTCATGTACATTTTATTTTAGTTCTGAATGTATCTTCAGTTGTTTGTGAAGCATTGAGTTATAAAGAAAACAGTTGTCCTTTTTTTAAACGGCTCTAATATTTTCATATTTTGAATACTCGGGAGGGAAAGTAGGCTAAGTAACATGTCATTCTATGATTTGTGGTGACATTTGGTTTTTGTTCTGATTGAACATGAAATAAAAGCATACTTTTTTTTTTCTCCACAGCAATAACATTATAAAACAACAGGTGCAAAGTTACTATTTATCTGTTGCTTTGCACCGATAGTACGCTGCAAACACTGTAAAGGTACAAATCCAATAAAATTCTACATCATAATTTTTGTTTAGTTTTGTGAGCATATCCAGAATGAACATTATAGCTTAGTTTTGTTTGTTACTTTATTTGACATGGACCGTGCTTATTAATAACATTTCTGAAAATATGCCAGAGTTAAATGCTAATATTCATCTGTAGTCCCCGAGCAGGCAATGGTTAATTCTCTTGTGTCACTTCTGGTTGCAAAAAACCAAGATGGCGACGACCAAAATGCGTAACTTGAGGCTTCAAAAGGGCAATCCATAAACCAATGGGTGACATCACGTTAACTACGTCCACTTCTTATATACAGTCTATGATTCTTACCCTAACCCTAATCAATCTCACTCCTCACACCTAAACCTAATCAACCCAACCAACGAAGGCAGCGAGTACTAGCCAATCAGAGGCTGAGTAGGACGGGTCATGCCTTCACTAATTTAGCTCTTTAGCTGCTAAATGCTTCACTATGTTCAGTTAGCCAGTCGCTTTTAGGTCAAAACATAGCTGGTAGCAGAGTAAATATTGCACTTGGTGCCAGAAGCATGACTCCAACTTAGAACAGATGTTGCTTCCTGTCTGCTGGACACATGAATAGGCAAATGTGAACATTAAAACGCAGAAGAAGTAAGTGACACCTAACACATTGGCCAAAACATTATAATGATAATATGTCAATGTTGTGTTTTGCCCCCAGATGAACAATAAAGGAAAATAAATAAAGCAGCTTTAATTAAGGCAGCTTCAGTTGATCAATTAATACTTCAATTTGATTATGGAATTATTTGCCAAGTGGCAAAAGAAACAGCTGTAACTTGTACTGAAACATGTCAGTGAAGTCAGTCTCTAGTGAATCACCATGTATAGTTATTCTTAAATCTTTGATCATGTGTTTGATTACTTGTTGTAACCACTGGGTGGATACATCTAACTTGGCGTTGATGTTGGAAGACCAGCAGCTGGTTTATTGGACCGAATTATTACACTTGCTCTTTGTTTCATTTCAGTCCTTGCTACATGTAAAATAAAGTGCCTATTATCAGAGTGTGCCAACATACACTCACTCAGTATACACTGTGTAGTATTTGTAATATAGAAATATGAATGAATGAAGGTTTTCAAAGTTATAGTGGTGATGTTTTTGAAATATTCACCAGGTACTTTTCACGCTTTATTTCAGTGAAGGCACCTCTTAGTTGTATTAAATTAATCCCATGAGGAGTAAAGAATCTGTTTCTGTTTGATGACCACACCATCGGGTCCCATCGCCCCTACAGTTTCTCCGTCTAGCTGCAGAAGATGTTCAGGATGTTAAGTGAACCCTGCAGCTCATCAGAGGGGTGGAAGCTAAATACTGGCTGTGATCCAAGATAGTATTTACAGTGAGAACATTAATACAAAAACATGAGATAGATATCAATCTTCTCATCTAAGTCTCGGCAAGAAATATGCATACTTACAAAAATGTCAAACTATAAATGTAAAGAGTATTCTGAGCTCTTCAGACTGATTTGATGCGTGCGTCCATGTAGGTAAACAGAGAGAACTCAGAATGACCATCTTTATATCTTCCTGTTTCTTATTGATCTGCAGACCAGTAATATCATTGAATCCATTTAAATCCCTGCGTTGCTGTGCAACTGTTGCAAATGCTTTGCTGACACGGGGATGTAATGATGCAGGTGCATGTTGGGAAGAAGTACACCGCTACTACAGAAATGTGAAAGGTTTCTCTTTTGAATTAAATGTCACTTTCATCACATCACACTGGAGCAGCACACGCTGTATTAAAGAGTTAGAAGAGGAAGAAGAGAGCTGTGTGAAAGAAACACAGAGGAAGAAGAAGCCATCTTGTTCCTGTAGTCTTTATTTATTATCTGAACACATCACCAAACATGTACAGCTATTAACTTAAAGTTACTTCTGTTGAAATCTATATTTGTTGATTTGTAATTTAAGATGGTCTGTAGGCTTCATGTACATTTTATTTTAGTTCTGAATGTGTCTTCAGTTGTTGTGTTTGTGAAGCATTGAGTTATAAAGAAAACCTTTTTTGAACAGCTCTAATATTTTCATATTTTGAATACTCGGGAGGGAAAGTAGGCTAAGTAACATGTCATTCTATGATTTGTGGTGACATTTGTTTTTTGTTCTGATTGAACATGAAATCAAAGCATACTTCTTTTTTTTCTCCACAGCAATAACATTTACATTACGTCATTTACAATAACGTTTTGTTTGTTATTTTATTTGACAGGGACTGTGCATATTAATAACATTTCTGAAAATATGCTAGAGTTAAAGGCTAATTTTCATCTGTAGTCCCCGAGCAGGCAATGGTTAATTGTCATCTAATGACAGTTGCAGTAAATAGCTGACCAGTGAAAGCTTTCTATCTCCAATATAGGAGATTTTTTTTTTACATTTTTGAGATAAGTTTCCACCAAGCAACAGGCTGCTACTTTATAGATTAAAGTACACATTGAAAGAGATGGTGGTAAATACTGGTTGAGTGCAGTGAATGGGACGAATGAAATCAGAGCAATAATCTATGTTTTTGCCTTACAGGAATACTTCACCCACAAAATGACCATTTGTATATCAATTATTCACCCGCGTTACCTTGAATTCTCGAAGAATACAAAAACGAGGTTAATACGATACGATACGATACAACTTTATTGTCAGTTTGCACTGAAATTCATTTTGCATCCATAGGCAGCTCAATTTGAGAAAAAGTACACATACAATAGACATAGTGTTACCATCAACAAACAGACACATCAGTTGTACATACAAGACAAAAAACAAAACAACATCACAACTAACCATACATAACACATTAAAAAAATACCTTCTGTCCACTGAGATTTACATCTCCTTAGCAGCACATTAATTATTATTTAGCAACAAGATGGACTGATGAATAAATCCTTGATGAATTGAAGTAAATGGGGGCCACATTTAACAACAGCAAAACTATATGAAAACATCCGTTTATAAACTCTCACACAACTCGTGAGGTATAATCCAAGTCTTGTTTATCTGGTCGTATGCTCACTACTTCTTTCACTACTCCCAAATACATGCATCTTTGCTAAAACCTTCCTATTAAAACACTTACACCACAAATCCTATGATAGCAAAGACATGACTCGCCCGATTGTGCCTCTGACTGACCGATCATGATATTCTTACCAGTGGGCTACCTCCAGGTCTGAAAAGTGAAGCCAATGTAGAAGTGCCTTAAACTTGCATACTTTCTAATAGCCAGCAGGGGACGACTCCTCTTGTTTCAAAAAGAAGTCTGATTGTATAGAAGTCTATGAGAAAAAGAGCCTACTTCTAACTTGATTTATTACCTCAGTAAACATTGTAAACAAGAGTTTATGGTCTCAATCACTAGTTTCAAGTTTTCTTCAATACAGCATGACTTGTGATTGACAGGTTGCTACCATGGCATTGTCCGGTCTGGGAGTTGTCTGGGATAACTTTAACCCTTTAACAGTGTGTTTTCAGTTCATGAATGCTAATTGTCCCATTTAGCATGCAGTTGTACTTAGCTCCACTCTCTTGTGTCACTTCTGGTTGCAAGAAACCAAGATGCCGACGGCCAAAATGCGGAACCTGAGGCTTCAAAACGGCAATCCATAAACCAATGGGTGACGTCACGATAACTACGTCCACTTCTTATATACCGTCTATGATTCTTACCCTAACCCTAATCAATCTCACTCCTCACACCTAAACCTAATCAACCCAACTGACGAAGGCAGCGAGTACTAGCCAATCAGAGCCTGAGTAGGACAAGTCATGCCTTCACTAAATTAGCTCTTTAGCTGCTAAATGCTTCACTATGTTCAGTTAGCCAGTCACTTTTAGCACAAAACATAGCTGGTAGCAGAGTGAATATTGTACTTGGTGCCAGAAGCACGACTCCAACTTAGAACAGATGTTGCTTCCTGTCTGCTTGACGCATGAATAGGTGACTGTGAACATTAAAACGCAGAAGAAGTAACTCACTCAGTAGTGGGGGACTGCTCCTATTGTCTGGACTCTTCCTCCTGTTAAACCTAACAGACCCTGGCCTGAAGGGTTATTTTTTACTGGCCTGTAGTAGACTGGAGCTGATGGTGCAGGGAACAACTCTTTTTACTTCCCCAGACAAGTGGACCGTTCTTTCCAGTCTTTGAGAACAAGTGTGATGTGAGCCGGAGGAAGTGATGTGACAGAGTGGGCTGAACAAGAAGCTCCAGCTGCTTTCTCCACAGAGGAGTCATCCTACAGATGACTGACCTGGACCCTTTACCTGATGTCAGGCAGTATTGTCAACTCAGTTTCCAACTTCAGTCAGCTCAAACTTAGAGCTGGCAACGATATTGTTTGGTTGAGTACAAAAATATTTACACAGTGAGATTTGTTGATAAATAATCATCAGTAACGTGGATATAATGACTAAGTGGGTAAAGGCAAATAATAAAACAGCTAGAACAGTCTGGTAAGTTCAGAAAATGACATCACTTTACTGTAATTCAGTCTTTAAAACCAGGAAAAGACAACACTTATGCCATATCACAATATCCAAAATATAAGACGATATCTAGTCTCATATCACGATAGCGATATAATATCGATATATTGGAGTGGACGGATGGACCCAGGCAACTGCAACCCAGCTGCTACAGCTCACACAGCCATAGACTGTATATAAGAAGTGGACGTAGTCACCGTGACTTCACCCCATTGGGTTGTGGACTGACGTTTTGAAGCCTTGAGTTCGGCATTTTGGCCGTCGCCATCTTGGTTTTTGCAACCAGACGTGACACGAGAGGGTGGAGCTAAGTACAATCGAACACTGAATAAGACATTTTTAGACAACCAAAAGGGTTAAATTAACTTTCATGAACTGAAAACACACTGTGAAAGGATTAAAGTTCTAAGAGGAAAGCACGGACAACTCCCAGACCGAACAACGCCGTGGTAGCGACCTGTCAATCACAAGGTAGCCCCGCCCTAAAGCATCCCCTGCTTTATGGTCTATCTGACTCTAAATGGGACCATAATTTACTAAATGAACATCATGCTGTATTGAAGAAGACTTGAAACTAGTGATTGAGACCATAAACTCATGTTTACAATGTTTACTGAGGTAATAAATCAAGTGAGAAGTAGGCTCATTTTCTCATAGACTTCTATACAATCAGACTTCTTTTCGCCCCCTGCTGGCTGTTAGAAAGAATGCAGGTTTAAGGCACTTCTGCATTGGCTTCACTTTTCAGACCCCGGAGTTGTCCACTGCACACAACACTTCAAAAGGGCAAAAAATGGAATGCAAAAAACATGGACAAAATGTGACATCACTATTGTAGGAATTTAGGATGCTGTTAAGAAACTTTAATTGAACAAATCTCCTGGGTATTTTCATAGCTGGAGGTCATTTCTCAGATGAAACTCTCTACATGGTAGAACTCAAATTCATAACGCAGTCACTGCTCAAACTAAGATAGACATTTAATTTATTCTACTTAATTGTCATACAGACGTTAACAACTTAAAGTTAAAGCTGGACAGAGTCTGCTGTCAATCACTCGCGAACTCTGACCAAACAGTCAAACTAGACAGCACTGATCAAATATGAATCAATATTCTGTTACTGTAATGCCTATTTCTCTCCTCAGATGTTTTCAGAATCATCTTGTAGTGTACTGTTTAGCTGTAAAATGAGAAAGTTTGTGACCCGGCAGCCATGTTGAGATCTCTTGAGGAAATACCAAGCACCGCCCACCAGCTGGAGCACAGCCAATAGGAACGCTCTCTCTCTCTGAAATGACCTGTGATTGGTCAAAGTCTCCCGCCACAGGCTAGATTTTTTAAAGCCTGAAAACAGAGCCATGAGGAGGAGCAGAAGTCTAGTTTTCTCTCAGAACACTTGAATTATAATATGCTGAAAGGTTATTATGGTATTTTTGCCTAATGATGCCAAAAAATTGTTGCCTACTGAAGCTTTAATAACAATACATAGGACAACAAAAAGGTACAGGTATAACACACATAGCTTTATTGACATCTGTTTCAGTGGTTTCATTTGACATGATGTTATCAAGTGGCGAAACAAAGACACTTGAGGATACCCTGTGGATATTTTGTCATTAACGGACTGATGCAAACATGAGTACTGTGATGAAGAACCTACATACAGAAACATTCTACGTTAATTCACACAGAAATTAAAGCTGAAAAACAAATATGGATAACATTGCCTCGCATCGTCTCAGGAGGTTTAAATTAAGTATAATATACAATAAAGACCTATAAAATAAAAGAAATACAATATGGCATCACACTAACTGTACAGTGGGTACACTGATGCAGAATGAAGGAAGTAAAAACAGGCATTGTTCTATGTAAGGCAGATATGCAGAAATTATACATTTACGGAGATGGCACTAAGACATAAGTTTATTTCATTAGGTAAGGCATTAAGGTCAGACAGGTCAAAATCTATTGCTTTTGGAAGCACTTCAGTTTTGAAACACGGAGTACAGCATATTGCATGACATTACAACAAATAAATATTTTTCATTCAATTTTTGTTAATTTTATGTAAACAATAGCTATGAATAGCTATGGATGAACTATAGATGTGAATTGCATCCACCAAAGTATAAAGTATATATTTGTAATTATGACTTCTGTATCTTAATTATGACTTAGTGTCTCATAATTTGGACATCCATATCTCAAAATTATGGAAAAAAAATACTCCATAATTATAAGAAAATATCTAATAATTATGGGAGCCTATCTCATAATTACAAGAGACATATACCACAATTAGGAGATATGGGTGTTGTAATCATGATACTAAGTTTAAATTACAAGATTACAGAAGTCATAATTACAAGAAAACTGTCTAATGATGACGGGATCTTTAGCTCATAATTACAAGAAAACTATGTTATAATTATGAGATACAGAAGCCAAAATTATGGGATAAGTTTTCTAATATTTGTTTTGTTTGTTGAATGATGCTTTAGTGGAACTACACCACAACATACAAGTACCATCTTCATGAATGAGACCATAATGGCCATTAATCGGTCAGTGTAAGTCAGTGTGGCAATACAGCTGTAAAACCCTGTTATGGTTTCTAGATACACTCTGTGATAGTTTCAGTTAAATAAGGTTTGTTTGGCTACTTTACATTTCGAACGCAACAGTAATTCAACCTGTAGTCAGTTCATGAAAGCCAACGAGTAAGTTCGCCGCTGTGCCCTTTACCTTTTAAACAGTCGATTGTACCACTGTATATTATCCACAACTGTAGCATTTACACCGTATTTAAAAATCATGAGCTCACAGATGATGCTTAACGTGGTGCTGCGAGCTGTAACAGTTGCAGGGATGTTTTTAAGTGGGGTTGTATGAGGTACTTCTCCATAGTCAGTGTATTACCTACAGTAGATGATGGTCGGCACGCCCCCAGTTTGGAGAAACAGACAGGAGTATCAGCACGGATGCAAAGCAATATATACCACTGTGGACGGGGGCAGCAGCAAAACGTATTTTAGACACCTAAAAAAATCACTATCAGTTTAAGTGTACGCTATATTTAGAATATATTCACCGCTTCACCTTCCCGTCAGACAGCTCTTTCCGACGGGGTACGCTGTTATATCCATCTATGCTGTCTTCAAGGCCACCAGACTCCATTGACAAAAACAGTAATTTTACCGCTGCATCTATCGGTTAGTTTGTTTGTGTTATTCTGTGACTTTGGTGAATCCAAACTAACACTTTAAAACACCAAAATTACACAATAACTAGGGCTGTCAAAGTTAACTATGGACAATCATGTGATTAATCACAATTAAATATTTTAATCGATTGACAGCCTTAACAATAACACAAACAAACTACCTGATCGAGGCAGCGGTAGACCAACTCCTGTGTTCTGCGAGGTAAAATTACTGTTTTTGTTAAAGGAGTCTGGTGGCTTTGGACCTGTGCTGGTACTCCTGTCTGTTTCTACAAACTGGAGGCGTGCCGACCGTCATCTACTGTAGGTAATACACTGACTATGGATAAATACCTCACACTACTCTACTTCAAAACATCTCTTCATGTAGTTTCAGTACAAAGCAGCTGTACAAACTAAGCATCACTAGCTGTGCCACAGGTGGGGTAAAACAAAAACACTCCCTCTAGCTTCTCATCATGTGTATCAAATATATTGTCTCTGTAAAAGAGGTAGCTAGCATACTCTTAAAAGCAGTGAACCTCCTCAGCTGGAAATGTTGTATTCAACATGAGCCGAATGAAGAAGTGAAGCTATATGTAGAAAGGGTACTTTCACTTTTCAGGGGGCCGACATGATAAAACACCAACTCAATCTGAGACCTACACCTCGTTACTTCTATGGATAAGATCAAGTACTTGCTAGCTCCAGAAAAGAACGTCATTGTCGACTCATGGCCATAAAGCTGATGACTGAATTTACTTTTATATTTACATTTCTCAAATTTCACACCTAAATGAGGCCCATTCGACTGCAGCGTTAACCGCTCCGAACCACAAAATGTGCACACGTGCTCAAAAACTCATCTTTGGTACCGTCAAAATCAGCCTTTCCCAACGAGAATGGAGCTGAGAGCTGAGAGGGGAACTCTGGGTTAACTTCTCCTGCTTGTGGGGAACAATGATGGATGCTGATGAAACATCACTGGTTATGGGGGAACATATACGAGAATGCTGAATTTTAGTGACATCCCATTTAATATACTGATACTACAGGGTTTCACCATGAGGATATCAGCCAGTGATGGTACTGTAAGTGCTGAAGACAATGTTTGAAGGCCATTTTGTGTTTCTCACTGATTTCTACATGGTTCTGGAGCCGGTTCCACGAGGTGCTGGACAGGCTGGAACAAAGAGTGCTACAGACTGAACAAGTTGATAATGAAAGCAGCATTGTACCACACTGAGCACAACTTTGGTCCAAGTAGTGTTTAAAATCCTTGACTGAGCTTACTTGGTGCACCATTCTTTTTCTCACGCAACGTCAAAATGTGTAACATAAAAAAAGAATTCAAGTTTTTACTTGACCCGAGGCTGTGACTGACCGCATTCCAGGACCCGGCGGTCAGCTCCGGAGCCCCGCACCGCCCCCCCCCCTCAGCCGGCGGCGGCGGGATTATCTGGCGTCGTTGAGCTGCCTGGCCACCGTCAGGATCTCCCCGGCTCCTTTGCTCAGCAGTAAGTTGGCCAGGTCGACCCCCAGTCGCTCAGCCTCGTCCTGGGCTTTACCCGAGATCTTGCTGGCTGTGACTCCCACTCGCTGGACCCGCTCGTCCACCTCCTCTGTGCTCTGTCACACAAACACACATTATCAGTATGAAGTTTGGTATGAGATATGATGGCTGACACACAAATTACATGTTCCATCCGGTCTCTTGTGAAGTTGAGATGTTAGACAACGGTCATCAATGTGACCAATGCACTGTATACTCAGCTGTTACCTTGTCGTCAGCAGCAATGCTAGTCTGCATGGTTTCCTTCAGACTGTCTGATCCGTCCAGGCTGTAAACGGCCCCCGTCAGGTAGAGCTGGAGAAACATCAAACAGTTCAACCTTCAACCTTCAACATTATTTTGTGGGTTACAGGTTACGTTCAGTGGGCAAATCCAGGGTCTGAAAAGTGAAGCCAATGCTGAGGCAGAGAACGTATATTGCTAAGAAGTGAAAGTAAATTTTTCGTTTCATTGCAACGTCAGCGCCCAGCAGCAGAGCTACGCCTCCGCCATTTTGGACTGAAAGCGACTACCGGACGCCAGTAAAACGTCCGCCTACAAAGTGCCGTACAAAAGTAAAACTAAATTATTTCTATTCTATTGTCATAATTTTCATGACTCTACTGAAATGGCCTGTGTTGAACAATAAAAATATTATAAATATGCATACTGTTATAACTATTTACTTACTTACTTATTTATCTATTAATAAGCAGCTTCCCAGAGGAGCACAAAGTGAGCGATGGACATAAAAGGAAGTTAGAAAAATCCAGCACACAGATTTTGAAGGCTCAAACTTTTTCATGTCATGAACCTCCAAAATATACAGTATGTCCAATAGACCACAGACTATGGATGTATAAGAAGTTATGTCCTGTGCTTTTGTCCTGCATGTAGGTAAATAGCCTACAACTACATTAAATTCTGTGCTACTAGCACGACTAGCTACTGGCTGATAGCCGGTTGTTTGGGAACAGAGACGTTAATGCATCCACCACGGTACAGGCTTACAGCATACAGCCCATGGGTGTATTAATAGATAATAAAAGTGATGAATTACAGCCAATATATCCATTATTACAGCAGCATACAGCTAGCAGGAAGCTGGCAGAACCGGATATGTCATATGAGCGTGCAGGGCGGTGCAGTCCCGTGGGTCTGATGCACGCTCATTATGAAGAGGAAAATAACTCTGGATTCAGCTATTAGTTCATTTAACAACTTTTAAGACATAATGATTTAAATGAGGGTTATTTAAGTGTTCGTATTGGGAAGTTGATTTACCTAAAAAAAAAATGATCCTCTGATTTACAGACGTCTCTTTATACATCCATGGCCACAGACTCATTGGTGTTTTCAAAATGGCAGCAGCGCTACCGCAGCGTTATCTAGCATCTATTGTCAAAAAAGCACCAGAGTATCGCCTCTTTGCTTCTATACTCTTTGACCGTAATCCACAAACCAATGGCTGACATCATGGTGACTACGTCCACTTCTTATATACAGTCGATGGTGAGAAGAGAAAGCTCTACAGGCGTAGCAGCAGTAACTAGAGGGGGACGGGGCTTAGTGAATGGTCAATTGTATGCATGCAAAATGCGAGAAAATGTGTGTGAGTGTGTGTCTTCCTCTACATAGCAATCTTACCTGGGAGTCCTTTATTTCAGTGTTTACAGCCACCGGAACACTGCAGCCACCTTCCTGCAAATGACAGTTCAATTGAATACATGGAAATTTATATATTCATACAATGTGAAAATGAGTCAAAGAATGTGTGTACGTGCAGGTGTGTGTGTGTGTGTGTGTGTAGTGTACCAGGTGTCTGAGGAAAGCTCTCTCAGCTATGCAGCGCAGCACAGTGTCCGGGTCATGGAGGACAGACACCATCTCCAGGATGTCTGCGTCTCTGGACCGGACCTCCACTGCCAGAGCTCCCTGTCCAACAGCGTACATGCAGTCTTCAGGCCCCAGGATCTAAACAGTGGAAACAATCAGACAGTTTGACTGTTAGATGACAAGTGACGACCCAGAGAGAGACTTCACATGGAAGGACTTGAGATGACGGTGAAGTGTACCTGGCTGATCCGGTTGTCCCAGCCCATTCTCTTGAGGCCGGCAGCAGCCAGGATGATGGCGGAAAAATCGTCCTTCTCATCCAGCTTCTTCAGACGCGTGTTCAGGTTCCCCCGCTAGAGACCACAGCTAAGGAAAACACTTCAGAGACAGATGTCCATTCCGGCTTGCTAGAACGCTTCTTAGACATGAAAATGAACAGATTGTTGTGCAGTAAAATCAAACTAATTCACATCATGTTCTGACTGACAACAACGCTTCCTGGAAGGATACAATATCTTTGAACTTCAGGTGGGGGAACCTCTTCATCAGCTGAGCGGCGCGGCGCAGCGAACTGGTGCCGATCACACTACACAAATGTACATGATGAAGTCAAGTCATCCATAGTTTTGAAAAGTATGAGTGAAAAACAAACACAAACAGTTGGACTGTACCTGTTTTCTGGCAGAGTCTCAAGAGTTTTCCCTGCATGTTTGGGGTGTAAAACCACTGCATCATGGGGGTTTTCTCTCCTAAAAGCATCAGGAAGGAAAGGACAGTGAGTGGTTACAGCTGGTCAAATGACAAACACAACAAATACTAAAATGATCTGCAGAAGGGACAATAAGTAATATTTGACTTGTACTTGAGACCAAAAGGAACTGTTCCATAATAAAGGCAGAGCTGATCTCCGATACACAGCCCCCCCACTATCTTTGACACAAGTCATCCACACTTTCCTGTCCCCCAAATACTTTGTCTTTCCCACCAACAGCTATTTAACAATAAAGGAAAAACAGCTACGTAAAATTATAAAAAGACACTATACCTATAAACTAGGGCTGTCAATTGATTAAAATATTTAATCGAGATTAATTCCAAATTTTGTATCTGTTAAAAATGTACCTTAAAGGGAGATTTGTCAAGTATTTAATACTCTTATCAACATGGGAGTGGACACATATGCTGCTTTATGCAATTGTATGTATATATATATATTGGAAATCAATTAACAACACAAAACAATGACAGATATTGTCCAGAAACCCTCACAGGTATTGCATTTAGCATAAAACAATATGCTCAAATCATAACATGGCAAACTGCAGCCCAACAGGCAACAACAGCTGTCAGTGTGTCAGTGTGCTGACTCGACTATGACTTGCCCCAAACTGCATGTGATTATCATAAAGTGGGCATGTCTGTAAAGGGGAGACTCGTGGGTACCATAGAACCCATTTTCATTCACATATCTGGAGGTCAGAGGTCAAGGGACCCCTTTGAAAATTGCCATGCCAGTTTTTCCTCGCCAAAATGTAGCGCAAGTTTGGAGCGTTATTTTACCTCCTTCACTACAAGCTAGTATGACATTGTTGATACATGATACAGTGAGTTATACAGACATACTGCACACTTCTTGTGAGAGAACACCTACTTCAGTACGGCCCCGATGGTGAATCCTGAAGGCAGAGTGGTGGGAAGGTCTTTGAGTGAGTGAACAACCAGATCGACTCTGTGGGACACAGAGGAACAGTCACATACAGTACAATACATGCTCCATTTATGTCCCATACTATAATACAGCCATTCAGTGCTGTGTATGTTTTACATTGTCATGGCGACTACAGAACAGAGCCACCTGCTACATCTGAGGCTGCGGAGGAAATCAAAGGGTCTCCCTCTGCATATAGAGGAGGCTCTTATGGAGTTTTGAGAGTATGTTGTGAATAAATGAAACGGCCTGGGATGAGTTGATAACTGCATTACATTCAAAGTTTTTTTTTTTTCAAAGAGATTTTTCTGCCATAAAAAAACATTAACCTCTTTGTGCCTCACTTTAAAAAAGATGACAAAAATGTCCACGTCAAAAAAAACTACCATAAAATTATACATTAATATTATTTTCCACTTTCAGTCCTGATCATAAGTACCAAATATTCAGTCATTTTCAGAAATGTAATCATTTAAATGCCAGTTTGTTTACATAATATTATGAAAAAAAACACAAACATTTAATTATTTTCTGTATACTAAATGTTAGGGAGATTTTGTTTTTCAGTCTGGGATATGTAAATGATTAGCAACAACATTGATATTGACACTTGTTACCTTAAGAGGACAAAAACAGAACATAACAGATAACTTCTGTTACAATTTGACGCCATATCAAAATAAATTGAATTGATTTGAATTGAAAAATGTCCCCTTCGTAAAACTGCTATAAAAATACTACAAATTAATATATTTTCCACTTTCACTGAGTTAAACTTCTTAACCAACTACAGTCCTGGTCATAACTAACCAAATATTCATTAATTTTCAGAATTTTAACCCTTCAAATGACAGTTTATTGTTGTCTTTTTTATGAAAAAAAAAAAAAAAGAATTTTTTTCTGTATACTAAATGCTATGGGACTTTTTCACAGTCTGGGATATGTCAACACGACTTTGATGCATTTATTTTTTTGTGCAGAGAACCAGGAAAATAGTATGTATTTCTGAATTTGAACTTCCAAAATTAAAAAGCCAAAATGTCCCTAGTGATGCACAAGGGTTAAATTCATACTTGAGTATTGACACATTTGTGTATTTGTATTTATGAATGACAGTATTTGTGAATGACAGCTACGATGCTAAAGTCTTTACAAGTGAAGCCCTGTCAGTGAAGCACTAACGCTTGGTGTCCATTGGTGAAACAATGGTGTGGAGCCAGTGTGGTGTCAGCCACAGATGACAGCGCTAACACTCACTCATTCCTCTCCAGAGCATTCTCCAACTCTTTGGTGAACAAACTCTTCTCTCCAATCTGCATTCAAAAGAAAGAAAACAAACAAACAGTGATTTTCTGTTACACTTTACATCCATCTGTTCCATTGAAAATAAGACATTTACAGGTAGCAGATCCACATAGTACCTCTTTATGTATCTTCCGTTTGAATGTATTGCACATATTCAAGCATTAAATCGTAAATCATACACTAATCCTACAATGAGTCATGACTCTAAAGCTTTAAGAGTGTTACACGTCTGCAGTGTACTGTAGGTAATTTAAATACCGACTGCTACATGTCCTCACCATGCATGTTTGGTAGGATTATTTGAATAATAACCCAATTATAAATTGTCTACCTATATTTTCTGTTTGCAGATGTTTGTAGAGGTGAACATGACCGTTTATAATGTATGTGGGACGTATCATGTTGATTTGTGAAAAATCTCACCTTTGATAAAGCTGTGTCAAGGATTTTGTCTCCTATCGTTGTCATGCCAACTGAAAGAAAGAGAGGATACAAAGATTAAATGATGTGATTAAACAGTAACAACTAGCAAAATCATTTTGGGGCCACATTAAAGTTGTGCGGAGCTACGGTGGAATTATGTGAGGTCACCAACTGCTATGAACCAATAAGATAAATAAAGGTGTACCCTGTCCCACCATAACAGGTGCAACAAAACTAACAGGAGGGTCAGATAGATGTAAATCAAGCACAGTTTGAACACGCCCAGAGTGTTCTCAGACAGTCTAATCCGTCAGAATAAGTGAGAACACCTGTGTGGGTGGACCAGGGGTCTTTGGATGCCATGGCAACCATTTGTGCGACATCAATGTTCTACCTGTGCAGACCTCGGGTGGATTTTACAGCATTATTTGACTTAATAATTAATCCTAATAATGAATTTATAATGGAATGATCCTCACCTATTTCCAACTGGAGTTCGGGGTTCAGTTCTTTCAACTTTTCGGCCACGCTGTCAGTCTGGATGCGAGCCAACTGGAACAGGAGAACACACTTTAGCTGGATTGTAGTGATACTGATCCATCCACAGAGCCAGTGACCCTCAAATCAGTATGACAGACTGGAGGAGGAACGGTTAATCTTAAAAAGACATTGTTGGGCCGCAGCTATGTTATCTCTGCGAGGAGAGCTCCAGACATCTGGCTCTGCTGTATCTAAAGCAGCACGGAAGAACGGTGCATCAGATAATTCACATGTAACTGACACACTCTGTATGTTCACATTTAAATTAGAGCTGAAACCTAAATCAACATTTAAACTGGCAATGATGCAAAAGCCACTCTCTCTCTCTGAAATATATATTTTTTAAAAGTAAGCAATCATAATCAAAGTTAAGCTCATGATTTAATTAATGTACTGTACCTGGCTCTTGCGGGTTCCAACCCGGATGACCCGACTAATCTTGCCATTCCCATCCTGCAAGGACAAAAAAAAAAAATCAGCCAACTCAATTTGAGACATTCTCACAGATGTCCTTCAATCACACATCAACACACGAAAAACCACCTCGATAACCAGCTCATAAATGTGCTGAGCCATCATACCCTGATGTACTTGTAAGGTCCTTGCTCCATGACTCTGAGTGTCCGTGCTGAGCGTGTGCACTGTGGAGGCTATTGTGTGCGCTGTGTGGCTGCCTGCTGCGTCTTGGTAAGGAGAATGTGCTGAGGTCATATAGCCTCTAGATACTGAACAGTGGTCTTTTTTACACCCCCCACCTTCCCCTCCTCCTTCAGGACCTCCACCCTAAGATATCTCTGGCTCCAAAAGATAAGCGTGCCAATTCATTGAGTCCGTTATAAAAGGCAGGGAGGGGCAGCTCAGTAGTGTGTATGAGGTGTGGTCACAGGGTTAGTGATACGTAGATCAGTCTGTGGCTTCAAACTCTCCTCCTCTGAAACACTTTATTTATGAATGATGGGCCAGCTGTCATAGACTAAGACATTTAAAGCATATTTCTCACTGCTCTTTCTTTTATGGAAATATATAAAAAACACATTAAAGAACATATTTAACCGCTAAATCCTAAAAAAAAAGAAGCCATTTTTAATGTGTCATCTAGTGTCATTGGACACTTTTATTTTATTGGCCATGCCTGGTAGGAGTGGCTGGAGGCTTGTGGTGACAACTTTTAATGAAAAAGAAGTGTCACTGAGAAAAATATGAAATAATAGATTTTTGAAAAAAGGCATTTTGCTTTATTAATGAAATATGAACTCCAGTTAAACCCTTTACAATGAAAATTAATAAAGTTAATAAGACATTTATTTAATAATAGTACATTACATTATAGTAGAGTAATAGTACATTTAATAATAATGAGTTGAGTTTAAATAGTTTTATTAAATTCAATATTTCTGTATGTATTATATATGTGATTATATATATATATATATATATATTAAAGCATTGACCACTCTGGAGTTCCATAGATAATGTTATTATGTCAAAATATGAATTTTTAGCAACCTCTTCTCTTTTTTATGTCTGTCTGAAAACTGCATTAAAATATATATCAATTTGCTTTGCTAGCGGTCAGATTACTTCATCATAAAAAAGACTAAGAACACTTATAGTGTATATACTGTATACTCAAGTACAAATCTGAGGTATCTGTACTTTACTCGAGTATTGCCAATTCATGACTTTATACTTCCACTCCACCATGTTTCGGAGGGAAATATTACGTTTTACTGCATACTTAATATATATAACATTTGAGCTTGGTTGATTAATCAGTGAGTTAATAAGTCAATTATCAAAAAATAATCATCAACTTTTTGATAACCATTTAATTGTTTTTGTTGTTTTTCATGCAAAAATCAAACATTTCATGATTTCAGCTTCTCAAAGGGTGAAGATTTGCTGCTTTTCTTGTGTTAAATGACAGCAGACTGAATCTTTTGGAGGTTTTGGACTGTTGGTCGGACGAAAACAACAATAAATGACTTGATCAAGAAAAAAAATCTGTATATTATTCATAATGAAAATTATCATTAGTTGCAGCTCAATACAAAATAGTTAAAAATTAGCTGCACCTCAACCAACTACTAAAATAAAATTCTGCTTGAACATCAATGCATGAGCAGGTTATTAATAATCCTACTAGGCCTAATAATACTTTTATATTTACATGGCCATTTTTCTGCATTGGGTCTTAAACATCTTTAAGAGATCTTTTATTCCATCCTCGTCATCTTACTTAACAAATGATCTCATTAGATATTAAAGACAGATGCTGTTTCGTTTCTCTTATGATGCCTATTTAAGATACAGTATGTATTAACTGTTAATATTTTAGCACTCTCATCCCCACCGCTTGGCCCACCAATACTGGTATTTATCATTGTATTGATTACTATTATTATTACCTATCTTACTATTATTATTGTTGTTCTCTTTTTTTTTTTTTTTCTTTTTTTTTACCTAATCTCATGTAACTTAACCCATGGTAAAGGAAGCTTTTAAGTGTATGTATGTCTGTGAAGCCAAAGACAAATGTCCACGCAAGTGGACAATACAGATCTATTCTATTCTATTCTTTTACTTTTGATAGTTGAAGTTACATTTTTCTGATAATATTTAATGAATATAATATGCAGGACTTTTATATGTAATATAGTATTTTTACAGTGTGGTATTGGCACTTTTACTTGAGTAAAGGATCTGAATACTTCCTCCACCACTGATTATCAGTATTGACGCTCTTCCATTCTACATGCATAAAGTAGAACAAACAGCATTAATAAAATAACATAACTTTTGTTCTGTTGTTTGTGTCGCATGTTTCAGATACATATAATACTAAGAAAAACACACGTAACGTCAGGGGGCGGGACCAAGCCCTGCTGCCCATTTCCTAAAACTAGAATTAGGCTATAAAAGTAGGTAAAAATACAAAACTTCAACATTCATACAGTATAGGATGATAGTTCATTAACCTAGCAACTCAACTATGTGGTCAAAACGCTATAACTTCAAAGTCAACCCCTTAAAACTGTTCATTTTAATTTTTCTAGCTCGTATCTGTCAACGTTTTGACAGACCGCCCACCTCTTTTCAATCGTCCAATGGAGAACCGAGCTCTGAAAACAGACAAGTGGATTAACCAATCACCGCGCTTCAAATGACGCGGCATGCGGAAATGGCGCTCGTCATTCACAGCGAGCACTGAAGGAGCTTCATGCATGCTGCAAACCACCGGGTCATTTTAGCTTATAAACCTACCGGAGAACTTGCTTCCGCCGACATGTCGGTGCTCCGGTTCTCTCTACCGATGTGGCACGGATCAGCAGGGAGCTTTGCTGGAGACCAGAGACCATAAAAAACAGGAAATCCTTGAGAATAGTCCGCGCGCTGCTCTCACGCAGCTCCTCTTATGAATGAACGCGGAACCTGTGATGTCATTGGGCCGGCTAGAGGTCATTTCCTTGTTCCGTCTACCAGTAGTAGCACGCAATGAGCCTCATGTTGAAATAAGAAATGCGGATTTAACTCACTGTAATCGTTCGACTTTATTTTGGACAGATATGCACAATTTCATAAATAGAAAAATTAGAATTAGAATTATAATAGCCTTTATTGTCATTGCACAGTTTCCTATACAACGAAATTTAGGGGTGCTACAACTGAAGGTGCATTTGCAATAAAATCAAGAATAAAAAAAAAACACGTAAGAACAACAGGAATAAATAATAATAAAAAATAAAAAAGAGCACTTAGGTCATAAAGAACAGATGATGTCACAGTTATAAATCAGGATGGGGTAATAAATATATTGCACATGTTAGAATGTTGTGGATATGTTAATATTGCACATGTCTTTTACGGCTGAGGGAAGTTAGTGGCTCATGTGGTTATTGAGTGTCCTGATAGCCCGCGGATAAAAACTGTCTTTGAGTCTGTTTGTTCTGCTGTTGATGCTCCTGTATCTCCTACCAGAGGGCAGCAGGTTGAGCAGGTGGTGTCCGGGGTGCAGGTGGTCAGCTGAGGACTTTTCTGGTCCTGGAGAGGCAGCGAGACCTGGCGAAATGAGTACTAATGTACAAATTAATGTATTTGATGTGATGCTATATTTTGTGTTTTATGGGATGGATAGCAACATTACCTATATAATTCAGCTTCTGATTATACTTGGTAAATTCCACATCCACAAATGGAAATGGTCTGACTCCAAACAACCTGCTTTCGTGGGTTTCTTGTTGAACTCGAGCAGTTCGGCACCTTACTGGAAAATGTCAAAAACCAAAAAGCTGTAAAGTCTCTCAATATTTTAAAGGAAGTACATTTTCTTGAACTCTGAAAAGACTTGAAATGAATGGACATTGAACTCCTCTAGCATTAAGGTTTTTTTGTTTTGTTTGTCTTGTTTGTTTTGTACTGTTTATTGTATTCCCTATACTTTTGTACTTGTCTTTTGTTGAAAATAAAGTTCTGAAAAAAATAATAAAAAAATGCGGATTTAACGTTTGTCATTTTTCTGCTGTGATAAAGTCCTAAACATTTAAACATCCAAAAAATTTACTGAAGATTGTCACGTTCACAACTGCTGATAGAAATACATGTAGGCCATTAGAGAGATTAAAGCTAGTGTATTTTTCAGATGTGACCTGATGATGTGGGGCCATAATAAACACTACTGGTATATCAACTTTGGACTTGCATGTCAAGTACCACACCTATCCACCACTTCCATGAGAAAGTATTGTCTAAAGGAAAGGTTCAGACAATCTTTAGGGAGGGAGTGAATACAGCTGGCCCTTGTATCTCTAGTTTTCTTAGCAAAAAGAACAGTGAAATGTGTTAAAACCTCCTGAATAAACACACTGAATAAATAGAGCTGACAGTGTGCCCTTCATACACACTTTAAATAAGGACATCTGGTGACCAAAGAAAGTTACTGCAATGCTGTGAATTCTGTATTATCATAGTGGAGTATGAGCTTTAGTTGAGAATGGCAACATGTGGTACTATCAAGTTAAACCGTGATGCTTTCTTTTATTGCCTGTTCCCAGGTTTGCATATATAGTTTCAGAACATTGTTTTAGGAATATATAACATGTAAGCACACATTGAAATAATTAAGGTCTTATAACTAGATTTCCACACACAGACCCTCTTCAAGACATGGCCTCAAGATTAGGTAGTAAAGCAGCTTAGGGCCCTCATCATGTCAGTTGATATTGTGCTTTATTGGTGCATATTGCCAAACAAACTTTAAATTAAGTTAACAGATCAGGAAAAATAGTTTGTTGATCTTTAAAGTTTATATAGACCCATGAGATGCTCAACAGTTACCAGAAACTAAGTTTAGATTTCTAAAATAATATAAAAGTGTTTTTGTACGTGTTGTGCGATCAGTGCAAGCTGTCTGAAATTACTGTGAAAATATAAATTTCCATATCATGACTAAGACAACCATGAGGTATGATAAGGCTTATTATATGACTTACTTATTATTTGTAACATACTGAATGTGAGCTACCATTTTCAATGCATGTAAGTCTTTTGCAACACTGGTTCTCCTCCATTAATGTAGATAAGGGTTGGTTCAAATTGAATTTGACACAACGTGTGTAAATGTAAATTAAATGTTCAATAATAGATTTATTTTCATGAATGTATTACTGTTTTATTTTTAGGGTAAAAGTATGTTTGAACCAATGTGGTTATTCTGCACTGTATTCCACACTGGACATTAAAATAAACCCCAAATAGTAAATTAATAATTTTACATTTACACGTTTGTCCAAAGTGATTTACACATGAAGTAGCCTCCAATCCAAGCTGCAGTAGATCAAGGAGAAGCCATTTTTAAATTGCAACTTGTGGAATTTAAAAAATAATGTGAGCATTTATTTCTACAAAGAAGATGTATTGCAAAAAAATGCAAAATGACATGATATTCTATATTACAGTATACTTGGCTCTATGGACCACCGACAGTAGAAAGTAGATTTTAGGGCCAGGCAGCACGATAAGCTTATTAGTGTAGTAATGAATTAAAACACTCTGTCATTAATACTGCATTTATACTGTACATTTCAAGAATTATTCTTATTTAATTCTTAGTTAGGCCTATACCATTCTGGCATTTATATTTAAAACACTTAAGATCCCACTTCTCAGCATTTTGTATTAACTTATTTGCACTATATATGTTATGTTATAATATATGTTATATATTGCATGTCTTGATGCAAATATTTGTACATATTACTTATATACTCATTTCTTATTTTTAATTGTATTACTAATATTTCTTTAAATATATTGTATTTATATTGTAACATTATGTACATATTATAGCATTATGTACATAATTTACATGTTACATACTCCTTTATTTCTATCCTTTACTGTTTCTTTCTGAACTTGGGGCACATAAAATTTGTGAAAGTGAAACCTAGATTACAATCAGTTTTAACACTTGTAACGTTGATATTTTAGTAAAAAAAAACAAAAACGTATGTTTGACAGTTTAAATAATTCCTGATGTTAATGGTCAGTTAAGTACAACAACAATATGTACATTCAAAACTGTTCATGCCAGAGGTACAATAAAAAAGTAAAAAAAAATAATAAATAAATAAATAAAATACATAAATAAATAAAAAAATATAATAAACAGTAGAGAGATATACATCTATAAAAAAAATCTAAATAAATTCTCATCTGTCCATAATAATGGTCATTGTTGTCAATGGGCATCTCATAAAGTGTGACAGATGTTGAAATGTAGGTGTCTGTCATATTGCCTAATGATTATTATGATGATGATTAAAGTTTAACTGCTTACAGCCAACGCCTGTTCAACAACGACTAAATATAGATGAAAGGTAGACATGAAAACACATTTTTTTAGGATAGCATTCCTATAAGTATAAGACTGGGTATAAATATATGTGTGTATACATCTGTTTGTAGACACATGTGTATATTTATACACATTTATGTATACATATATATTTGTTTTATCAACTTGTCCTACCATTTTACCACTTTTATTATTATTGCTATGTTCTGTGATGTTCTGTTTTAGCAGTTACCATATTTCTTTTACTTTATTTATCTGCTTTTATTGTCTTGTGAAGCACTTTGTAACATCTATTTTGAGAAGTGCTATATAAAAACATTTTTTATTATTATTATTATTATTATTATTATTATATGGAGCTCGTAAGTTGTTGTTAAATAAGAGGAAGAGACGCTTGTGGAAGTAGTGCGAGTAACTTTTTTTTTTTTTTTTTTTTAATATACATTTTATTGAACAAATTCAAATTTACAAACAACATGGCTCATAGATCATTGCATTAGAGCAAAAGGACAAGGTGCGTATAGAATAAAAACAGAGAAAAATATGTAAAATTATATATGAAAATAATAATAAATTAAATTAAGTGCTAGGGCCGTACCTGTAATTCATATTCTTCAATTATGCTAAGAAGTTTCAATGCATTTTTGTTTTTCATGACTTTAAGGGCTTTTGTGTAACAAAGAAACAAATGAAACACATTAAACCTAGGTTTCACTCTCATATACTTGGATTTGTGCAAATAAAATTTTCCAAGAATGAGAACGTTATTCAACAGAAAATCATCTTTGTTATTACCCATGACAAGTCCATAAACAATGTCCTTTTGAGAGAAGTTTTCCAGATGAGAAACTTTTGGGAAAAGCCAGTCATGTATATCAAGCCATAAAGCTCCAGAATACATACAGTAGTGCGAGTAAGTCCTTTATGCAACAGGCCAACACGTCACTGGTCCTCTCGGTGGGCGGGGCTTCGCGGCTCTTCCGGTGGAGACGTGGCTCTGCTCTGCTGCCATATTGACGCTAGCTGGCTAACAATCACACAACCTGAAGTCAGCTGTTCATTCACACCTCGCTTATTCCGGAGGGGACGAGAAATCACCCAAAACCGAGAAACAACGAGAGACGGAAGATCGTCGTGTCGTAGAGAGAGACCAAAAATGGTGAGTGGAAGGTCGAAAATCAGGATATTTCCCCTCTGCTGTTATCGGGCCTAGCAATTATCACAACACTGGCTAACCTGGGAGCTAACTAATGCTAACTATCAGCTAGCTATGTTCTCCAAGAGCGAAACAACAGGAAACGCTGCTCTTCACTGGGCTGACAGCGCTAACCTTACATTGAGTTGCTAAAATCAAGTAAATGAATCGTCCTTTAAGTACACAGAGTCATATTTCAGGTGAGTAGGCGGCGCTGAGTGAGCTGACGTTAACTAGCTTGAGAAGCTAGCGCTAGCTGCTGTCACTAGCCTGATCCGAGCTAACGCTACCTGCTGTCATTATGTCCTCAGCCAGCCAATACCGGATACCGTGCTTTAACTAACTAACTCACTCATATGTGTGTTATTATTATGGTTAGCCGACTGGGACAACATGTCAACATTCAGTTATTGCTTTGTCCAGATCAAGTCCAGGTGTCTTTCATTTCTAACTTCAGCCATTGTCAACGTGGAATTGAACACAGCTCCTTCATTCATTTACCAGAGTGAAATAAAACAGTGCACTCATATTAAAGTGGCAGTATGCAACAATTTTTTGGCATCATTTTTGCCAAAATTCCATAATAACCTTTCAGCATATTTGTAATTCAAGTGTTCTGAGAGAAAACTAGACTTCTGCACCTCCTCATGTCTCTGTTTTCAGGCTTTAGAAAAAATCTAGCCCGTGACGGCAGATTTTGACCAATCACAGGTCAGTTCAGAGAGAGAGAGCATTACTATTGGCTGTGCTCCGGTCATGTGACCAGAACTAGGTTTTTTTCAGGTTACCTGTTTCATGTACTACTGTCACGATATAGCGGCCGTTTTCTGAAAATAACTTTTTTAAATCATATTTGCGCCGATCTCGCATACTGCAGCTTTAAGCTTACTTATATTAAGCTAAACTTACAAATGTATGTAAGTGAATGTACTGGAAACGTGTCGTACCTGTCCACACTGCCGTTGTCTCTAGTGTGATGGGAACGCCTCACCAGGCTCCATTCAGAATTTGGTGATTCAAAGTTAATTTATGTTTCTCTGCAGATATACACTCATGGTAAACATCACCTAACATCATCTGAATCGCTTCTCACTGTTGTCAAATTCGGCATACATGTTACCTCTGTGGCAGCAATTATTTTAATGAAATGTCAAGTTATTTAGCTAGTTGCCAGGCAGCTACTCCTACAGTCTTCTTCCACCAAGACTCAATATAGTAGTTATCCTTGAATCAATAATACAAGTTGTTGCTGATGTTTAACTTGGCAAGCGTTGCTCTCCCCAAAAAGATGCAAACATTAGTGGTAATTCTGGTTTGAAGTTAAAAGGGGGAACTGTCAACATAATTTGCACATTAAGTTCCTTTAGCCCCATAACATAGTTTTGCCATTTGGTAACATTAGCATGCTCAAACAAATTTTGCATGTACAATGTGGTATAATACTGAAGCTCTGTAGGCACTAAAACAGTTATGTTTTCTCTTCACCTGCAGGTGCTGTTGGCAGCGGCGGTGTGCACCAAGGCCGGCAAGGCCATCGTATCGCGGCAGTTTGTGGAAATGACCCGGACACGTATTGAGGGTCTTCTGGCTGCATTCCCTAAACTGATGAACACGGGCAAGCAGCACACCTTTGTGGAAACAGACAGTGTTCGCTACGTGTACCAGCCCCTGGAGAAACTCTACATGGTCCTCATCACCACCAAGAACAGCAACATCCTGGAGGACTTGGAGACACTCAGACTCTTCTCCCGTGTGGTAAGGAAACACGAAGCTGACTTTCTGCGTGTCTCTGCCTAGAAATTAGATTATATCCATCATCAGTGTGGTTAAAGTTAACATGTCACATGGCAGTGTGAAGAAATGGCAATTGCTTTAATGATTTCCCTTCTGTAGCTGTAGGTCCATACTAGTTACTTATAAATAAATGTAATGGATGTATACTTTTTCACACATCCAGTCACTGAAACCTGTCAGCACCTGTCACCAGGTGTGTGATATCCCCTTTGAGTTATTCTAACATGCACTGTAGCAGTCTGCAGCACCTCAGTGGGTGTTAATGGCAGGTCTGTGTTGGAGTAGGATTGTGGATATCCAACAGTATATTTGAAGCGAGCAGAAAGGATTACGGTCTGCTTCTGTAATAGTTCAGTATGAATTCACAGGTACAACCATTTATGAGCATTTTTTTTGCTGATCTTAATTTCAATTATAGCTGCATTGTAGTGCTTGACAAGCACATACAAGATAAAACTAACACAAGAAAAAGAAAGAACAAAGTATGTACAAGTTGGAGGCAAAGCCATGTTCAATAATTTAAGTGAAAGTGATGTCTTGAATTAGGAGATTTTTTTAAATTTATTATTATAATTTGGGGAGTAAGCAGAATATTGGATGAGAAATGCTAACTAATTGTTATATCTCTAGTAACATCAGATACAACCGTATGGCCACATCCTATAAAGGATTTAGTATTTAGCTCATTTAAAAGTAAATCTGTTGGCAAACTGAATTCATTCCCATCATGTAACAAAACCAAGCTGCACTGCTTTGTTCCCTTTATTTTCTGATAAATGTCATTGTTGTTCAAGTAATCTGACACACCATTGACTTTTTCAAACTATTGTAATTTATTTGATATAGACGGGCAGAAAATCTGAATTGTATGCAAAATGTATTTGGTTGTTTTGAGTGGTCAATAGGGGTGTCACGATTCTCCAACTCCACAATTCGATTTGACTTTCGCTTTTAAGTCACGATTCGATTTGATTTTCGATTTAAACAGGCCATTGTTAGACTATGGAGTCTTGATTCCTAAATATCAACAGATCATTGGTTTTATGCCTTGACAACTCTCATTTACTTTCAAATTCTTCTTTAAAAAGGGAACTGAACCCCCTTTTAAGATAAGATAAGATATTCCTTTATTAGTCCCACAGTGGGGAAATTTGCAATTTGCAAATGTGCAATTTTTTTATTTAGAAAGTGTTTCAAAAATTAGACTACAACAGTGTACAGTATAAAAAGCTGCGTCTTTTCAATATCAGTATCTGTGTGACCCACCTCAGTACATAAACATTACAAAAACAAAACTGCAACTTCTTCAGTGCATTACAAGTGTGCTGTAATCTATAGGAATACGGTTTTGTTGTCATTTACTGTCGCGCTTGTTTGTCGCCTCTCTTTTTTCCCTCTCTCCTCTGATCGCTGTGTGTCACCTATGGGTGTCACCGAGAGCGGAGGCGGAGCTTGTGTGCGCAGAGCTGAGAGACGGCACTCAGCAGTCAGCTAGCTTGTTGCTCTCGCTATCAATATCAGCTGTTCTGATTCAACAATATTGAGCTGAAAAAAACATGCATGTAGGCTGAAATTCGTGGTGTTCTGTCGGGAGATGCAGTGACTTAATGTTAAACAAAGTAAGAAAAGAAGAGCTATGAGTAAGGAAAAATAAATAACTAACTAACTTAAGTCCACTAGCTGTTGGTAATTGTGATTTTTGTGCTGGTTTATAGTTTTAACCATGAGTCAGATGGCTGTTACATTTCTTGAGTCCAGCTATAATTTTCCTTCAACTCATGCAAGTAGGCGGTGGCGGAGATGCTTTTGATTTCAATTGTCAAGACCGGAAGCTAATTTCAAGTGATTTCCACTTTAGAATCGAAATCACGACACCCCTAGTGGTCAATAAATGCTGTAGTGGGAAATGGAGTCAGGGTTGATTTTCATGAATCATGTTCTCATTTTTTCTCTAAAATGGAAGGACTCAAATTACAATCCACAGCGGACAAAACATTTCATTATTAAAAGATAGAATAAGTTACCTCATGTTATGTAAATCAATGCGACGACTGCTTGATAAAAGGATGTTCATTACAACTGCTCAAAGCGTGACATCTGTATTAATACACAGAGCTTAGAACGTCAAGCTCTGCTATTAATACTGTACAGCAACTGGTGTTTCTTTGACGTGTAAAATAGCAAACTTTAAATGGCTTGTCAGGAACTGGTGAAAGGTGCATTTATGCCACAAAAATGATGAGAAAACAAGCAGTGTTGATAAAGTTCAGCAAAAAGAGGCAATGTTTGTACAACCTCGCAGTGTTCAGTAGTGTTTTTATTCAAGACCAGACACATCATGATCAGTGGAGTTGTCTGCAGTCAAGCTTTTAGCCTCGACTGTCATGTAGAACAAATTTTTCTGTCACTTTTCTCAACGTTCACATCTATTACTCACTGCATTAATGTGCCAAATGTTAAAATGCTCGCTCTAGTTCAGTTGACTGATATTCATTTTTCTTCCCTGCCGTTCCAGATCCCAGAATACTGTCGTGTGCTGGAGGAGAGCGAAATATCGGAGCACTGTTTTGACCTGATCTTTGCCTTCGATGAGATTGTGGCACTGGGCTACAGAGAGAACGTCAACCTGGCTCAGATCCGCACCTTCACAGAGATGGACTCCCATGAGGAGAAGGTTTTCCGTGCTGTCAGAGAGGTGAGATCACACGCTTGGGTCCGTCTGGTTTATTACATAAAATACATTTTGTTGGTCCCTATGGGGAAATCGGGCCATTGCAGCAATGTACTGTGTTACATCTTATACAAAGTGTGCATTGTATCACATGTAGATAAGGCTACTATTTTTATCTCGGTGTTGAAAATAATTCCCCAACACTGCACTAGTTTGCAGCACTTAAAACACCAGTGCAAATGATGTATTTTACTGTCATATCATTTAGATCAACTTGAAATGTTTTGTTAATCCACAGACTCAGGAAAGAGAGGCCAAGGCAGAGATGAGGAGGAAGGCCAAGGAGCTGCAGCAGGCTAGGAGGGACGCCGAGCGCTCTGGAAAGAAGGTACCAGCTTTCGGCGGCTTTGGCAGCGCCGGCATGACCAGCATCTCCTCGGGGTCCATCATCACAGACACCATCGTCGAGCCTGAGAAGCCCAAGATCACACCAGCTACAGTCAGGTACAACTCCAAGAAATACTTGTGTGAAATCCTTTTGGATTTGAACATCTCTTTTTGACTTTTGTGATTGGGGCTGTTTAGAAGTAGATGCTCTTTTTAATGGTTGGAGACCACTGTTCAAAGATGGTGTTTTATTTTTTTTCTTTCCAGACCAAGTGGACCCAGTAAGGCTCTGAAACTGGGTGCTAAAGGGAAAGAGGTGGACAACTTTGTTGACAAGCTGAAGTCCGAGGGTGAAACCATCATGCCCAGCACAGGAAAGAGGGGCTCAGATGTATCTAAAGTTCTACCACCACCAGTCAACGTGGAGAGGTAAGCCTCCAACATACTCTCCGCGTTCTGCGTCCGCGAACAGCTGCAGACATGTTCCGGACGTGCACGCGGTTCCATTCATACTACTATAGGGTCCATGCAATGGGTCTGCGTTGGCCTGGCGTTCCAAGCGTGCGCATTTCCCGTTTACATTTCACTCCAGTTGGTAGAGTTCAACGCCGTCTTTGTATTCCTTCAAAGACGAATTATGCGGATCTCCTCACGGAACCTGTCTTCAAAGCAAGCATCCATTTTGTCATCTTCTCCTGCTTCCTCTTCCTCTTCCTCTTTGCAAACCAGCTAGAGGTGCATGCGTACGCCACCAGCTGGATTGGAGTGTGGAACAACTACAGCATGCGCAGTCGGTGTGCTTGCTATGCGTGGTTTTTATTTTTATGCGCGGCTGTCCACTTGGGGTCCTTGTGGACGTGAGCGGGTGGCGATATTTACGTCACGCGGACGCCGAAGGTATGAATTAGCCTGTACAGACGCATCACGAGCTTTAAATATAGATATTGTTTATTCCTCATGAATTGTTGTAATGCTTGTTTCCACTGACCAAAAATCAAAGTTTAAAAGTGATAACGCTGTGGTTCTTGCAGACTTTGTTAATGCAGAAGTGGCCTTCGCCCTGTAAAAGTGTTATTTAATGATAATGAAACTAAGTACTCGGGTTCATGTATTTATACATTTTGATAAGAGAACAAACATAAAAAAAACTGTCTGGATGGTTTGACAAAAATGTTATTGAGGGTTGATCTGGCATGGTCGGTCACACGGTGTTATAGAAGTCAAAACCCATATTTATGACTAGGGCTGAACCCTAAGCATTGATTACTCAAATTTTATAACTATGGTAAGTAAGTTCTGGTCAAAGTTTCTGAACTATGACCATGAGGCACATGTTTAAGTGTTTGTGACTGTGTGGAAAGATGATGAACAAATGCATCTAACAGGTAAAATATGGGACTTGACATCTAGCTGCTATCAGAACTTAGTGTGAGTCAGCTGCAGGTGCTCTCCACTGTACTGTAACTGTACGGAGGAGTGAATAATATATTTCTCATATTGAAGGTGAAAATATCAGTACTAATGTTGAGTATTTATAAAAGCAACAACTCAGAGTCAACTTGAAAATTGTGATTCAGGTCCAGCCCTTATTATGGTATAAATATAAAGTGGGTGTAACGTGATATGATGAACAAATATTTGACAGTAATGCAGTTGAGCTCAAATTAAATGGTGTACACTTCCATTCAACATTTTTTTTTTGTTTTTATGACTTCTTAGGCTGTTCTGTAATTTTCTTTTTTTCCTTTTAAATTGATTTTCAATAATGTTATTAAACTTCCTGCACCACATTGAAAAGGATATGGACCTGAATGCAACAGTAGCTGCTTTTAGTCATACTCACACCAAGTTTGCCATGAAGTATTCATGTTTACTGTATGATTAGAATTATTATTATATTGGTCTGACAGAAAATGGAGAAGTTATTTGTCTTTTATTTCAGTGTTCACTGTTCGCCGACAATATTTTGGAGGTCTGTCTGCAAAAGCAATAAGTGAAACTTCTCCTAGTAGTTATAATTCACTGCTCACCTCCATAATCATTTACTTCTTTGAGTCAAGTTTTTATTTTTCTTTAATAGAAAAGCTTACTTTACTTCAAACTTCACTGATTTGACTGTCTTCTGTGTGGTTGATTCATTACTTAAAGCCTGTTTGGTTGTGTATCGTCTCCAGTGTACATCTGCGCGTGGAGGAGAAGATCTCGCTGACTTGCGGTCGCGACGGCGGCCTACAGAACATGGAGGTGCTGGGCATGGTCACGCTCCGAGTCACAGACGACAAGAACGGACGCATCCGCCTCATTATCAACAACAATGACAACAAAGGACTGCAGCTGCAAGTAGGTCCACCTCGTATTATAAGCATTTCCTGGAGACAATGATATGTCCCACAACAGTATAGCTTATATTATGTAAATAATGTTTTTAGTTAGAGGATGCTACAATGTGGAATATCACTTTTCAAAGCATAATAAAACACCAGTTACTACAAATGTTCCTCAAAAACTGTTGCTCTTCCATTTTCAGAATTTTAAATGACCCAAACTGTAATGACAGTTGTATTGATAATTGTGTTTTTTGTCTGTTTTCTCTTCTCAGACACATCCCAATGTGGACAAGAAGTTGTTCACAGCTGAGTCAGTGATTGGCCTGAAGAACCCAGAGAAGTCCTTCCCTCTCAACAATGATGTTGGTGTGCTGAAGTGGAGACTACAGACCACAGACGAGGCCCTCATACCTCTAACCAGTAAGTGCCAATCCATGTGCTTTATCTGGGGACTGGTGGAGTTGAGCCAGTTTGATTTCAGCCTTGTGGTGTACACATTTGACAGTCTTTGTACCGTGAAGACACTATTGCGATCGATAATGTGACAATATAACTGTGTTGTTCCTCCCACAGTAAACTGCTGGCCTTCAGAGAGCGGTACTGGCTGTGATGTCAACATCGAATATGAGCTGCAGGAGGAGAGCCTCGAGCTCAACGACGTGGTCATCACCATCCCCGTACCGTGAGTACATCTACTGAACACATGTAGAAGCTCTGAAGGAGTTAATGCTTTGGGTTATTGATGCTTTAAAGCAGCAGTATGCAGGTTGGAGTAACTATGATTTAAAAAAAAAAAAAAAAGTTATTTTTATAAAACGGTCACTATATCCTGACAGTAGTGCATGAGACAGGTAATCTGAAAAAATCATGTGCCTCTGTGTCCGCCGGTGCTCCTAATGGCATCTGCTAGATTTCACAGACTGGAGGAAAACAACCAATCAGAGCCGAGCTGGAGCCTTGCCGTCTCTGAGCAGCTGTCAATCACTCGTGAAATAGGCATTACAGTAGCAGGATATTAATTCATATTTGATCAGCGCTGCCTAGTTTGAGTGTTGCTGAGTGTGTGGCTGCAATTAGGTGCACGTGAATACAAACACTCCCTGGAAGAATAAAGGTAAAATATTGAAACTTGTTATATACAGTTTAAGAAAGCTGTGCATTTTTAGTTGGGTCCAGCAGCGATATACTGTAGCTCACTCTGTCGGTTGGTCGGTCCACAAAAACTTCGCCACCCTTTAGCGGCCACAGTTTTCACCATGGAGGCTGAAATTTGGCATGGTGGTCAAGTGGGTGGGTGTGAAGGTGTGTGTTTGTGTCAGTAGGAAAAAAGGGATGTGGCAGTGAGAGTAACACTAAATGGATTCACTTACCATGACCAAAGTCATGAACCGTTTGTCCTTCAGCAGAGAGTTCCTGTTTCATTGGTGTGAGTTAGCCCCGCCCCGTTCATAACTCATGAACCATTTGTCATAGACACTTGTGGGAGGCGTCATTGCACTCAGCAGAGAGTGTAACATTTTACCTGCGACCAGCAACTCTGTGTCTCATTCTGTTGGTCCACCCGTCTATTGGTCCACAAAGCTGTGCCCACCCTGTAACAACCGAAACTTTCTATCTATGAGGCTGAAATTCGCCATGGAGGTCAAGTGTTTGTGAGGTTGTGTGCGAATGCATGCACTTGTGGATGTATGTGGTCGCAGCTATTGCGAATTCACGCTTGTTTTAATATAACTAAGATCCTCAAAGAAGTGTTTCTGGCACCACATGAGTCTTAATCTATTGGCATGCATGCCACTTCAGAATCCTCAAACCTCTGTATGTTTATATTAGAGCTGTCAATCAATTTAAATATTTAATAGCACATTTATCTGTTCAAAATATACCTTAAAGGGAGATTTGTCAAGTATTTAATACTCTTATCAACATGGGAGTGGACAAATAGGCTGCTTTATGCAAATGTATGTTTATATACATTATTGGAAACACAACACTACACAATGACAAATATTGTCCAGAAACCCTCACAGGTACTACATTTAGCATAAAACATATGCTCAAATCATAACATGGCAAACTGCAGCCCAACAGGCAACAACAGCTGTCAGTGTGTCAGTGTGCTGACTTGACTATGACTTGCCCCAAACTGCATGTGATTATCATAAAGTGGGCATGTCTGTAAAGTAGGGAAGCTAATTTAGATTTTTTTGAGCAAAACAGACAACTGAGTCCCCAGTTCACCCGTCTGGGAGAGTTACTGTAGCAGCCATGAGGCTGCGTGTATTGTCCCAGTAAGTCTCCACAGCATCATTTAGTTTAGCTGGGAGGTTGTCAGCAGTGTGTCAGCCCGGCGTAACGTCCAACAGACCGTGGGTGTATTTGTCGGTGAATTAATGCTACAACTCCTCAGACCCAAGCCAAGCTCACGTGTCTTGCAACACCGGCTCAGACTCTCTTAAGGTGGACCAGCTTTTCTCCTTTAAGTGACAAGCAGCTCCTTTAAGTTTTGCTCAGCTTTTTAGCTATTTTTTTTAACCGATTAAATGGTTAAAATTCTTAATGTCGGTTAACGGTTAAACAGTTAATTATCCCTAATGTAAGGGGGAGACTCGTGGGTACCCATAGAACCCATTTTCATTCACTTATCTCAAGGTCAGAGGTCAAGGGATCCCTTTGAAAATGGCCATGCCAGTTTTTACGCTCCAAAATTTAGCACAAGTTTGCATTATTTAACCTCCATCTCAACAAGCCAGTACGCCCAAAATCGCAAGTTACGTTAATGTGTTAAAGAAATAAGTTATAGCGCGTTATTATCTCGTTAACTTTGCCAGCCTAGTTTATATGTACTGAGATCTTTGTGTTTTCCTGTTCCTCTGCAGGTCTGGTGTGGGAGCTCCACTGATCGGCGATCTGGACGGAGAGTACAAACATGACAGCAGGCGAAACATCCTGGAGTGGTGCCTACCCGTCATCGATGCCAACAACAAGACCGGCAGCCTGGAGTTCAGCATCGCCGGACAGCCCAACGACTTCTTCCCTATCAACGTGTCCTTTGTGTCCAAGCGCAACTACTGCGACATCCAGGTGGGTTCCTGAGAAGAAGTCTTACCTGTCATGGTTTCTCTGTGATTGGAATCTTTTCAGCGAGCCAGTATAATATACTTGTTTTTTGGACTGTTGGTCAGAAAAAACAAGACAGACCGGTTAATAAACTCGTGATAACACCGGTGTTACCAATTACTCCGCTATATCGGCAGATATTAGTTTGATATATCATTATCAGTATATATATTGATCGATAAATACTAAGGAATTGCAGTACATAAATGCCAAACTAGGTTTGAGGTAATTTAAAAACTGTGAATATGTTGCATAGTTGCACTGACAAGTTAATTTTTACATTGTAAAATGAGACTCCCTTATATGGATATCAGTATTGGCCTCATAAACCCAGTATTGTTCAGGCTAAAGACATGTCATGGATACATAACAAAAGTAAAACAGTGCTCAGTAATGTTCTTTATGATAAACTACTTACACGCTGTTAATTTTCCTTTTTTTTCCTTTTTTCTCCTTTTTTCTCCCCCCAGGTTACCAAAGCGACTTACGTCGATGGCGACAGCTCTGTTAGATTCTCCTCAGAAACCTCCTTCCTTGTCGACAAATACGAAATCCTGTAAAAAATATTCAAAGAAAACAACAAAATCAAAAAAAATCACCAACAAACAAAAAAAAGTCCAAATCTATGCTACAGAGAAAGATTGAAGATTTCTTGCCTGCCCACCCTGTATACTATTTCAGAGACTGTGTACATCGACGGGACTACGTCAGCCCTCTGGCAAAGCCTCTTCCTGTGGTGGAGCAGAGCAGCGGTGGTGTATTTATATGTTTGTATGAGAGAGGATCATCTATATATAGAGTTAATTGAACAGGAAACACACAAAAAAAGAAAACTACACTGATGCTGTTGTGTTCGCCAAGCAGAACTGTAAAGAGGACTTCAGACTAAGTAGAGGATGACTGCGGGGGGGTGCAGGAGAGACCAGCGGCCGTCTCCTCGTCTTTCTATCGGTAAAACCCCGCGAGGAGGAGACCTGAGGTCACTGAATCAGCCTCCACTAGAATGAGCGCTGGTAGTCTAGCATCCTCCACACCCTTTCTTCTCCAGTCACATTGCAATGGTTCATTGATAACGGGGTTCTTGCTTTCTTTTTTTCTTTTCAGATTTTCTTATCCATAATAACTGCAGAGTTGTAGCTGTCTCAATCATTATAAGCCTGTCACTCTTTAATCGTTAAACTATTGTGATTTGGTATCTCACTTCAGATGATTGTTTTTTTTTTTCTTTCTCGTGAGGAGTTTTCGTAGAGGTAACACTTCGCTGAAAAGCAAAAATATGGCTCTGTGCTCAGTATATTGTGTGTACTGTCTGCGGTAATCAGCGTCCCTTTATTATTTTTAACTGCTATTTTTTACCGTTTGCTGTATAATTTGTCATTGTTTACCACTAATCTGGATATTGAAATTTGACCGCGAAGAGCCGGACTTTGTAAGGAGTTTTTCAGCTGCAGGGCGAAGTTACCGAGTAAATAACATTTGACCGTTGCATCTGTGGAACCTTTCTCATGATCTTTTTTGTAACACCATTGCAACCACTCCTCACTTTGTCAGGACGCCATGTTTCACTCTGGTCCGTTTAAATCCAGCGTTCAGCCCTCAGATATCACAGGGTAAAAAGTACTTTGAACGCGGCCCAGAAACAACATCCGAGCCCTTAATCTAACATCCCTCAAGAGCGTTTTAGATTGGAGTGGATGTGTGCTGGTGTGAGATCAGGGATCAGAGACCGACCCACTCCCCTCACATCCAAGGTGAGCAGAGAGACTACTGGAGCCCTCGCAGTAAACTCTGCTGACAACACCCCCGTTCATCCAGTCATCCTTTACTTACATTCTCATAGCACATCAACATTATTCAAGATATAACATTTGTTTTTCATGTTCTTGTTTTTTTTTTTTCTTTTTCATTTGTACTCCCCAAATTTCAATTTAGCAATGGTTGTGTGGATGTGGGGTTGAAAATGACTAGATTGAGCATTTTTAACTAAATTACTGAAGGGGAATCTTAACATTCCAGTGTACAATTAGAAAAAAAGAATCTTTAATGGAATAAAATGTATTATTGAAAATGTAAGTCTGACTTGGGTTTTTGTGTTGGTAATGCACTTAATTAGCACCAGGAATTTACCCAGTTGGGAATCATCAATAATGCAAGAATGTATTATAGTGCTGGCTCTCTGGCTCTGGGTGTTTTATGAGTTTGGTTACATCAGGCAGAATTTGTTTATATTTTAGTGGTATTTAGCATCGAGTTGGTTTCAATTACATTGATTAAAAATTGAATATGAGTGTCCAGGACAGTACAGTTACGGTGTCTGGCTAAATGAGCCACCCGGATACATACTTTTTTGAGACCCGCGGGCGATCCCGATGGACTTTACTGTCTTTCAGAGGCTGTAGCAGGTTCAGTTTTAGAGCTAGAGTGAAGGTACAGATATCATATGAAACTAGAAAACAAAAGGAGCATTGATAACAATCATGCCATGCTAGCTTGTCGTAAAGGAGAATAAAAAACACTCTAAAGTTGGGCTAAATTTTGGTGAGGAAAAACTGAAAAACATTTTCAAAGGGGTCACTTGACCTCTGACCTCAAGATATGTTAATAAAAATGGGTTCTATGGGTACCCACGAGTCTCCCCTTTACAGACATGCCCACTTTATGATAATCACATGCAGTTTAGGGCTAAAAATATGCCGTTTTTTAATGCTGTAGTAATGTGTCATTTTCACCCATACTAAAATGGTGTATTTGAATATTTCTGCATACTGGGGTCCCTAAACAGTCTTGGAATTACATAAATTTGGTATCAATGTAAAGCTGAGACTCTTGTGGATTCAATGAGCCCAATTGTATTAATGTGTGATGATGTTAGTCCCCATCAGTCATTGTACTGAGACCATTTTTTTTTTTTTTTATTTGAGCTCACCACCTCCAATCAACAAAAAAACTCTTGCAGAAATCTCCAAATGTCAAATGTTTTTGATGCCAAATCACAGCATGTCTTTTTCTATGGTGTTCCTCAAGGTATTGGTGTCTTAATGTGGTATTTTGGAGGGATTATTCATCATTTTTATCAATTCTCAAGTGGTAAAAGAATGGTAAAATTAAGTACCAAATCTGTGTAAGAAACGGTATCAACCCCAAAATTGCTGCAGCAACTTATGAGATATAATAGAGCATGGAGATGACCATTAATGACTAGAGCAACTTGACACACAGTGCTGAACTGCGTCTCAAATTAATCTACAGGTTCTCAGCTTTCAGATGATGTACACCACTTCTATTTGCCATCTACTGTTGACCTGCTATCTCCCCCTAAAGACCCCCTGTACCCCCCTAAAAAAAGACAAAAACTGCTCTATTGTGGGTCTCAGAGGGTTAACTATACAAAACATGTATGTCCTGCATGAATTCAATTTATATTTGAGGTATTTATTATTATTACTTATGTGATGACTAACCACAGTCAAAGTCAGTCAAATTTAAGCTCCCAGATTGACCCGTCCTGTCTGGTCACGCGAGACGTCATTCATTGGCATTAACTGTACGGGTCACTGAAGCCAGACTAAACATGGAGCGGTGAGCCACAGGTTGTTTCTACATGCATGACTCATGTCTGAGCTTTATAGAACCACTGAAGTACAGACACTTTTAGTAACTCACTGTGGTTCAAAACCCTTTTGGTGTGTAACCCTCTTACATCAATAAGCCTCGTAATGAACAACCTTTATAGATGTTTTAGTTGCCTTGGCTTCAGGATTACATCACTGTTAATGTGATATTGGCTGTTTGTGTGCTTTTTGGAAATTATGCAAAGGCGTTAATAGGGAGAAGTACCAATTGTCCAATAAATATGAAAAGCTGCTCCTGTGGAAAAGCTATCATTTTTTTTTTTCTCGTAAACTGCAGACTTTTTTCTCGTAGTAGTATGACTTTATTCTCGTAAAGTTAAGACTTTATTCTCGTAATATTACGACTTTTTTCCTCGTAAAGTTATGACTTTATTCTCGTAATATTATGAATTTTTTTCTTGTAAAGTTATGACTTTATTCTCGTAATCTCCAATTTTTTTCCCCTCAATGTGGCCCTAATACTCCGCTTTGGCCCTAACTGCATTAGACTTATATACTATATACTTAGACTATAAACTGTGTTACCTTCATCACAATGCTCAAATGTTTTGCGGCTCCAGAGAGATTTTTCCCTTTTTCTTTGCCTAAAATGGCTCTTTTGATAGTAAAGGTTGCTGACCCCTGGACTATGAGGTCGCCGCCTAACAGCAAACGTAGATATGGGTCGTAATAAACTGCTTACACAGAGGAAGGCTTGATGGAAAACCATGTAGAAAATGTGATCTAAATCTGTTTATGTATTAATATGAGGAAGATCGCAGCCTCCTCATTTATCTTGTATTGATACACCAATTTTTCCACCTCAGCCAAGTGTAAAAAATTGTTTGTTTTATTTTTGGTGTTCACACTTTTTTTGTGCAAATTGATGATTCATTCAGGTGGAGGGAAACGTAGTTAAAGGGCCAGTGTGTAACCTTTCAGGGGATCTATTAATTAATTATATAATATTCATAACTATGTTTTCATTAGTGTTTAATCACCTGAAACTAAGAATCATTGTGTTTTCATTAGCTTAGAATGAGCCCTTCATATCTACATAGGGAGCAGGTCCTCTTCACGGAGTCCGCCATGTTGCTCCGCCATGTTTCTACAGTAGCCCAGAACGGACAAACCAAACACTGGCTGTAGAGAGAAACTTTCACGTTTTTATGTTACCTGAAGGCCATCGTTGTTCTCCGACATGCTTGTGAAACTGCGGTAACGTGAGCTGCAGAGTGCAAAAGAGTGGAATCTGCAACCACACCACTAGATGCTGCCAAATCCCTACACACTGTCCCTTTAAAGACATCTGAAACATGACAAGAAGAAGCCAAAAATGTTGGGGACCTCTGGTTTAATCTTCAAAAATGTGTTGTAATTTAGCAACATGTGTTTTTTTATGCAAAATTCAGGCTGAAAAATAACTAGTAACCAAAGCTGTTAATAAATGTAATGGATTACAAATACATTATTGGAGTCCAAAATGTGGAGTAGAAGTATAAAATGGAAATATTCAAGTAAACTACAAAATGTATATAACTCGAGTAAATGTACTTTGGTACTCTCCGTCAGTGGTGGAAGAAGTATAAGGACCTTTAACTTAAGTAAAAGTAGCAACACCACAGTGTAAAAATACTCTGTTACAAGTAAAAGTCCTGTGTTCAAAGTCTTACTTAAAGTGGCAGTAGGCAACAATTTTTTGGCATAATTTGGCAAAAATTCCATAATAACCTTTCAGCATATTGTAATTCAAGTGTTCTGAGAGATAACTAGACTTCTGCTCCTCCTCATGGCTCTGTTTTCAGGCTTTAGAAAAATCCTGTGACCAGAACTTGGCTTCCTTCAACAGATTTTACAATGGCGGCTGCCTCACAAACTTTCTCATTTTACAGCTAAACAGTAACTGCAAGATGATTCTGAGAACATTTGAGGGGAGAAATAGGCATTATAGTAACAGAATATTGATTCATATTTGATCAGCGCTGCCTAGTTTGACCGTTTGATCGGAGTTCGCGAATGATTGACAGCCGGCTCTCATAGACTGCAGCTGGACAGCGGACCTTGTTTTCCTCCGGTAAGTGAAATCCTTCAGATGCCGTTAGGAGCACCGGAGGACACAGTAGGACACAGAGGAACAGGATTTCAGAACGATTCTTATTTTCAGGTAATTATACATTAAAGAAAAAATACTTATGAGTATTATATTACATTTTTAAATGCTACACACTGTTCCTTTGACTACCCCCTTAAAAGATAATTCACCCAAACAGCCATCGAGTTGAGTTGAGATTTGGTTTAAAACGACCTACGCACTTTTCATGTGTTTGTGTTTGCAGCAGCATGGGGTCAAAGGTCAAACAAACACTTCTTCAAATGTCAAAACAGTCCCTCTCTTATACCTTTGTCACATTTTATGTCACGTTTAAGGATTTATTGGAGTATAAATGTTCTTTTTGCTGTGTAGCGTAGTGCTCTGCGGAGGGAGGGTTATGATCTTTCCGTACAGATGAGCTGTGTGAGAGAAGAACAGCCATGAAGATGAGGCGACGCTGCGGCCCAACAGATGGGTAAATGCTGGGAGATGAAGATGAGTGTATGTGGGGGGGGGCTTTAAAGGGTCAGAGGGGGCGAGTTCAAGAGAGCTTACCAGCACCCATATTTGGACTGTGGGGTGTTGTTGGAGGAGGTGGGGGGTGTTAATAGCAGCCCTCCAGTCATAAAAAGAGGGTGTGTCTGTTACGAATGAATGAGCAGGCTGATTAGCTTTGTAAAGGGTCTCAGAGGAGGGAGAGGGAGAGGGGAGAGCAGGGCGACGGGGCGCCGGGGCAGACACACTGTTGTCTTTGGCATGTTAAACACACACAGCGAGCAGAGCAGCAGAGCACACGGGCCATTCAGGCTGGATGTTTTGACTGGATTTGGAATCAGAAGGTCGACCGATAGGAGTTTTGTTGAAGGCTGTTTTAACTGGATGGAGAGCGGAGTTGGAAAAGTTTGGTAACGTCTCATCTTTGTTTCTGTCTCTACGCACCTGGAGTCGAGGATGATGCTCAAGAAAGTACGATTCAAGGTAGGAAAATACACCTTTCTGTGTGTGACTGTCAAGCTCATCATGTTGTGCCAGGTAACACGTAAAGTTTTTTCTCCATGCTCTATTTACACAACTAATATGTGATATTTTCATAGAGAAAACTCAACCTTGAGATAACACAGCAGTGATCCAACAAATATTTTCAATTTTGTTCTAAGCACTCAGTGTCTGGCTGCTCCTTCCTGGTAAAAAAAAAAATCCTCTGGCTCACAGGAAGTGATACTTTATTTGGGAGAAACACATGGGCAGTAATATAACCACGTTAACTAAACAGAGACAGGAAAGAGCATCCATCAGAGAACTACAACACACTCTTTGAGTGATATGTGATCCAAATACCACAACCTAACATCAAATATCTAAAAAAAAGTCATAAAGAAATACATGAAACTCTGACCGATTACCAATCTGACCATCTCCTTATCCAGTTCAACCATGTTGAATAACTGTTAAACCACCTGTAATCCACATTGCCTTTAAGAAAAGCAGCCGCTTGTGACTGAACAAAGCCGTGTTGGCTCTTCAGTAGCAGCTCTGTCTGCAGTTCAAAGGGAGAAGCTGCTGCTCTGTGTGGTGACACTGAGGTGATAATTAGAGCACAGCAGCAGGAGCTGGAGCAGGAGCAGGAGCAGGAGCAGGAGCAGGAGCAGGAGTAGCTGCAGCTACAGCACCAACTTTATATACTAAAGATGTACTGGTGTCACTAATGCAGGAAATAAGTCACTAAGTATGAGACAGGTGAAGAGACAAGCTTGTTATTATTTAAAACAGAAATAAATAAGTTTGGGGAAATAAATAAGAGGTGAAATGCAAAGGGAAAATTGTGCATAAATAAATAAATAAATAAATAAATACATACATTTAAAAATAATGTAAAAAAATAAAGACATAAATACAAAAATAAATACATAAATTATAAATAAATGTAAAAATTTTTATCAAATAATTAATGGCTACATTTATTTTAAATTCTGCTACATTTAATGACATTTATTTATTTATCGAGTCATTTATTTGTTTTTATTACACGGCTGTGTTGAATGCTCGATTCTGATTGGTCAATCACGGCGTTCTGCAGTCTGTAATTTCTATATAGCAGACCGTTGCTATGTATAGCAGACCGTTGCTATGTATAGCAGACCGTTGCTATGTATAACAGACCGTTGCTATGGGCGCAGCTCTGATGTCGGACTCTGGCGGACCGTTTTTGTGTCAAATTATTGATTTCTTATGTAAGTCGCTGTGTAATAAGCGGGATAATGTACAGCTAGCGGGTCATTGTTGTGAAATAAACCCCTTCAGGGCGATGAGAGACCCCGACGCGCATAAAGCAGCATATTTGTCCACTCCCATGTTGATAAGAGTATTAAATATTTGACAAATCTCCCTTTAAGGTACATTTTGAACAGATAAAAAATGTGCGATTAATTTAAAATAAATATTTTATTCGATTGACAGCCGTTCTTCAAACATTTACCTATTAAGTTTTTCATCAATCCACCATTGTGCCTTTCAGAATAAAAGCTATAAACTTCTTTACAGACGTTAAGATCAAAAGAACCCTCACACATATTCATAAAACTGTGAACACAACAAAAAACACTCAACATTAGCTGTCAGTTGCTTTACATGTGTGAAATATTCCCCGTTGACAACAACATTGTTTCTCTCATGTACGTTTTATCTTATTCAGTGAATTTTAGTCTGGAGACTTTACACAGCAGATGATGGTGGACCAGTGTGATCTCTGCAGGAGGTCGACAGCCTGCAGAGGTCACAGCAGGGAGGTGTGAGAGTGACTCTATTACTGTTAATGTATCAGCCAACCATGATCACGTCATCACTGTCACAACTGGCAGTGATGGCGTACTGTAAGTTTAGATGCCACAGGACATAATGAATGAGACTGAATGGAGGGTCGTCCACAGTTGTTTCATGTCATTTACACTCTCACCTGTTAGTGGCAGCTGTTGTTGCCGTCCACCGAGAGGTGACGCTTTTCCCGTGCAGCGTGTCAGAGAGAGAGTGAGGAAGAGGAGCAGGTATCCTACAAGAGAGAGTGAAAGCAAGCAAGTAAACTAAAGCAAATAAAGAAAGAAGTGGAAGGTTTTTTCAGTAGCTTTTTACCTCCGCCAATGAGGTCATGTTTTTGGTTCGGTTTGTTGGTTTGTTTGTCTGTTTTATAGCAGGATTACAGAAAAACTACTATTTTTATGAAGCTTGGATGCACTTATGGAAACGGCCTCTCTGAGTGCCCTTCTTAGTGATTTTGTAATATATAATGAATCTAATAAGCCCCTGGTTATTGTGTGTGCACTTCTGTCCTCAGTAAAAGGGACAAATGGTAAATTCAAATTCAGCAGTGCATCATGCACAGCAGTGAGAGCGTTCTCTGTCTAAAGGAAGGTGAACTCACTAACAGTCTATTTCCGGGAACTCATGCAGTAGCTTACAATGTGCAAAAGTGAACTATTAGAGCTATGATACACGTATTCTATATCATCACATAGATCCTTTGAAAACGGTTCTACATGAAGGCCTACGTACAACAGGGACGCATGGTTTATACTTTTCTATATACTCTATAAAGGACCAAAAATGTTAAACAAAAAGAGCCATTAGCCCTGTTTCCACTGCAGGAACTTTCCCCCAGAACTAGGAATCTTTTGAGGAACTCATTGCATTTCGACTGCAGGGACCGGGATCTAAATTAAGTTCTGGGGAGATTTTATGGGGCCTTTTATCCCCACCCAAAAGGCCCTGGCCGGGGGGGGAGTACTTTCTGAAAGTACTGTAACTTCCCTGCTGTGACCACCAGCAGTCCTCGTCTCATGTCATGTTGTTTTTTCATACGTCAGTGGACTAATTTGCCTAATATTAGCAGGTCTTTGGACCGCAGTGGAAACACAGACAACAGTGGGCTGAAGGAACCTTTTAATTCCTTGAAAAGTAGTTCCAGGGACTAAAAGTCCTAGGAACTTTTGGTGGAAACCCGGCTATTTACTGCTACTCTAGTACTTCCTGACCCGTCTGTATTAAGAGCAGAGAAAGACAGACAGACAGACAGACAGACAGACAGACAGACAGACAGACAGAAAGACAGACAGACAGACAGACAGAGAGGATATTGGATGAATTCTGTATCCGTATGTGGAATTTCCTCTGTCTGACCGTTCAAACAGCAGCAGGTCAGCTGACCATCGAACTCTCTTCACACTGTCCTGCTACATTCTGTCTGCCACCCTCTCCTCAACATCCAGCTTCACTTCACTTTATCAATCAAATTGAAATAAAAATAAACATTTTCAGTCATTAAAGTATTCAGTGATTCTGACAGGATTTTAGAGTTGAGCAGGAAAATCCGTTTTTTTAGACTTTACAACACTAAAACTCATTAAACCTTACCTCACTTCACCTCAGAGTCATTTCAAGGGAACCTCACTTTGCAGCGAGCATTAAAAATGCAACAGACATGCTGTTCATAAATGCATAAATATATAACATAGGTACCAGTAAACAATCCGTTGTATTGTATTGTATTTTCAAGGTAATTTGTAATTTGTTTGGTCATTTTTAAATAAACAGCTCAGCAAATTTACTGTAGAAACATTCTAAATAATAATAATAATAATAATAATAATAATAATAATAATCTGTATCCATTGTATTTGATTCTAGACTGATTATGCCTACATCTCAAGGTTAAAACTACTCTCTTAAAGAGGGATTTTGACCATAGCCCAACCAATAGTGGATTTTTGTGGCGATTACCAATATTAGTATTTGAGAGCTAAAAAAAAATCTGATAATGATATATCAGTTAAAGGCAGGGTGGGCGATATTGAGCAACTAGCAGAGCATTTGATTTATTGATTGCTGTCGGGATGTAATGAGAATTTCAACTAATATAACAAAAAATGTTTCTAAAATCTTAACCAACCCTACCTTTAATAATCTTCTTATTAACATAAACACACATTTACACAACACAAAACATGCATTTTTAATATGTGTCCCTTAAATTTCACAGAATAGTAACCACAATGTGGTTTACTGGGACATTCCAATATAATTAATTAATTAATTAATTAATTAATTAAAATATAATGAGCCATATGTAATGGTGACGTTGTCTCTAAATGACCTCAAACATACATTTGGAGTATTAGGGCCACATTTAGGGAAAAAAATCGGAGATTTCGAGAATAAAGTCATTATATTACGAGAAAAAAAGTCATAATATTACGAGAATAAAGTCATAACTTTACAAGAAAAAGAGTCATTCCTCCTCCACAGAAGAGTCAGTTTCCCCATCAGGTCCGTGTGGTTCTTTCTTCGGAATAAATGCAGTTTCTTGCACAATCTTCTCAAGGTCCTGATACTGATAATAATGTGGTGCTGATGTGCCAAAAGATTAAGTATTTGGTCATTTGTGAAACCCTAAAATAAAGTATAACTTCACAAGATGCTCCACGTTCCTCATTTTCACACACGCTGCTCTATTTCCCCTCGAAAATAACACGTCAAATTACTACTTTATATTATTATGACTACTAATTCTCATAATATTACGATTTTTTTTCTCGTAAACTTATGACTTTATTCTCGAAATGTCAGATTTATTTATTTTTCCATAATGTGGCCCTAATACTCTGTCGTACTAATCAGTGGATATATCAGCCTTTAAATTTGACTGATCATACTCCAACTTTGTAGTTCTGAAATAAGAGAATCTGATTCAGGGAAAGACAATGTCATGATTTTCTTATCCATATCAGAAAGATTCAATCTTTGCAGGAAATAAAGTCTCTGTTTGCCTTTTTACTGTAAAGTGTTGACATCAAAATATAGTTTGTTATCAAAAGTATATTTAAAAACCCAGTAAAAGAAGGAGAAGAAGCAGAGGACGGACCACACATCTGTATCATATATAAATGTTCCCCATCATGATTAATATGTGTACTACTGCTGCCACTGATTGTTGAAGCAGGTTAAATGAGCAGCACTAGATGGCAGTAGTGTTCTGCTGGTTCCCTGCTCTCCGTCTCAGACACCACCATAAAGAAATGATGCCTGAAGCTAAACTCTCAGTAATCCCTCAGAACAGCAGCACTCCCAGACTTTTGTCTACATAAACCACTGCTGGCCATTGTCAAAAACGGGAACAACATTTCAGCGTTGAAAGATGGAGCATGACATGAAGATTGACATGGAAGTTATTGTAGGAATACTCAGTCACTCGGCGATAGTGTTGTTCAATAAAACATTTCTCTGGTGGCACATTGTGGAGCCCACAACAGAGCTGCAGCTTCCTACAGTATATGGCCCCCGGGCTTCAGGGGCAACATGTGGGAGTCTGATCCACCACCCATCAACTGCAAACACATCCTGGCAAAAAATGATGACCCATTTCCTTCAAATCTTTACATTCCTCCCCCTCTGCCGGCCCTGAATCGCTTGGTAATTGAATTTCCATCCCGCTCAGAGACGTCCAAGCTTTTTGTTCCCTGAGTGAGATACTCCAATCATCTCAAAGGATCAAGTCAGCGCCCATCGATGCCTTTGATGTTCATAATGAGCGCTTCCCTCGGCTCAGCCCTGCAGCGTTACACTGTATGTTTCTATAAAGGCGTTAGGATTTGAATGGGTGCGTGGGTGCTGGTGTGGTGCAGGGGAGGAGGGGAGCAGAACCAAATATGCTTTTCATTAAAGATGAAAGGAGAGAGAGCTTTTACTGTGTCTGACGTCTGTTTATGCTAAGTGTGAGGGTGTGAGGGTGTGTGTGTGTGTGTGTGTGTGTGTGTGTGTGTGTGTTCACATAAAAGAGAAATTTACCTTTGACCCCCAGTGATTTGTGGTTACCTGGAGGCTCGTCCACGTGGTCTGACTGCAACTGCATGTCTGGTGCCTTTTTACTGTATCGACAACGCGGATATGAGGCTCAGTGTCGTGTTGGTTAGCATCTTTCCATCCAGACTGATGCTAAAGGGGAAACGTATACGTAGACAATTCATTGCATGCATAATAAAGCTGCTCAAGGAAATTGTGCACATATTCAGCTCAGAAGTTTTAACTCCGAGCTAAGTACAAATCCTGTGAAGTAATGGTGTACACTGTTCACGGGCCACACCGGTCTGCACTGATTTATATATTTAGATTATATTACCAATGGATCAAATGCGTAATGTGAAAGGTGTCGCTCATGAGTGGGCCCCCGTTTTGTTTGTATTGTATGAGGGGTGGAAGTGACAACAATTAATTGATAAAAAAAATGGAGGTGATGAAAATGCATTTGAATTGAAAAATGGAGTGATAAATTATCAAGTGATTTTATTAATTTTAGGCCGATTTGACGAAAACAGTCGTGATATGATGAAAACAGAGCCATGTTTAATCATTTTCCCCATCTTACATCTTACTTCACAACACAAAATTGCCATTTATCATTTAAGGAAAGGGAGGTAACAAAGGAAGTAACAAAAGTAACAAAAAAATAATTGAAGAAAAGGGAGGCGATGAAAATGCTTACGAATTAATAATGGAAGTGATGAAAATGTGTCCATCCATCCATTATTTGTAACCGCTTATCCTGTTCAGGGTCGCGGGAGCGCTGGAGCCGATCCCAGCTGACATTGGGCGAAGGCCGGATACACCCTGGACGGGGCTGTAAATTGATTAAAATATTTAATCGTGATTAAACGCATGATTGTCCATAGTTAATCGCGATTAAACACACACTTATTATCTGTTCAAGATGTACCTTAAAGGTTTGGAGAAACACCATCTGTATGTAGACGGTGTGGCTTGGACACATCATCAAGGTCATCGCGTGTTTCGGGTCTTTGATCATCAGACACCCTCAACTCGGCGACCAAACCGGGGATGATCAGTCCCTGGCTTGTGTCCAAGCGGCACGCTACGCCATGGATCACCCCTCTTGATCCACAACCACCTTGAAGCTTTTTCTGCAGCTTCAGTGATGTTCCTGTTGGCTTTTCTTTCTTCCAACCCTCTGATGCCAAGGAGCCTGAGTGCCCGGTGTAGAGACTGGAAATCCCCTGCAGCCCACCTCGATAGGCTCACAGCGGGCTTTCCACCCACTCCCTCTGCAGGCCTCTAGCAGCTCAAGGTATTTAGGTAAGGGAGATTTGTCAAGTATTTAATACTCTTATCAACATGGGAGTGGGCAAATATGCTTTCTTTATATTTATACAGATATTGTCCAGAAACCCTCACAGTTACTGCATTTAGCATAAAAAATATGCTCAAATCATAACATGGCAAACTGCAGCCCAACAGGCAACAACAGCTGTCAGTGTGTCAGTGTGCTGACTTGACTATGACTTGCCCCAAACTGCATGTGATTATTATAAAGTGGGCATGTCTGTAAAGGGGAGACTTGTGGGTACCCATAGAACCCATTTACATTCACATATCTTGAGGTCAGAGGTCAAGGAACCCCTTTGAAAATGGCCATGCCAGTTTTTCATCACCAAAATTTAGCGTAAGTTTGAAGCGTTATTTAACCTCCTTCGCTACAAGCTAGTATGACATTGTTGATACCAATAGATTCCTTAGGTTTCCTAGCTTTATATGATACCAGTATTTTCACTCTAGCTTTAAAACTGAGCCTGTTACAACCTGTTGCGTTGAAGCGTTAAAGAAATTAGTGGCGTTAAAACAAATTGGGGTTAACAAACTGATACTACAGGAGCAATAACAGCCATCTTAGCTTGAGAAAAGACCGTCATGCATTGTTGTAACATTGCTGAGCAGTTGGAAATGTGGGTCGGTGGTCATGGTGGGAGGTAAAATAGAGAATGAGCAAGAAAGGGAGTTTTGAGAGAGAGACATTTCAGTCGTGATTAACACTCCCATCAGCCCACACTGATATATTACAGCAGTTATAATCTGTACAGCTTCAAGTGTCTGCAGAGAAGATTTCCCACCAGCTGCTATAACCAACAGCAGAGTTTCATTTGGATAAACAGGTTGAATGCGCCTCAGCCATGTGGATGTTTTTCTCTATCACAGCCCAGCTGTGTGATTCAGGCTGACAGATGATGAGTGTACTTCATATAAATCATGATAAATCCCATCCAGCCTTACAGGAATGTTAGGAATGTGCAGTTAGTCATATAATTAAAAAAAAAACAAGCCTTTCCATATCAGGACATGCAGGCATGTGCTGAACAATAGATACACACAGATGCATGCAGTGGGTTCAGCTGGAATTTGGGCTTAGTGATATCATAGTGGAGAGGCTAGTTGGATCCAGTTTGGCTCTTCTCTACACGGCTGCACACAGCACTGTAGACTTAGAACAACAGAAACACAGCATTACTTTTACTCTCTTTTAAAGCTGCAGTGGGTAGAAATGGAGCAAATATGATTTAAAAAAAAGTAACTTTTATATAACGGTCAATATATCCTTACAGTAGTGCATGAGACAGGTAATCTGAAAGAAATCATGTTCCTCTGTGTCTGCCGGTTTCCTCCGGTGCTCCTAACGGCATCTGCAAGATTTCACAGACCGGAGGAAAACAACAAATCAGAGCTGATCTGAAGTCTGCCGTCCAGCTGCCGTCTATGAGAGCTGGCTGTCAATCACTCGGTCAAACTAGACAGCGCTGATCAAATATGAATCAATATTCTGTTACGTTAATGTCTATTTGTCTCCTCAAATGTTTTCAGAATCATCTTGTAGTTACTGTTTAGCTGTAAAATGAGAAAGTTTGTGACCCAGCAGCCATGTTGAGATCAGTTGAGGAAATACCAAGCACCGCCAACCAGCCGGAGCACAGCCAATAGGAACGCTCTCTCTCTCTGAAATGACCTGTGATTGGCCAAAGTCTCCCGTCACGGGCTAGATTTTTTTAAAGCCTGAAAACAGAGCCATGAGGAGGTGCAGAAGTCTAGTTTTCTCTCAGAACACTTGAATTACAATATGCTGAAAGGTTATTGTGGAATTTTTTGCCCAATGATGCCAAAAATATATTGCCTACTTAAGCTTTAAGCTAATGTGAATTAGTAATACAGAATTATTTCACGTCGGTGCATAACTCTGCACCGCAACAAACATCGCTCAGACACCAGAGAATGCTCTGGTACATTTTGTCCATATTTGTCTGACCTCAGTCTTGTTTATGACTCTGTCTGGACACTTGTATGCTATTTATGTTGATCCTCTCCAACATAGAGCCAACAGAGTGATCACTGCCATGGCAGCCTGGACCAGTTGGGACAGTTTACCTCTGTCTCTTCTGAGAAATGTTCTCTAACAACATGTGGGACCAGAAGTGATTTTCTGTGTATGACACACTGTCAGGACTTCAACCGTGGTTCCACAGAGATATGCAACATCCTCCCGTGCCTCTTGTCAGCACTCCCCAGTCTAATGAAGACCCACAGACAGGTGACACATGGAAAGGTGGACAAACATTACAGAGGCAGATGCTTTCATACAGGTCACAAGTGGTCATTTATTTCATTTGATGAGTATGTAAATTATGTGAGTGGTATGCAATGGCCTGCACGGTCAACAAATCTCAACCCTATGGGACATTTTAGAGTGATTTGTTAGGCAGCGCTCTCCAACACCAAATGGGGGAATATCTTTTGGAAGAATGTTGTTCATCTCTCCAGTAGAGTTCCTCACACTCACCGAGGAGCACAGGCTCTTTGCACAGCAGCCGATTTGACATGTTCATAGCAGGGTAAACACTAGAGGTGTAATTGATCAGATTAATTATGGTCTCATTCTTCTTAGTGTCAGAGCCATTGTGCCCTGACCCACCTAAATGGAACAGGTACATGATTTAAGCTGAAGTAGGCAGGTTGGAGCTAATAGGATTAAAAAAGAGATATTTTTCATAAAACGGTCACTATATCCTGACAGTAGTGCATGAGACAGGTAATCTGAAAGAAATCATGTGTCTCTGTGTCCTCCGGTGCTCCTAATGGCATCTGCAAGATTTCACAGACCAGAGGAAAACAACCAATCAGAGCTGATCTGGAGCCTTCAAGTGGTTAAGTCGTGAGAACACCGCTGCTAAGCAACGGCAATATTAACGTTACTGTCGGCGTCTAGAAGCCACAGAGGCTAACGATTCAGCAAGCTAGCAAGTAGGTAACATAATGCAGGAAATGCAAAGGTATAATGACAGAGGAGAAAGATGAGGCCGTTGGGAATATCAACATTTTCCTCATACATATTATAAAATTAAGAAGAAAAACAATATACGACTAAAATTACAATATATTAACTTATTATGCACCAGAAAATTAACTTCCAAGGCCTCCGCCATTTCTGACAACATCAACAAACATGTCACAACTCGTGAACTCGGAGCTTTCAGAAACTTTCCACTTGTGAAAAATGGACTCTTCTCGTGAAACACGATAAACACGACCCCATTTGAAGGCACCATGTGACCCGGCCACCATGTTGAGATCAGTCGAGGATATACCAAGCACCGCCCACCAACCGGAGCAAACTTTCTCATTTTACAGCTAAACAGTACACTACAAGATGTTTCTGAAAACATTTGAGGAGAGAAATAAGCATTACAGTAACAGTATATTGATTCATATTTGATCAGCGCTGCCTAGTTTGATCGGAGTTCACGAGTGATTGACAGCTGTCTCCATTGAATGAACAGCCAATAGGAACGCTCTCTGTCTGAAATTACCTGTGATTGGTCAAAGTCTCCCGTCACGGGCTCAATTTTTTAAAGCCTGAAAACAGAGCCATGAGGAGGTGCAGAAGTCTAGTTTTCTCTCAGAACACTTGAATTACATATGCTGAAAGGTTATTATGGAATTTTTGCCGAATGATGCCAAAAATATTCTACCTACTGCTGCTTTAAATGATACTGAAGCATGTTTATTAGTATAGAACAGTGTAGAATCGACTCAGTGCTGAGACAGTAACAGTAACTCACTGTATTCCACTGTTTTTCACCACCTTATTTACCTACCAATCCCGTTTAAGGTGAACATTTCTGCAGGTTTCCATGAACAACACAGCATTTCTTCATCCGAAAGAATGAACGCCTTGTGTCCCCGCGCGTTGGGGTGAGGCTGACCGGACGCGTGTTCAAGGTGTATGTGTGTGTGTGTGTATGTGTGTGTGAGTAATGCCAAGAGAGAGAGAGAGAGAGAGAGTGTGAAAGAGTGAGCATGTGAGTCAAGAGAGAGTGAGAGGGAGGGGACCAGCAGCAGCCAGACAGTGTGTGTCAGCAGCCACATGGCTTTAGCCCAGTGTGTGTGTTATGACAGCGAGAGACAGTGTGTGTGTATGTGTGTGTGTGTGTGTGTGTGTGTCGAGGAGAGGCAGTGAGTGAGAGACCCTGATGAGAGAGAGAGGACACAACAAAGAAAGGAAGCTTCCTCTTTGGATCCCAGTCAGAGTTTTGTCTCTTTCTTTGTGTTTTGGAGTTTTGTAACACCGGCAGCAGTTTATGGTCCCGTCCCGTTTTTATGAGCAGCAGCAGTGTGTTGGTTTAGTCCTGTGGTGTTACTGGACCACCCCACCCAACACAACACACACACCCACCACTCCGCCAGGTAAAGTAGAAGCTTCACACATTCAAGATAAAAGACGCTGAGGTTGTGTGTTTGTGTGGAATGATTGATTTAAAAGCAGTGAAAGCCATTTGTAAAATGGATATACTGCTTGTATCGTGCTGTAATTTATATTAATTTCCATGCACTCATAGTATAGACGCTAATGCTAACTTTAAAATCTCCACGTGATTTAGTTAAAAGCCAACAAAATCTGTTTCTGTGCTACATTTATGAATAATAATATCTTCACATTGTTAAATTAAGTGATTCACTTGATTTGAAACTTATTTTGAAGTTATGACATCGTTAAAGTATTGTCTAATCATAAACTAGAATTGCTTGTATGATAGAAATTCTTTATATAATTGGTTGAGTGACGTTTTCCAGTGGTTTGATACAGTATAATAATATGAGCACTACTATCAGTGACTAAATAAATGATGATAACTCATGACGTAAGGGTTTTGGTGAGCATGGGGTTGGTAGTTCTGATTGGAGGATGTACGTATATGGCAGTTGGATACCCGTATGTGTTTTGTGTGTTTTTACTATGATAATGCAAGAATGCACTCAACAAAATAACTTAGTGTCAAACCTAATTAATGACCTGCTGCTGCCTCCGCCTTCATTCAATAGGAGAGTAACGTTGATTTTGGTCCTGTGTGGGATCTTGTGGATGTTTCCTTCTCTGGAAGTTGAGTGTGTCCTTTTCTTATCAGCAGCAGACACAACTAGTCTAGGCTGAGCTTGTCAGGTGGAGTCTGTTCACTGTAAAGCCTGAGACAGCCTGTTGGATCACATACAGTACAGAGCTAAATAACTTAGTTTTAAAGCTGCACTAATCAATATTTAACAATTTCAACAACATTAACAGTGGATCATATGAGCATGTGTACGTGAAAGAGGTCACACACAGAATTATCACCCGACGCTGCAGTTCCCCTCAACTCTACAGAGCGTGTTAGCGTCTTTCAGCTCATTGTTTTGGTTCACTGTCACCACTCTCATCAACCTTGTTTCCAGCACCAGGCAGCTGTTTTCAGTGAAAAACCTCTGATAAACCCACTGTACACTATCTGACCAGCTCCAAACAGTAAACACAGTTGTTGAACAAAGTGTTTAGCTGCTAAAGAACCAGATGTTCCCCTCAGGAATTCTTGGAATTCAAAACATAATAAGAAGGAAAGTGAATATTGGACTTGTATTCATCCGGTGGACAGAAACACTATTTCATCTGAATGCTAATGTAGCTCTGTGTCTGCTGGGAGTTTTAATAGAAAACATGTTTTCGCTAACATGTTGCTCATATCAACTTCATGATGGCATGTCAGTGTTATGGTTTCAGCTTGTTCTGCTGTGACCAGAAGTAGGTTTTGTCTGCTTTAAGATGTAATATGTTGCTGTTAATATCATTACTCTAGGATTACTTTGCCTTTAATGTGTTTTTTTGCAACACTGCTATCTGCTATTCTCAGTGATGTGAAATATGAATTAGCAAACTATGTATTTTAAACTATGTAGCCTATTAATATCTAACATTTGCTAACATTAGCCACCACAAGCTCGTATATCAGACAAATAATAACGCTAAAAAAATAGGATCGATCATTAAGTGTGTAAAAATGCAAGAATAGTGTAAAACAATAGGAATATTTTTTTTAAATGTAAAGTATAAATATATGCAGTGGTAATGCCAGAGTAAACCAGATTATTGCACAGCTGAATTATTGCAATAAACTGTTGAAGGTATAATATATTAGCGGGTTATAGCTACTGATAGGGGTATAAAATAATAAATATATGTTGTATATATATATATATATATATGTATAAATATACAATAATTTACAATCAAATGAACATGTCTACCATTTTCTAGACTAGACAAGGGTATATTTGATCCTAAATACAATCTTTTTATTTTAAGTTGATAACGTCTGTATGACAATAAAGAAGAATAAATATTGAGGAGTTTACGAGTAAATGTTTGTACCGGTAGTCACACGGTAAACTGGAACGTGTTCCATGATGAACACAAAACGGAGTTGCACGTCGTCAGTAAGGGCAGCTGGTTAAATCGGCATCATGCAGGCTCGCTGTTGGAGGGTTTTATAACCCACTTCCTCTCCCTGCTAATTGGTTTGGGATGGCACTTAATATGGCGGACCCTCCATGCGAATGCGCAAACGAATTGGAAGTAAGTAGGGAGAGGGTGTAATATAGGGAGTGGTTTGGAATTGGGCCCAAGTAAGGCTGTAGCAGCTAAACCCCTCAGTGTATATAAATGAGTAAGGGTTTGGTTATTGCTTATGAATTAATCTTTTCATATAATTATGTTATTTCTTCTTTAAAACGTCACATGGTCTAATTTTAAATAATCCAAATAGTAATCTCGTAATCTCAAAAGAACCCCACAATCAGTTATCCAGTATTAGTGTAATCCCATTAAATATAATCATCTTTAACCTGGAGTAACCCCTGAGCACAGGCAGACAGTGTTACTGTACCTGGAGGAGAGACGTTAGAGATGGAGAGAGGAGAACAGCAAAGCTCTCTCACTGCCACGTTAGTCTCTCGGTCTTCCCACCCTCCCCGAAACACTGGCTGCTTTATGGGCCGAGGGAGAGAGAGACCCATACAGGGTTCGTTGTTGTTTGAACCTCCCGACCAAAGCAGAGCTGGGCCACATTTTTCGGGCGCCTGGCAGAGAAAACGGCTGTGCGGAGTTCCCAGACTGCAGCAACTCTCCAGCTAGTGATAATAAATCCTTTGTTGTGTGAGCTCTTTCTGTTGAGAGCATAATCAGGCCAGCACAGAGGCACTCTATCTACCCCCCCACCCCCCCACATCACCCTCAACCCCACACCCAACATCCATCCAGTCTCCTTCTCTCACTGGCTCCCCTTGTGTTGACTCTTAATGCCTCCTCTGGGCGCTCCACTTCTACTGGTAGCGATACTGGTGACCTTGAATGTGATCGGGCAGTCACATCATTTTTTCCTGGAGAGAGCCAGCCTTGTAGGATGTTCACCACCAGAGGACTGTAACAAGCTTGTAATTCCAGTGCATCATGGCTGCTTAGTGTAAGATCCATGGGAAATGAGTGCATTTATAGAGGAAAAATTAGCAAATGCTGGCAGTTGTTGGTCCTAAATTTGGAGTAGGCGTCAGAGCATCATTACATGCAGGCAATTTGCATCAGAGCCACTCGGTGACAACATCAGGGTCTGGATGGCGGTTATTTATCAGCGTGGAGCAGCTTAAGTGGTAATTGACCTCCACATGTAAACTGGAGAGGGTGTGTACTACTGATCGGTTCGTGTCCATTCATTTAACGTGACATTAATTGACTGTATTCAGCAAAAACTGAAGGCATGATGAAGGAGACGTCTTCTCTGCACTGAGCTGCAGAACGAACAGTAATTGGCCTGATGGGTGTTATTAGAGTAATATCTCAGATAAAAGAAATATATATATATAGAGGAAACCTTGGGGCATGATCCGCTTTGATGATGAATGTTGTAATTTAAAGTAATGCACTAACTGACCTCACGGAGGTGCTGCAATTAAAGAAACTATTTAGTCATTTGATTGGCTTTCAAGTTTAATTTCAAATGATAAAATAATGATGATAACCAAGAATATTGAATCCATTTAGTTTTAGTTCCCTAATCAACTCTCTGAGTACTCACATGAATTGTATGTTGCACACATCTAGTTGGACAATGTGATTAAAGGTCAGAATCCTGATAAAATGATGAAATATAGATGTGAATTGCCTCTAGTATAAGTTTTGCATCGGTTTGAATATATTTCACAGATTTTCGTGATAGTAGAGTTGGGTATCGTTAATACCAGTACTCTAAAGTGATACTGATACCAATAGAGTACTTCATTCGTTTCACATCATGTGAATGGAAGCATTCAATTGTATAACATACCATCACCGCATTCATTTTTATCAGACGCCACAAGTGTGTAATATACATCAGACTGGCAATACGTCATCCAGAGTAGGCTCTCATGACCACGCTCCTTTTGGGGGAAACCAATCCCGTGTCCCTCATAGACGGTAACAGAGTAAACAGAAGAAGTTGAAACAGGTCTCCAAACTTTAAACAAATTGGTAATAGTAATAACGCTATGCTGAAGAGTTGCTGTGTAGTTGGCTGCACCAACAATAAATCCACAAAAGCTGATCTACGATTTGGTCATTTGTTGTTCACCTGCTATAAAACAAACATTTGTATAACAAGAGATGAATGCATACGAATTTGTCAAAATTACAATCCAAACACACGTCAAATTGCATTGAAGTCTATGGGATCTTTGGTTTTCTTTCCCCCAAAAGGGGCCGTGGCCTTGACTTCTTGTGAAGTATCCCTATGTGCCGGTCTGATGTATAACCCAAACTACAAAAATAACACCCGGTTGTAATAAACAGAAATTATCCTTTAATGTTAAAACAGTCCAAAATAAGTGTTGCTCCATCACCCGTCAGATCTGGATTACATTTAGAGGGATGATGGACCACATCAGTGAGGAGGATGAGCAGAGGTTACTGTAGGTCCTGAGATACTGCTCACTACACTTTGTTATTCACACAAACAGCTGTACAATCTACTGTCTGCTGCCTCTCCCAGCAGCTGCAGCATGAACAGCTCACACACACACACTCACACACACACACACACACACACACACACACACACACACACACACACACACACACACACACACACACACACACACACACACACACACAACAGGCAGCCAATCAGAATACATGTCATCTGCAGACTGGGATATGACCTCTGCAGATTTCTCTCCCTTTCTTTTTCCTCCCCCATCATTTCCTCCCTTCATTGTCTTTGTCTTTTATGTTCAGCATGCCTTCAGGCCAGCGATTCATCCCAAAACAAAGACATAATCATCCTCAGACTGCTCACCTCACCTCGCTTCGCTTCGCTCTCTGAAAAGCTCTGATATAAGGACTGTCTGAGACATTGTTGGCTTATAATATGACATTTTATAACATCTAACCGACTGTAAGGCATATGCTGCAGTTGCTCACACACACACACGCACGCACACACGCACGCACGCACACACACACACACACACACACACACACACACACACACACACACACACACACACACACACATACACACACACGCACACTCATGTACACAAAAACAAATACACACAGTGTTTTCACTGAGGAGTTGCTATGGTAACAAAGGATTTGGCAGGGAGGCAGCAGTCTGGTAAAGGATGATCTCATGGTGTTTTGGCTGCTGCTCCTCAGCTTCACCTGGCCTATTTGGACACACACACACACACACACACACACACACACACACACACACACACACACACACACACACTGACTCTCCCTGTGGCCATTTGGATGGAAAATCTGTGAGCACACTGATGCACTATGATGTTAATGGGTGTCATACACTATAAAAAAATAAACTTCAATGATCCTCGTAGGGATATTGCAAAATATAGCAAGATACACCAAGAAAACACAGGATATAAAGAGCAAATATGGGGTTCAACAACACATCATTGTAATTCTGAAAAAATATATTTTAAAATGAAATGCAATCTTATTCATGCAAATAAAGTGAAAGCAGCCGGACATATTGAGACAAATAAATATAAAAATATGCCCTAAAATCAAATCTATAAAACAATAAATTCTGTATAAGTAAGTAAGTAAAGGGACTCAATGTAAAAATCTGAAATTGCTTGTTAACAGTTATACCTGTGGCGAACAAGCATCGGTCAAAACAGTGAGGCGACACACACGAGATTGATTGACAGGCACCGTGTTGATAAACGTTAGCAACATTAGCAGCTAAAACCACAATATCACTATATATTTTACATGCTTGGCAGTATTGTTACCAAACGAAGGTCCCTCAATGAATCGAAGGTCCGACCGATGTTGATCCTAGTGTTAACTTTTCCTGCTTCAGCCTTCCGACCGTGGTCAGAAGGAACCGGGGAGACACCGTAGTTTTGGTATCAATAACTCTCTCCATAACGTTACTCGCTCCGGAGTTAACCCCCGTCACTCCACTCAGCAGCAGACATATTTCTGCACAAACTGCAACTTCCACTGTACATTCACTTGATATTCTCAAAGCTAAACTAACTCTCTTCTGATCCGCTACTCGCTCGTTTTCTCATACACTCGCCGCCGCCGCTGCTCTCTCTCTCTTGCTTCACCACTCACTTCCCACGTGCACACACACTCCCACAACACTAGTTTTCACATTCCTGTTTTGCAAGACGGGCTTCACTAGATATAACTTTGTTTTTTTTGTGCTTCTGTGGAGTTTGTGTTGGAGTCTGAGTTGTGGTGGGGGCTGGTCGTTTGTTGGCGTTAGTGGACTCCATTTCTAATCGAACGTTAGCTCTGTTTGCACACGGGAGCTTTTAAATGTCATTATGGCCTTTTCCTATGATTTGTAAATGCATAACGTGAAGTGATATAGTGATTATTGTACTAACCGTGCTAATTATTTATGTGGACACTTACTCCAGTTATAGCTGTTCCCCCCTCATTTTACATTCATGGGCTCATGATTCCTACTCTCTTCCTTCCTTTTAAGGTACATCCTAGTTTTTTTTGTAGAGACGCTTCTCCACTCTAGTCATATAGAAAGTATGAGAGCCAGTAGCTTGATGTTATTTTTACGTGTTGAGAGGTACTTACCTATATTATAAATGTGTATATTGTTGTTTACTATGTATATATGAGTTTTGTGTAATATACCTGTAACATTACTTTTTATCATATGAGAGATACTTGGGTCAGTGGTGGTATCATGTGAATATCATGTGACCAGAGCACTTACCCTTTAAAGAGGGCGTCTCTGTGCAGATTTATTAAGTCTGAAGAAGAGCTTCTGCTCGAAAGGTCACTTACAAAGATGTGCCAATAAATTGCACTCTAAGGGAACTACAGTGTGCGGACCTTCTTCTACGTTTTCCGGCTATTGGTGCATTTTACAACAAGGAGGTTAGATGACTCTGAGTTACAGAATCTCTTTCCCAATGTAAGTCTATGGGAAAAAGTATTTTTGGGCCCAATGTCATCACGGGATGGACACAAGTTGTAGTACCGACGTTTGGCCACTAAGAGAATTTGCTTCAAAGCCCGGCGCTCTTCCTGGGGGCTTGAAAATTAAAGGCACTCACAAATGTGCAATACGTCACATTCGTTGGATTTCCCGGAAAAACCGGGCCGCATTCTTCACATCAAAAGCAGTCTACAGGCTGATAGAGGAAATCCAGAAAGTCGCGGATGGTTACAACCTGTTCACACATTGGCAATTAAAAAACGATTAAAACACATTTATACGTGTAAAAAGTTTCAAACAGTCCCTTTAAGAAGAAAAACACCAGAGGAAAATGAAGGGAACTTCTACATCATATTAACGTGACAGAGAGTGGTCAACACAGAGAATGTGTGTACTGTATTCAGTAGAGATGTTATGCATGTTTTCCTTCAGGAAGTACATTCAGTGTTTCCAGAGGCTGCTGAATGTCCTCACAGTGTAATGAGGCTGAATGACAGGACAATACAAAGAGACACACAGGGCTGTTTGGCTGTCTGAGAGTGTCTGCTCTCTGGATCAGTTTCCATGACTCAAAGGGATATCCCACGCTGCCTCCAGCGTCCCCTCCTCTCCCCTTCATTTCCCTTCCCTCCCCCGTCTCCACCTCCTCGCCGTCACTCCCTTCTCTCATAGTTTACCACCAACAATGTTCATTCCTACACACGACTAAGCCGGGTGGATTTGGGAAGTATTAAAATATGGACCGTGGATGGATTTTAAAGCTCACTTTTGAATGAGTTGACAGTTGCGAAGGAGAGCATCACGCTGAATAGAAGAGTGAGAGGAGGGTGAGTTAAGTTAAAGCTCCTCCTTATGGAGGTAATAGAGGAACATGCTGTCGGGTTTGTTTTGATGACAAATACGAGGATGTTGGCTCATTAGTGAACCTGTTCTACCAAGATTTACAGGTAGAGTCTGTGTGTTAAACTTGTATATTGGTTAGCTAATATATGAGGCTATATTTATCATTGTTGGTCAAGTCAGGTCTGATATGTCATAGTTTGATTTATTTAATATTTTTTGTTGAATTGATCAATACTGTACTAGTTTATGGGAAACTTATAACACATTCTAATGCACAAACACAAGCATGGGTATGTTGTTAATACAGAGAGCTTCAGTGGAGGAATTTAGTGTTTCTGGGATGCTAAATGATACTGTTTCTGATTATAATTAAGACTGTCCAACTCAAAGATACTTAACATTTTTATGAAAAATATTATGTTAGATTACCATTAGTGTTGAAATGCTGATTAAATGTACCAAATGCCAATCTCCTTAAAGCTGCAGTAACCTATGTTTTTATTAAGGCTGTCAATCGATTAATCACGTGATTGTCCATAGTTAATCGATTAATCGCAAATTAATCACACATTTTTCTCGGGGGTCCCATAGAACCTTTGAAAAATTTTTAAATTTAGAAAATTGAGAAACTTTGGAGCGTTATTTAGCCTCCTTTGCGACAAGTTAGTATGACATGACGGTTGGTACCAAAGAATTCTTTAGGTTTTTTCTAGTTTCATATGATGCCAGTATCTTCACTCTAGCTTTAAAACTGAGCCTCAGGAACCACAAGTTGTGTTAATGCGTTAAAATGAATTTGCGTTAATGCGTTATTATCGCGTTAACTTCGACAGCCATAGTTTTTATATAAATAATGGATCAAATGACTCAAATGTGAAAGGGGTCACTCGTAGTGAAGAACCTACAGAGGGTTATCACCGGACCCTGCTGTTCACCTCAGCTGTTCTGAGCGTTTTAGCGTCTTTCAGCTCATTGTTTTGGTTTTATGGCCCTCAACTTTACTGTTTTGGTTCAGGCTCACCGCTCTCATCAGCCTCGTTTACAGCAGAAGACAGCTGTTTTCAGCAAAACGCTCTATAAACCCACTGTACTGTACACTACCTGCCCAGCACCAAACAGCAGACACAGTTAGCAGCTAGCTGGTGAACATAGCGGAGCATTTATCAGCTAAAGAGACAGATATTTCCTTCAGAAGCTGGTGGAGACCAAAACAGGTGGACACAAACACAGCCCCAAATGAATGGTAGCTAATGCTGCTAATGCTAATACTCCTTGTCTGCTGTATATGTAACTGTTTTCTAACATGGCTAGATCAACTTTATAACATGACAATATGCCAATGTTTACAGCTTGTTGTAAAAAAAATGAAAACCAAACAAATAATGTAGCTTCAAGTTCAAAAATCTGAGAAATTGTTCCAAACAGTCGAGGTTTGTTGGAAGAAAACAAGTCGCTTCAATTGACAAACAAGTTTGAAATGTACTAAATATTATAAATGTAGACGTTGCAGACTAAGACAGTCGTTCCCAACAGCAATATTTGAACTTTGGCTAGTGACCCTTTAAGATGAAACAATGTCCAGTTGTGACACATGTTATGGCTTAAGTAGCCTAACTGTTGCATGACCCCACACACACATGGTCCTGTCCCCTCTGGTGTGTTGTGGTCCTTCAGTGTGTGTGAACCTTAGTGTGGGTCCTGTAGTCCTGTAGTCCAGTATGCAGCAGCAGGCCAGCAGTGTTCCCACTCCTCCTCCAGAGGATTACTGCTGTTGAAAGAGCCTCTTTGTCCCCGCAAGGCTGGAATGCCTGTCCAGCTCCACGTCTTTAGGAAACACTGAGCCAAAAGTCAACGGAACCACTGAGCGATGGAATACCACGTTCCCACTGGTCTCCATGTTCAATCCTCCTGCTCAAGGTGCAAGTAAAACATGACATTTACTCCCACTACTGTATTCCAGGTGTTGTTTTAACCTTCATTACTTTGAGAAGGTTGTAAATCCGCCAAAGCACCGTAGAGCTTCTGGTTGTTTGTCCACTGGTGACTGGACAGATCTTGTTTCTATATTTGTCATGTAGAGAAATACAGATGTATATTTTGTAATATCAAACTGAAGATTTGCTGTAAAGGCTTTGTTTAAGTTTACTGCTTGCTGCCAAAGAACTGCTGAAATATTAAAGCTGCATTAATCAGTTTTTTGAACTCCACAAGTTGTCCAACATTCACAACCCATAGCTGTTTTGGTCTCCACCTACTCCACCGACTTTTTGATCTTGCTTTTTGCACCTTTATGTTCACCAGCTAACTTTGTTTTTCAGCTGTTTGGTGCTGGGCAGGTAGTGTATATGTGGGTTTATCAGAGTTGAAAACAGCTAACCTGCTGAAAAAAATGCTAACGAGAGAAACAAAACAGTAAAGTTGCCTCCCGTAAAACCAAAACAATGAGCTGAAAGACGCTAAAACTCTCCGTAGAGCTGAGGGGAACTGCAGAGTCGAGTGATAATTTTCTGTGGGTTCATCACTATGAGCTTCTCTCTTCACATTACACACAGTCATTTCATTGATTGTTCGTATGAAAATATTGATTAAGTGCAGCTTTAATGTGTTGTGGAAACAAACTACTGACTTAAAGTAACTCAGTAATTGAGGAGTTCTTGCAAAACCCTGAATCCCAGTCTGTGTATAGATTACCAGCAATGTTTTCATATATCAACTGAGCTCTCCTGATAATATATACACCATATTTTAAGCTGGTCCTGTTTCTCATCACCTTCACTCTTATCACTATATTATCAGTCCTCGGCTCTGAGCATTCGTTGGCACGGCAGCACGCTCACCATCATTATTAGTCTTGGACCGGAGCTAAGGTAAGATTGAGAAGCTTAAACACATCTCAAGAAATCTATTTTGCTTTCAGTATGAAATACTTGCCCTCTTAGGGATTGAAAAATGGCTGTAAAAGTTTGTAGCTTGCTCCTACACAAAGGACATCAGTTTTTTTTGCCACCATTACCCACAGGGAGTTAACATTTGATACTCAAAAGATGGATTTTCAGTGGAGTAAACCTTTTATAGCTTACTAGCAGCAACACAGCAAGAGGAAATATTGAGCTAATGCAATATATCAGCAACTGGACTGAGTAGGGAGGTGGCAATGAATCACATCTTTGATAATTTACTGTAACAAACAGAGGTGCTATTCAACAAGTGAAAAAAAAAAGATATTTTACAACTGTTTCCATTCCTACTGTTGAGTAAAGAGGCGGTCAGAGAAACATTGAGTCATCTCTGCCTCCAGCTCCAGCTCAAAGTTACCACTTTGCTGTGTTGGATAACAGTGGTTTGGATAGTGGCAACAAGTATTCTTTCCTGGAGGCTTTGAGGTATAATTTCTAGCGTAACTGGAGACAATAATCTGATAATGACAGGCTCTCTGATCCTCTGAACTGCTGCGCTGCAGCTTCACACATGTCTGTTGGTGATGATCTCACAGCTTTGATGACAAACACACACTACAGCGACATATAGCCAGCCATGTTTTCATGTTGTTTTTAACCTCTGTATTTATGGTGTAACCTGTACTCATCTGTGGAAAGTCACCTGAGGATCTATGGAGAACAGTACCTGCCAAAATAAAAAATAAATGAATGAATAAATAAATGACTCAATAAATAAACACATATGCCATTAAATGTAGCAAAAATAATATCAAAAATAAATGCAGCCATTAATTAATTGATAAAATAAATTGACATTTCTGTTTTAATTTGCTTCTATATTTATCTTTGTATTAATTCCCTTATTTATTTACTTCTCTGTTTAATTTCCCCTTTTATTTATTTATGTATCCATTTCTATCCATTTTTAAATCTATATATTTATTTTTTATTTGTTATTTTATATTAATTAATTAATTAATTAATTTATGTATTTATTTATTTATTTATGCATTTATTTATTTATGCATGATTTTCTGTTTGCATTTCACCCCTTATTTCCCCAAACTTGCAAAATAAATAAATACATTTTCAAAATTTATAAAATGAATACATAAATAAATAAAAGGGAAAATTAAACAGAAGAGTAAATAAAAAAGGGAATTAATACAAAGATAAATAAATAAAGAATCAAGTTAAAACAGAAATATCAATTTATGTCACATTTTATAAATTAATTAATGGCTACATTTATTTTTACTATTATTTTTGCTACATTTAATGAGATGTTTATTTATTTATCTATTTATTTATTTATTTATTTACTGAGTCATTTATTTATTTTTGATTTGGTCCGTCCTCCATAAAGATCATGCTATTTTTCAGCCCTGTATAAACACAGATTTCTACTGTTAGACAGTGAAACAGTTGTCTTGCTCAAGGGTATCTCAATAGTAGTCATTGAGGAAGATCAGAGGTTTATTCATTCACTCTCTTCATTTATTTTTTCCCATTCAGTCCTGGGATTCATTTCTGTAACCTCTCATCTCTACTGTGTACAGTATGTTTGTGTGCGTGTGTAGAGTTGTGCATGTGTGTGTTCATGTACGAGACACAGAGACGGGGCAGCTGGCGTGTTTAGCTGCCGGCTGATAATGGCGTCTCTCCAATGCTCAGCGTTTCATGCCAGAATAATGAATGTGTGTTTACTCATGCTATCAGGCTACGAGGGATACACTGGTATCTCGCTGTGCATAGATTTGCATTTTAATGTGTGGTGGTTGGGCTTGGTCTTATCTGTGGAAAAATACTACACTACGTAGAGGTAATCATTCAAACCGATAGATTCGAATGACCTTTCTTTGTTGAAAGGTTCTGAACCTGGCTTCACAATGTGTCGGTTTCAAGCTTCTATTTTCTGTTTAGCACAGTTTTGATGTCAGCACATAATTCATTGATTGGCACAAGACCACGCTGACAGGCTGGTTTGTCAGTGCACTTCCAAACCAAGTCTCATTATCTGCACCAAATATTTCACCGATGAATTGACGGCCGCCAAGGAGCTTTTCTAGCCAGAATAAACTGACTGAGTCCATTCATAAAAGCACTGAAACAGCAACTGGTACCCTGGTTCTAACCCAAAACAAACGCTGTAACCTTAAAGGTCCAGTGTGTAGGATCTGGCGGTATCTAGCAGTGAGGTGAGGAGATTGCAACCAACTGAAACCTGTCCGTGTGCCAAGTGTGTTGCAGAGCTATGGTGGCCGACGCAAAAACGTGACTGGCCCTCTCTAGAGCCATTTGGAGCAGAGCCAGTGTGTATGTGGGAAGTGAGTGGTTAAGCGAGAGAGAGAGAGCATCGGCAACGGGAGCGAGTAACGTTATCGACACCGGCCCAAGCAGGAAAAGTTAACAGAGCTTGGTTTGTCCGTTCTGGGCTACTGTAGAAACATGGCGGTGCAACATGGCGGACTCCGTGGAGAGAGGACCCGCTCCCTATGTAGATATAAACGGCTCATTCTAAGGGAACGAAAACACAACAATTCTTATTATCATGTGATTATACACTAAAGAAAACATACTTATCCCCCTAATTGTTACACACTGGTCCTTTAAAAGGGACTAGTGAAACAGTCTCCATCTATTTAAAGCTGCATACATCTTGTTTTGACCACTTGGGGGCAGTAGTACAACCTTATAAATGTTGTTCTGGCTACCACGTTAGCAGACATGCAGTTACATAATTTTTCTCAAATTTGTCAAGCGAACAAATATTAGAAACTATTTCAACAAATATTTGACATATTGCTGCCTTATAAAGTTGTTCTGGCTAACAGAGCAACATTAGCTTTTATTTGGAGTCATGTTTCTGGTCACCTGATGAATCTACGTCCAATGTTAACTCTCCTTTTAGTTCTGTTTTGGTCTCCACCAGCTCCTGTCAAAAAATATCTGGCTGTTTAGCTGCTAAATGCTCCACTATGTTCACCAGCTGGTTGCTAACATTGTCTGTCTGTGCTGGACACTTAGTGTACGGTGGGTTCATTAAAGCTTTTAGCTGAAAACTTACGTACATGCTGTGGCTGGAAACACGGTTGAAGAGAGCTGAGCTGTGGGATGAAAAACCAAAGTGATGATCCAAAATAGACCTGTTGGCTTAGGTTAGCATAAAGACTAGAAACAGGGGGAAACAGCTAGCATTGCTCTGTAACAGAATCCACCTACCAGCACCTCCAAAGCTCATTAATTAACAAGTTATCTTGTGTGTTTACTCCATACAAAAACCAAAGTGCAAAAACGACAAATTATGGTTTTACGGGATGTTATGCTAAACCAGCTGCTGACTGTAGCTTCAACAGACAGATTTGAGAAAACCAGCGGGCTATATAGGCTAGACGGACAAATCTTCATGAGAAAAATACATATAATTACGGCTGTCAAAGTTAACGTGATTATAAAGCGACTAGTTAACACAACTAGCAATTTTTATGTTGTAGCGAGCTTTTACAGCTACAGTTGAAATACTGACATCATATGAAACTAGAAAACCTAAGGAATCCAATGGTACCATGTCATTCTAGCTTGTCGCGAAGGAGGTTAAATAACGCTCCAAACTTACGCTAAATTTCTGTTGCCATGTTATGATTTGAGCATATTTTTTATGCTAAATGCAGTACCTGTGAGGATTTCTGGTATCAATATTTTTCATTGTTTTGTGTTGTTAATTGATTTCCAATAATACATATATACATATATTTGCATAAAGTAAGCATATTTGCCCACTCCCATGTTGATAAAAGTATTGAATACTTGACAAAATCTTTCGCGATTAGTCACGATATACTTTAATCGATTGACAGCCATCATACAATCAAACTCATACAAATAACTGTTTTGTGAAGATATGAGGAAAAGTATAATAATATAATATATAATGTATGATATTATGTATAATGATCATCAGCTGGAGGTATTTTTTTATCCTTCTTTTTACCAACAGTTGAAGTTCCATCACTTGCTGTTACCAGAAGTCTGAGCAGATGTGATAATAACAAACATCATAGTTGAGGTCAGTCCTGTCCCACAGCAAAGGCTAACCCCGACCTTGGCCTGTGTCACTAACAGGAAATGGTCCTTGGCTCGGCTCGCTGTACAGGAAGTCTACATATAGTGACACTCAGACAGCTGGATGAAGCCTTCTTCTTCCTCTATCTGTCACACACTTCCTTCTGTTGCTCCCAAACTCTGCACTCTGTCTTGAGTTTGGGTACAAATGTATTGCTTTAAGACAAAGGTTTGGAAGGAGATATTCCCATATCGCATTCTAATGTATATAATTGCAAATATGTAAATGTAGGCTATTCTGATACGCTTTTTTCTTCCTTAGAGAAACTTGTCGATCATTTTACTCTGCTTTTTTTCTGACATGAGTCTTGACATGAATCATGTAAGTTATTGTCATTAACTAGCATCAATATGATGGAAGTAAGATGACTATATTTTTGTTCGTTTTGGTTGGAGTGAAGCTTCACTCTTCACCTCATATTTCTCAATAATTCACAAATATCACAAATTCTTTATTTTTTACCTTTCTTCACATTATTTGTTGAATTTGCATCAAGATAAACTGTCAAAGCTCACAAAAGATCAAGTCGTCACTGTTGTTTTGTCGCAGTTGTTTCTTGAAGCCGAGACGCCACAACTAAGGACGCCACTAACCAGAGAGGATCGGCCCATAAAGCTTGTAAATGCTATGTTTAGGTTTGGATGCCACCACTGGAATGAGGAGCACTGATGCCTACAGTATGTAGTCCGCTATATATATGTAATAAAACATCGTGGAGAAAAGTTGAAGGACATGATTTGTCATGCCCAGACTTGCTTAGATGGACTTCCTCCTGTGTCTCCCACCAAAAAGTCACTGCTCCAGGGCTCCCAGTGACTTCCAAGACTTTTAAAGTCATAACTCTTCCTCTAAAAAATGATGATGAATATGAATTATTACGGTAAATATATTACATATTGGTCCTTTAAAGTAAACATTCTATAAGTGTTCTAATAGATATCCAAGAATGCAAATAAAGTACACTTATTATACGTATACTGAAACACAATTATATATTTATTTGAGATTAAGTACATGTATTTAGAGTGAACTAAAGCACAACTTAAAACTTATAAGAATAATGTACTCTTCATTTAAGTATTTCATAAGTACACTAAAATACCACTGTATAGTATAATTAGTATACTAGTATACTAAGTATACTTAAATACACCTCTAATGAAATTTAATTAAAATACACTTTAGTAAAGAATGTTATAGTGTATTAATAGGGACTTGAAAATACTTGTACTTTTCATAAGTACACTAAATTATCACTGTAAGTAATAGCAATTTAATATACTTTTAAATAGTACACTGAAATACAGCTCAAAATAAACGTATACTAAAGTGCACTTTTTGTAAGTATACTTAAATACTCTTCTAATGAAATGAAATTAAAATGCATTTTTAAAAAAGCATACTAACAGTGTATTATAAGGAACTTATAAAATAATTATACTTTTTATAATTGCACTAAATTAGCAATATAAGTATTTTCAATTTTGTGTACTTTTTCAAAGTACACTTCAGTACAATTAACAATACACTTACTATAAAGTACACTGGAATATCACTTTAAGTATTACAGAATCAGTGTATTTATATTTAGTACATTGAAGTTGAACTTACTGACATCTATTCTGAAGTACACTTTTCAAAAGTACATTTTAAATATACTCTAAATTAAAGCTTCAGTAGGCAACAAGTTTTTGGCATCATTGGGAAAAAAATCCATAATAATCTCTCAGCATATTGTAATTCAAGTGTTCTGAGAGAAAACTAGACTTCTGCTCCTCCTCATGGCTCTGTTTTCAGACTTTAGAAAATCTAGCCCGTGACGGGAGACTTTGGCCAATCACAGGTCATTTCAGAGAGAGAGCGTTCCTATTGGCTGTGCTCCGGCTGGTGGGCGGTGCTTGGTATTTCCTCCGCTGATCTCAACATGGCTGCCGGGTCACAAACTTTCTCATTTTACAGCTAAACAGTAACTACAAGATGATTCTGAAATCATCTGAGGAGAGAAATAGTCATTACAGTAACAGAATATTGATTCATATTTGATCAGCGCTGCCTAGTTTGACCTTTTGGTCGGCGTTTGCGAGTGATTGACAGCTGCTCAGAGACGACAAGGCTCCAGCTCGGCTCTGATTGGTTGTTTTCCTTCGGTCTGTGAAATCTTGCAGATGCCATTAGGAGCACCGGAGGACACAGAGGAAGATGATTTGTTTTACCTGTCTCATGTACTACTGTCAGGATATAGTGACCGTTCTATAAAAATAACTTTTTTTAATCATATTTGCTCCATTTCTACCCACTGCTGCTTTAAGCACAAAAAGTAAAAGTATACTTGTAATAACTTTTGTATTCTTAAATTACCTTTCTAATAAACTGAAGTATACTACTTCTTGACAAAGGTCTAAAGGTTCCTGCTTACTTGTTTTTCTTCGAAACAAGTTGTAAATTGTATTCCCTGATCACGCCATATACCTGAGTTCATGCACAGATTTACATATCTGACATCGGTAATGACCTTCATGTTTTCCAGTGACGACTGATCTCAGTTCCATATCTGTCCTGTTCCAGGAGAAACATTTTTGTTTCAGTTTGAGGAATATTTTGGCTGATCTCTGTAGCCATGCTTGGCAACATTTGCGAATGCACAAATAGCACGCTCTAAGTGAAAGAGGTCTCTCAGTATGAAACAATCTGTGAGTGTCTGAGGGTTTTGTAGTTGAGAGCAGTTGAAGGCTGTCTGCTGGGTGTTGTCGGACTGTGGTTTCATATATACATACTCTATATGTTGTGTGTGAGCTCTTCTGCCTCCTCCTCACTGCCATAAGTTCAGCTTTGAGCTGCCTGACTGTGTTTATAGAATCCATTTTGTGGTTTCCAGATGTTTAACTATCTTGTCTTTGTTGTTATGAAGTTGTATCCAAATCCGTTACCTCATCTCATCCCATTAGTTCGCAACACTCAGCTGAGCCTTGTAAATTCAGCTGAAAGACCCACTTATCTCAGAGAACTTGACAGCTGGAATGGAGTGATTTAAAAAAAATGCTTTGCTTTGTATGCAACATTTTAGGCAATTTTACCTCTTATGATTTGCAGAGTTATACACAGCATTATGGTCAAGGGGGCCTATAGTGAATCCACCCTTCTTCCCACGGCGCAATTTACTGCATTTCTGTGGTTTCTTTCTAAAAACAGAATGTGTCATTTGTCTTTGGCTGCACCCTTCAGAGAAAAACAAAGTAACACTGCAGCAAACAAACCTTGACACTTGTCCCTGAATCTATATCACTGCTGCGATTTTCACATGATTAAATGAATTGTAGCTTTAGATGCACCACTCTCAACCACGTATCAATCAACCCTGTCCTTCGTATTGTTTCTGTTTTCTATCTCTGTTGTGTATAAAAAGAAACCCCAAGGTCAGAGAGAACGCAGCGAGAGAGAGAAAAGAGAGAGGCCATGAAAACGATAAGGGGATGGGAGAATATGACGAGAGAGGCAAATGAAGTAAAATAGACAGACAGAGAGAAATGTGGAGAGATGGAAAGACAGATGTGCCTGCAGAGGGAGGATTATCCAACGGGCTTCATTATCAGAAGTCAGGAGGCCAGAGCGGAGCTGTGTGGTGGCGGCTGGCTGGACAAGATAGAACCAAGACAGAGAGTATCAGCTCTTCTGCTGCCTGTCTGTCCTAATATACCTCCTCTATCATCCTGCTATCTCCTCTCTGTCCCCTCCTTCCTTCATCAGCTCTGCTGACTAATGTAGAGTCAGTAACACTCATGCCAGTTTATCTTCTGTCAGTTAGATCTGCCTCCTCCTTGATGCTTAAAGACCAACCACTTCGGATGTTATCATCTGATTAAATGGGTTGATATCAATCTAGTAGGTTGAGAATAGGCCTGCACGATACGAGGAAAATCTGCGATGTTGACGATGATGACTTGTGATAAATAAACAAATATTTAAGTGTGCATATTAGCTATACTTATGTCAGCCTGGTTGTCTTAAAATTCAGAACCGGATTAGAATTGATGATTTTAAATATAACTAGGCTACATGTTGTTTCTAGAGCAGCAACAGTAATGTTTACAACACCATAGTTGCCATATAATTCAATAATATCTCACTGGAAACAATCTAAAATGTCAATAAAATAAATCATATTCCTGAGTTAAGTTTATAAAGAATGAAGAACACAGACATCAGTCATTCTTCCTGTCTTCTGTCCTCCTCCCTCTGATGATGTGATCCACTGCTGCAGGTAACCTTACCGCTGGTAGAGAATGGAGCGGCTGCTTTGTCTCAACCAGCTGATGAGTTTCCAAGACCTTACCAAATTTTAAGATACGTGGCAAACTAAGCTAAACAGTTAGACAACATTCAATTCAATTCAATTCAATTCAATTTATTTTTATATAGCGTCAAGTTATCTCGAGACGCTTTTTATATAGAGCAGGTCAAGACCGTACTCCATAGTTTAGAGACCCCAACAAGAGATCCTCCATGAGCATTGCATTGTTATGGTATTGCACTGTGGCCAAGAAAAACTCCCCGTTTAGCGGGTAGAAACCTCGAGCAGAACCGGGTTCTGGATGGGCGGCCATCTGCCGCGTCCGGTTGGGTTTTGAGAGAGAGAGAGAGAGATAGAGAGAGAGAGAGGGAGAGAGAGAGAGTGGGAGAGTGAGAGAAAGAGGGGGAGAGATGCACAGCAACCACAATAATAGCACAGCAGCTGTAAGAACTAATACAACATGTGCAACCGCGATCCAGGTGTAACCACGATTCAGGTATAACCCCGATCCATAGATATCTGCAAGACGAGAAAGCACAAAGACTCCGGGGAAGAAATCAAGTTAGTAACATGCATGAATGGGACATGAATATATACAGAAGGAGAAGGAGAAGGAGAAAGGAGCTCAGTGTGTCATAGGAAGTCCCCCGGCAGTCTAGACCTATAGCAGCAGAACTAGGGGCTGGTCCAAGGCAGCCTGAGCCAGCCTTGGGGCCAGCCCTAACTATAAGCGTTATCAAAGAGGAAACATACAGACTGCTTTTTTTTTTAGCTTGTGTACCTGAGGGTTACGTTGTGCCTATACTTTATGATACTATAACACGGAGGTTCCGTAGTCTGCAATAAGGCGCCAAGGTCGTGTAAACAACAGCGCATCACCGCTTCACTCCTTTCATTCCACCCTTCACAATAACTATTTATAACTATTCACTATTAGCCGAGCTAGCGCGCTGTTGATTGTGTAAACATAGGATGAGAGACTGAGGACAGAGCAGATTGAAATATCGCTTTTCTACATGGCGTATATTACTGGCTTTATACTTGCGAAGGTTTTATTGCGCCTACTTACAGTAACCAGCGTAGTTGTCGTTGACTCAGTGGTTCACTTCACTGTCTCCATCGTGGCCTCTCTGATCGGCTGTTCACTGACTTCACTCCGTGTGTGAATGTTGAGAGCTCCACATCCCCAACACAGAACAGGGAGAGGCTCCAGCGTGATAATAAATAGATTACTAACATTACGGTCTTTAGCCCTGCAGCCTGTTCAATACTGGGTTTCGGTAACCATGCCTAAGTAAAATGCTTTTTCTTATTCATCGTATTTCAGGCTGTCTTTTGCGCATGGTCATATTGCGATGGCGATGAAAATGAGATTTATCGGTCAGTTCAGAAGGCCGTTATCATCTATTCACATGGGTGATCACCGATACCAATACAAGAAGACAGCATCAACCTCTAGTGGCTGTATTAATTATGACGCAAGCAAAGGAATTAAGTTGACGTAGTAAGGGACAAACCTTGACAAACAGACTTTCCTGTGTGAAACCAAAAGTCAAAGTTGACTTATTTTACCGTGTTTTTGTTACATAGATGTTTTTTTGGAACAGAGCTTCTTAAAGCTGCAGTATGCGATATTGGCGCAGATATGATTTAAAAAAGTTATTTTTAGAAAACGGCCGCTATATCGTGACAGTAGTACATGAAACAGGTAACCTGAGTTAAATCCTGTTCCTCTGTGTCCTACTGTGTCCTCCGGTGCTCCTAACGGCATCTGAAGGATTTCACTTACCGGAGGAAAACAAGGTCCGCTGCCAGCTGCCGTCTATGAGAGCCGGCTGTCAATCACTCGCGAATTCCGACCAAACGGTCAAACTAGGCAGCGCTGATCAGATATGAATCAATATTCTGTTACTGTAATGACTATTTCTCACCTCAAATGTTTTCAGAATCATCTTGTAGTTACTGTTTAGTTGTAAAATGAGAAAGTTTGTGACGCAGCCGCCATTGTAAAATCTGTTGAAGGAAGCCAAGTTCTGGTCACATGACCGGAGCACAGCCAATAGGAACGCTCTCTCTCTCTGAAATGACCTGTGATTGATCAAAATCTGCCGTCACGGGCTAGATTTGTCTAAAGCCTGAAAACAGACATGATGAGGAGCAGAAGTCTAGTTTTCTCTCAGAACACTTGAATTACAATATGCTGAAAGGTTATTATGGAATTTTTGCCAAATTATGCCAAAAAATTGTTGCATACTGCCACTTTAAGGGATGAAGACTAGACAGTTATTTGATGTCTCAGGTGTCTTTACAAGTGGTGTTGTAGACTTTGCCATTATTTGCACACAGACTCTTGTCCGGTGGACCTCTATAAAGCAGCCAGGTGTGTTTGCAGGGAAGTCTGTGACACACCTGCAAACCCCTCAATGCCTCCTTCCCCTCCATTCATCTAAATCCTCATCGCTGTTTCCAGCATTTTTCTGCTGTGATCACATAGTGTCTCGTAAATAAAGCGTCTGGCCTGTGGCTACAGACTGCATCCATTCTCATTCCAAATCATTTGAACACATGATCAAACCTGCAAACATGTAACTGGAAGGAATGTTAGTTATATCACATATAACACAGATCTTTGCAGCTTTAGGGCATACATTTGCTTCTTAAAGAAAACTTTTCCCCTTTTCTTACCTTTCACTTGATCTGGTCTGTTTGTTATTGTGTGTCTTGCACAGAGAGGCCTGGTTGTAAAATGTCGCGTCACCTCCACATTGTGGAAATCAGCTAAATATTCAGCCGTGACATTGAAAATATTTTAGATAACACTAAGCTACGCTTTCTGTAGTCCAACACAACAAACTCTGACAACACTGGTGCCCAGTGGCACTCCTCTCTCCACTCTCACTCACGTTTCCTTCGTCTTCTTCCGGCAACAAGTCACATGACACAATAACAAACAGTAAGCGAAGGGTAAGAAAAAGGTGGACGTAAACTGACGGTACCAGGTTGCCCCAAATGATTACATTGCAGCTTGTTTCGAAGCTGGCGTCTGCAGTGTTCACCCTCAATACTGGACCAATTTCAAAAAATATTGTCCCCATTAGTCACTTAGACACAAAAACATGGGAAATAGGGGTTGAATGTTGAAAAAATTTAAAAAATACCGAAGTTATTCTTTAACATCGAACAGTGACCTCTGACATTTAAAGGCTATTGGTCTTGGGTGCATTTTGAACCTTAAAGGGATAGTTTGTATGTTTTGAAGTGGTTTTGTATGAGGTACTTATCCATAGTCAGTGTATTACCTACAGTAGATTACGTTCTCAATGCCTCCAGCTCGGAGAAGCAAAGAGAAGTACGGGCAAAGCGATGTACAGCTGTGGATGGGGGCAGCAGCAAAACGTATTTTAGAAACCTAAAAGAAAGGCGTTACTAAAAAAATCTATATCAGTTTCAGTGTACGCTATATTTAGAATATTTTCACTGCTTTAACTTACCTATGCTCTTGCCAAAGCCACCAGATTCCATTGAAAGAAACAGTAATTAAGTAATTAATTAATTAAGTAATTTTACCTCGCAGAACACGTTAGTCGCTGGTCTACCGCTGCCTCGATTGGTTAGTATGTTTGTGTTATTGTGTGACTTTGTATAGTGCACACGTAAACTGATTTTTTAGGTGGATAAATACATTTTGCTACTGCCCCCGTCCACAGCAGTACACTGCTTTGCTCCCGTGTCTGTACTCCTGTCTGCTTCTCCAAACAAACCATCTACACTGACTATGAATAAGTACCTCATACAACCCCATTCTGCAAAGATATATTTTATCCAATCACTGGAGAAATGGCACCGAGTAAGAAATAGAACAATGGTGCTTTTGTATTGCTAGTGTAGAGGTACCGTAGCTGTGCAGGGACCAAGTGAATAACAGCATATTGCATGTGCATATGCACGCTGTCCTCAGATGAGTATGACATGAGCCATCCATTTCTCTGTTTTCACATTCCTGATTATCTCCACATCCTCTGAGACGACCCCTTGCCTGTTTAAATGACCAGCTTATTTGTCCCAGTGGAACAGGCCCAGTTTGTGTTGGTTCAGGGAGCTCACTGAACCCCCTAGTGACCACAGCCAAAAATGCATGTCGGGATTTAAATATTATCTATATTTTTTTTATAATAACACAGAACTAATAATTTATTGCAGTGGTTACGTCATGTAAACAAACCATGTACCTTCAGCTGTGTGCTCAAGATCAGACTAGAGATATAACCGTTTAAGAGATGGGTGATACTTGCTATCTTTCTACATATGTAGTCAACTTTTTAAACTGAAAACACTTATTTTATATTGTGATATTTACTGGAAATGACTGGCTACAATATAGCCAACAGCAAGTAGGAAACTTTCAGGTGATCTCCCTATTCTAAAATGACATGTTTGAATGTTTCTGCATGCTGTGGTCCCTAAACAGTCTTGGAATTGTATACATTGGGTATCACTGTAAAGCCGAGACTTTTGTGGATCCATTGAGCCCAACTGTATTAATCTGTGATGATGTTGGTTCCCATAGTAGCCATTTCATTGTATTGAGGCCATTTTTTTAACCTCACTGTATAAAATGACCTGTGGTGACCTCTAGGATAATCACAGCCTCATGAAACTTTACAGCCACAAACTAAAGACCGAGGGTAGAAATCTCCAAATGTCAAAAGTTTTTGATCCCAAATCACAGCATGGCTTTTTCTATGGTATTCCTCAAGGTCTTGGTGTCTTATTGTGGTATTTTGGAGGGATTATTGGTCATTTATCAATTCTTGAGTGGTAAAAAATGGTTAAATTTAGCACCAAATCTGTGTAACAAATGGTGTCAACCCAAAAATTGCTGCAACAACTTATGAGACATAATAGAGCACAGAGGGCCATCATCTAGCCAACTTGACCCAGAGTGCTGAGCTACATCTCAAATTAATCTCCAGGTTCTCAGCTTTCAGATGATGTACACCCCTTCTATGTGACTTCTACTGCTGACCTGCTATCTCCCCCTAAAGACCCCCTGTACCCTGTGGGTCTCAGAGGGTTCATTATAATAGCTCTGCAGCCTTTCCACTGACAGCACAAAGTTTCAATCTTTAGTCCCACTACTGGTAAGGTTCTGAAAAATCTCAATATGTTCTTGGTTTTGTCTGACACTTTGTATTGTGTGGTAGGGGTGGGTATGGATCAAATCTAAACACAGTAATTTCATGTTGCAATATCGATATACAGTATATTGTGATATGGTAACATTTTTTTTTCTATTCAACTAAAGATCTTAGAGTTTATTTTCCACCAGATATTAAAAAGAGGGTTGGGCAGGGAAGATTAAAATGTTGATGAACATCTGAACAAAATTGAGGTTTTGAATTCTATTGATTGGTTCCCTGAAAAAGATAACCCTCTGAAAAACAACCTGTCTGCAGCTGCATTTCATTTCACTTTTTTTTTTTCTCTTTCCATCATCTCTATTATTTCATCCCATCTACATTTTTATTCACCATCTAGTTGGCAGGCTGTCTGGCTTCCCTCCCTGCTTCTACATTTTTGCATTCCAACTAAATGATGAGCCTCCCTCCCTCCCTCGCTTTCATAACCCCTTCAAACAAAAAAAAAGAACAAGATTCTCTCATGTGTGAGGAGAGATCCATGCCTGCTCAACAGGAAACAATGCCAGCCATTCTGCCCTGGCATGAGGGGGAGAGAGAGGGAAAGAAAGAAAGAAAGAAATAGACTTCTTTGTGTGTCCAGTGAGTTTCTGGATCTGAAAGAAAGCTGCTGATGTTCTCCCACAGTCTGAGAGAAATGAGCTTTGATGTGGTGGGAACAAACATGCAGTATGGAGGTTTAGGAAATTAAATTTGACAGAAAACAAGGAACTATAAAGAGAAATATAAATGGCAATAACTTCTATTCATCCTTTCCTCGCTGTGGTATTTTGAAAACTCTGAGAATCGGCACGCTAGCTAGCTACCAGTTTCATGGATCTGTCTCGTTTCTGACTGGTGCAACTTTAGTTGTTACTTTAAAATGTGTAAAAATGAAATGGCCTCAAGCAGGTTTTGATTCTGAGTTTCAATTAGGGCTGTGAACCGATTAAACTATGTAATTGCAATTAATTGCATGATTGTCCATAGTTAAACATGATTAATCTCAAATTATTCACACATTTTTTATCTGTTCAAAATGTACCTTAAAGGGAGATTTGTCAAGTATTTTAATACTCTTATCAACATGGGAGTGGACAAATATGCTGCTTTATGCAAATGTATGTATATATTTATTATTGGAAATCATTTAACAACATAAAACATGACAGATATTGTCCAGAAACCTTCACAGGTACTGCATTTAGCATAAAAAATATGCTCAAATCATAACATGGCAAACTGCAGCCCAACAGGCAACAACAGCTGTCAGTGTGTCAGTGTGCTGACTTGACTATGACTTGCCCCAAACTGCATGTGATTATCATAAAGTGGGCATGTCTGTAAAGGGGAGACTCGTGGGTACCCATAGAACCCATTTACATTCACATATCTTGAGGTCAGAGGTCAAGGGACCCCTTTGAAAATGGCCATGCCAGCTTTTCCTCGCCAAAATTTAGCGTAGCTTTGGAGCAAGCTAGTAATGGTTGGTACCAATGGATTCCTTATGTTTTATAGTTTCATATGATCACTCTAGCTTTAAAACTGAGCCTGTTACAACCAAAAAATTGCAAGTTACGTTAATGCGTTAACGAAATTAATACAAATTTGCGTTAACGCATTATTACATACAGCATTTTAGATTTTGACTGGACTGAGTTTTTCCTCATTGCTGAGCTTCTGTGGATTCGCCTTCCTCCTTCAGCCTGCCCACAAGCCAGTTTTGAATGTGTGCGGCCTGGTGACGCGGAAGAGAGAAAATAAAAAATATTGTTATAATAGCAATGCAGTTCCAGCATGAAATGTAAACATGATAAACAGGCTCCCTCTCAGACACAGCTGTGGTGTCGTCTTAGTGAATTTGTTGCATTTGTTGCAGATGCATCAGCTGACTCCACCAGCACAAATACAGCTGTGAACTGTTTACACACAAAACGGAAACTGTCCAAAACAAATTCTGTCATCCTGACTTTTACAAAGTCATGAGTTTCAGCTGAAGGTTCAGCATAATCATAGATGTACATGAGATAATATCTGTTTCCTCTTGGGAAATAAATCACCTGAGGCATGGAAACATGCAGCAAAGCGCATATTATTCTTCCTCATGTTTGGTTAGCTTTTGCAAAAACAAACAATTTGTTTGACACATTTTGTTTATTTATTAGCTTCATAATATGCAACATCTCCACTCCTGCTACTGGCAAGGCCCAGTTGACAATTGAATCACATGAATTTGGTTTAGGCTGAACAAACTAATGTGATTCTGCACGCCTGACATTTGGCATGAGTTTGAGTCGACAATTTACTGGATTTGAAGTTTTAGGGCCGACTTACACCTTGTTTTTAATATCAATCCATCTATGTTTTATACCATCTTATACATGTAGCACAATTATTAATAATTAGTAAGGTAGTAAATCATCATACAGTATAAATGTTAACCCTCTGAGACCCACAATAGACCCGTTTTTATCTTTTTTAAGGGGGTACAGGGGGTCTTTAGGTGGAGATAGCAGGTCAACAGCAGATATCACATAGAAGTGGTGTACATCATCTGAAAGCTGAGAACCTGAAGATTAATTTGAGATGCAGCTCAGCACTTTGGGTCAAGTTGTTCTAGTTATTAATCAGAAATAATTAATCATAATTAATTAATTAATTGAAATAAATTGTGAAAGTGTATAAGGGCTTAGAACATTATGATGGAAGTATATGGTGTCCATCCCCATGCGCTATTATGTCTCACAAGTTGTTGCAGCAGTTTTTGGGTTGATACCATTTGTTACACAGATTTGGTGCTAAATTTAACCATTTTTTTACCACTCGAGAATTGATAAAATGATCAATAATCCTTCCAAAATACCACATTAAGACACCAAGACCTTGAGGAACACCATAGAAAAAGCCATGCTGTGATTTGGTATCAAAAACTTCTGACATTTGGAGATTTCTGCAAGAATTGCATTTTTCGGCGATTAGATGGCGAGCACTTCTGTTGTGTAAACTGTTCAGAAACCCCCTTATTGTCAATCTAGCTAGGAAAGCCATCCATCCTCTGAATGCTCTAGGTCTCTAGTTT